>WOXC01002784.1:0-241507 GCA_011680675.1 Gymnobelideus leadbeateri
ATATGATTTGCTCATTTAACAAAAGCCAAGCCAATTTCTATCAATGCTGGGGCTGCTCCTTCTGAGTAGGAGCAGTGATACAAGAAAGGTAGAACCATCTCTGGCCTACAACTGGGTGATCCTTGGGGTTGTAAAACCAGCAGAGGTCAGATTTGGCTGAAAAGTTTAACAGCTATTCTTAGTAAGAGATGCTGAACATCAGATACTCAATTTCAATGCTGCTAAGTATGGAAGGCTCCACACAGAGTGGGGAGTCTGGGGATGGCCTGGTGGGTCTTAGGTCACATTAGTGAGCATAGGGCCTTTTTCATTAATCAGAAAGTCTTTTCTCCAATTATAGGAAATTAGTATGGTTTATCATACTAATACATACGTAAATGCCTAACCAAATGCAGAATATTTTACAATTGAACCTTGTGTGGATTCAGAACTGACCAATTCTGCCACTTTTCACACACTCTAAAAGTCTGCAACATCATAGATGCAAAGGCATGCAGGTGCACCTTGCTTTGTGGGAAAGACAGGCTTTTGCAAACTTCTGAGTCTACCCTAGATTGCATAAATTGTTCTCACTAAAGGAGTTGTTGGCTTGATGATGCTCTGTGAATTCTCTTCTAAGTAACAGCACAACCCACAAAGAACTCTAAGGGTTGCAAAGTCCTTAGCAGAGAATTCTCCGTGGAGTCCCACTATCCAGGGAGTGACAACGATGACAGGTAATATCACAATTCTGCAGATGAGAAAGCTAAAGCACAGGAAAGCTGTGGTCACACAGCTAATGTCCTCTGACCTCAAGTCCAGCACTCTATCCCAAACACGATCCTGAAAACCAGAAAGTTTTTATTAAACAAATAGTCACTTCCCATTTTATTTTGCAAACCAGATTTTAAAAAAAAAGGCAGGCTTTCCTTAAGAGTGAGTGTATGAGCACTTTTAGTTGGTTTCTTTTACAATTCTAAATTTATAAAAAAATCTCCAGGAAATAACATTTATGCCCAAACTCCCCCCCTCCCATTCTATTACTTCGTGTTCCTATATTAGGCAGAAGCTGAATGCTTACACCTTGGACAAGAGACCCTCACTTGAATTAGTTCTGGAACGTTTCCTGAAGGCTGCAAAGCAGCTGGTTTAGGGTGAGGGTAGAGTAATGGCATAAATGGAAATAATCATTTTCATATGGCTGGAAGAAATAACCACTGACTTCACTTTATCTATACTCTGCCATGACATTTTTAAGTGGGTCCTATAGCATGAGCTTAAGTCATGTGGGAATTCTGACAGGAATTGTGAAGCTAATCTTTCCATTATCCTAAGGGGAGGGAGTGCTTCATTTATAACTTTACAGTGTAGAAATTCATCAAGGTCATTTGGAAGTTCTACTGGTGCATGCGTGCATGCATATGTGTGTGTGTACACAAGATAGCTGAGCTCCTGTCCACAGTGTCTCCAAACAGATCTATAAAACGTACCAGACTGAATCCTGATGGAAAAGACAACATAGTGCATCTTTTGTCTGGCCTACGTCAGCAGACCCTGAGACCAGTGGGAGCACCCAAGGAGATGCTGCACCAGTATAAGAGAAGGTCCCAGATTCACACTAGGGCACCCCCTAGACCCATACCAGGACACTGCCATGGGGAGAGGTGCCAACTTGCAATTTTATCACTCATTACCCAATCCTGAGTCAAAATGCAGGGTGGGGTGAGAAGGGCACCTGCACACAGGAGCCCTGGGTGATGTCCTGAAAAAGGGAGATCAGAAGCCAGCAGTAGCAATGTGACTCAGACCCCAAGCTCAGAGCTAGGTTTTACTTCCAACATCTAGCTCAGCCTGCAGAGGAATAAGCAGAGCAGGAAACCCAGGCTGAAGGGAAGCTGATGATTCTACTACTTTGAACCCCTGTGAACAGAGCTTTCTAACTGGCTAAGAGGGGTGGGGGTCTAGTAGAACTCTACATTCATACAGACCCAAACTTGCAGCGCTCAGACCTAGCGGGCAGCAATCGAGACTTTGCCTGGATCAGACCCCTTAGGGAGCACTGAAAGCTTCCATGTCCTCAGCCCATCCCTGACATCCCTAAATAACACAACATTTATTACCCCAAGAAAGCAACAACAGGATCTTCTCTCCAGAAGTGCTGCAGGGCCCAACCCTAATACTGAATCTGAAGTCAGGAAGTATGAAGGAAGAATGGGTCACACTATAACGAACTATCATGGCAGCAGGGACACTCAAGACACAAATGCAGAGGAAAAGAATGACTCCAAAACACCTATAAGCAAAGCCTCAGAGAAAAACACAGCTTGGGCACAAACTCAATTAGAATTCCTGGAAGACATGGAGAGTTAAACAATCTTTTTATAAATGGAATGAGAGCACTTCAGGAATAAAATGGAAAAGAAATGAGAGCTATGGAAGAAAGAACTGGAAAGGGAATTAACAGTCCATCAAGGGATGTTCAAAATTTTGCCCAAGCAACAAACTCCTTGAAAATTCGCATGGACCTAATGGAAGTCAAAGACTTCAAGAGGCAACAAGAAATATTAGAATTAAGTCAAAAGGATGGGGTAAAAAAACAGAAGAAAATGTAAAGTCTCTCTTAGCAAAAACAAGTGACCTGGAAAAGAGATCAAGGAGAGATAATTTAAGAATCACTGGACTGCCTCAAAGCCATGACCAAAAAAAGAACCCAGATAGCCTATTTCAAGATACCTTAAAATTAAACTGCCAAGACTTTAGAACAAGAGGACAAAGTGGAAAGAGAAAGAATCCACCATTCACTCCTGAAAGCAACTCCAAAATGAAATCTCCTAGGAACATCATAGCCACAAGGCAGAGCTTCCAGGTCAAATTAAAAATACTGCAAGTAGATGAAAAGAATTCAAGACCCGAGGAACCACATCCTGGATCATCCATGATTCAGCAGCCATCACTAGAAAGGGACAGGGAACTTGGAATACAATATTCCAGAAGGCAATGGATATGGACTTACAACCAAGAATAAGCAAAACTGAGTGTAATCCTATAGGGGGAAAAATGGACCTTTAATGAAACTGAGGATTTCCAAGCATTCCTGATCAAAAGACCAGAGCAGCTTAGGAACACCAATGTGAAGTTCAAACACCAACGTGAAGAGAAGCACAAAAAAGACCCAACAACAAACAACAGGAATGAACAATGATAAAGGACCAAACAAGGATCAACTGCTTTCATTACAATATGGGGAAAGGGCATGTGTTTCTTCTCTGAAACCATCATCATCAGGGTTCATAGAGGGAGTCCAAAAGATGAGGCCTGGGAGTGGTTCTATTAGTCTTGATGATTTTAAGAAAAGAAAAGAAAAGGGAAGAGGCATATACTGGGGGGAAAGGGAAAATTATCCCATAGAATCAGGGTGTAAAAGTAAATATTTATACTAACAACAAAAAGGGAGCAGGGGAAAGCAGCTAACACCTGAACCTTACTCTCATCTAAACTGGTCAAAGACAGGCACACTGTTGGGTAAAAAAAATCCATTTCACTCTACAGGAAAATAGGAGGGAAAAGGGAGAAGGGAGAAAGAGAAATAAAGGGAAGGTCAATTAAGAGAGAGATGGGTCCTAAGCAAAACAAACTATTAGGATCTACAAAAATATTTATAATTATTTTGAGGTGGCAAAGGATCAGAAGATGAGGGAACATCCACAAACTGGGGAATGGAGCAATAAATGATGGAATATATGTGTGATGGAATACCATCATGCTGAACCCTTATCAGCAAAATGACCAACCAAGCTTTCAGAGGACTAATGATACCACATGCTACTGGCTCCTGACAGAGAGATGAAGGACCCAGAATGTAGAATGAGGCATATTTTTTAGAATATAGCCAAAGTAGAAAACTGCTTTGGCTGTATACATATTTGCAATAGGTTGTTTTTTCCCCTCATGTTCTTAATTGGAGGTGGGAGGATGGGGTGACTCTTGGCTGATTAAAATTAAAAAAAAAAAAAAAACTGTGAATGAAAAGAAATTCCCCCTGGAGAACCTATGCTTAAGCAAACAAACTTTTCAAAGGCAAAACAGAGAAATAATCTAGAGTGAGGAAACAAGTGTTTTAATCTTGGTTGTCTAACTAACAAGCTGTATAGTCTTGGGCAAGCTGATGCCGCTTTCTGAGCCTCTATTTCTTCCACTATAAACGAAGGAAGTGCTCCAATCACCGCTCCAGGGTCTACAGGGCTAGGATTCTGTGACTCACTCAAGTAGAAGGATTTACATATAAACATGCTAATTATAAGTTATTTTTATTTCTTAAAAAAGCAGGTCTGACAGGGTCCCACATGAATCACTGTTGACCACTGTTTTGAGTTACTGTATGTATTTGAAAATAAGACAATGAATTTCTTTAAAATGGACTATTCAAATTTCCCACTGATATAGATAGGTTCATACAGTAGTTAATCCAAATAAGTTTAATACCATAAGAGTGTCTATCATGAAAGTTAAACAGGCTCCTCCCCAAAATTATCAACAATAAATGTTCTTCAATAACCTGACCTTAAGTATGAGATTCTAATTCTATGCCATTTCCAGAACTGGCCAGCTTAACCTGCTTACTATGCAGAAGGGCTGGCAGAGACCCTGCAGTGAAAGGATTTTGTCTAAGGTCCTGCAACCAGTTAAAGGCAGAGACAGGATCCCAACCCTAACCTCTAAACTCACATTCTGGCACTCTTGCAACTAACTATGCCATGTGGAGACATGGCAGTCTTCTGTTGGATGGACATCTCCTAACAGACAAGAAGAAAAATAGACTCAATTTTTTAAAAAGTTGAAATAATCAGAATCTTCTCATGCAAGTAATCATCCCAAAATATGCAGGGGCATAAGGCTCAGCCCAAACTACCTTTGATACTATATTCTTTATCTAGTTTTTCTATGAAGTCTGAAGAACTCTCAAACGGGCTAAAAATAAAAAAGCCAACATCTGTCAAACCAAACCAGTTTAAACATATCACTTGTACCTACTGGCCAAGAATTCACACAACAATCATGGTAAATAATGACTATATTCATAGATACAGCCTACTTCTGTCGTCTGGTTTGTTTGTTTTTAAATAAGGCAAATGAAAACATTCAGAAATTTCAACAGATAAACTGAAAAGGTCCTAAAAGCCCCTCCAAACAGAAAATGGACACATCTTTTAATATATTTTATAGATATTTATATATATTTTAAATCAAACACAATTAAATAGAATATGGTTTAGGTACACGAATACTTGGGCATCAGAGGAGTAATAGAGGTGGTACACAGTACCAAAAACCTATCCACAGCCTTTCTGTTTCTTCTTGTTGACAATACACAGTGTGCCTTTAAACAATCAAATATTGCAATGGAATTAACATTCTGTATTCATTCAAAGACTCTCAAGAACGGAGATAATCGATAATCTTTATAAAGTGATTTTTTCCCAAGTCCTTTGACAAAAAGTAGCAACAGGAAAAAAAAACCCTCCCCAGCCCCATCAAAAGAGAAACATCTCACAAGGAAATACGGGCCAGAACATAATGGAGTGATACCCAAATGCTGTGCTGCCCTGCTGAACGGCTTCCTGGGTCTGAGCAGAAACATTTCAGAGTCTGTTTATTGTCTTAATGACAGTGAAAGGAACAAAGGTCGCAAGTGGCAAAATCCCAAACTACCAGCAGAAGCAGGAGGTGGGGTAACTGCCCAACAGAACTGATTGATCTAAAAAACTTTTTTCTTCTTTAAAAAAAAAAAAGTCCTATCTGGAAACAGACATTCTAGATCGAGGACAGCACAAGATGAAAAACTGGAGTGAATCATTCTGATATAATCAATAAGCCAATTGGCATTTTAAAATATGCTGCTTCTTCTACATGTGTTCTGGACAAGGAGGAGTAACTGGAGAGCAGGGAGACTTTGATGCTCACACACGGCATTCTTAATTGCACCTTCGGCCTTGTGTTAGCAACACAGAGCTACACCAGTGAAACACTGGTTTTTAAATATTCTGCATCTCAGAAGCTAGTAAAAACGCAAAATTATATACCTCTACCAAAGGCAAGGAGAGTGTAGACACTTCACTCATGGCCTGTTACTTTCCTTCAAAATTAATGCTTCTGCAAAGGAAGGAAATACATTTAGTTTGTAATTAATACTCACCTAGTTTTGGTAAGGAAAGCAAACCAACAGAGCTCCTAGCCTGAATGGCTTCCCAAGGAACATTTTAAGGAGGGCAGAATCTTTTTAAACACTTGTTCTGCAGTCTTCAGAATGTGTGATTATTACTATAAGTAACATTAGCAATAGAATTAGTGCTAAGCTTCCTCTCACACCTCCTAGCGTGAGTGGCCCCAAGACTATTCCCGAGAGTTTAACAATCTCTCAAAAATGGCTTCTTGTTGTTGTGAAGTCCATCAATCACATTCTTCTGGCAACAACATACAGACCCCCCTCTGTCTCTTTAAAAATCTTCCCTATGTGTGCTACACGTGCAGTGACAGGCAGATCTCTGTATGTGATTCTGCACTTGGTGCGGGAGGCCTGGATGGCTCCCAATTCTTCCTTAGGAAATGATGGTGATCTCAGTGATAAAGTACAGTACTTATTTTCATTGGCTGTGTTAAAGAAGAATCCAACCAAAGGAAAAAAGTTCACTTATCTTCAAAAGCAGATTCCTTGATCTCATGTCTAAAATCATAGCTGGAAAAAGAACAGAAAGACTGAGTCAAACTTGGCCTGGATGATGCTCATTCATTAATATTTACTGATCGTGTGGCTAGGTGCTGAGGGAAATACCAAGCTACAGCAGCCCCTGCTGTCTATGAAATAACACTCTTACTGGGAGGAAAGGAAAGGAAAAGAGTGAAAGAAGAACTGAGTACTGCTTCACAATGGCCAGCCAAGGTTTAATTGAAAGGGACTGGACTTCCTAGAATCAAACCGTTCAAACTGCTTGTCCACTGAGGGAGAAACTTGTCCAAGGTCACTGAGCCAGGACTAGACCCCAAAGTAGAAAGGTTTCCTAGTCTTCTTCTGTCTGGGTCTCCTTCCACAGCACCAATGCTGGATCCCAAAAGATAACTAGACATCTTGACAAGCAAACCAAAACAAAAGGCTGGGCTCTAACGAGGGGGATACAAGGTGACAAGATACATGGGTATGTCCTAAAATAAAAACGAGACTGTTTGGACACACTACATGCAAATCTGCTTTTAAAAGATCTGATCTCCAAATCTACCTTTTCTGTAGGACCTTTACATTTCTCCCCATATATTATTGTCAGCATAATATAAGGCAGTCACCACAAAAAGTAGGCCTCTATTTTTAACTTATAACTGTATCTCACTTTCACACCGTGGCCTGAATAACTAGAGCAGCGTGGATAAAAACCAACTCAACAAAGGCAGCCCTCCCAGCAGAGAAGCATATTCTGCACACGGAACAGAGGGTGTTTCTGGTGGAAATACACCCCCACTGTCATTTAAAGATGCTCAGAAACAGATCGAAAGGAAGTCTCCATGCTTTTTAGAAAACCTTGTAGCTTAAGGAAGTGAAGGAAGATGGGGTGGAGGCCAAATCTGGATCCCAAATCCCCAAACTCATCAGACAGATGCCTTTCTTTGTCTTTCCAGGTACTGCTTATGTGAATCACCTGAGAACCAGTTTATGTCCTTTCAAAGCATCTCAGCAGGGCCTATCCTGTCATAGCTAATTCCCAACTCAGAAGTTGTGACTCCTGTGAGGTATCTGACACATTCACTGTTTTAGCCAGAATAATGCTCCTGGGTCATGGGAGACTTAACTTGAGGGTTAGCACACTATCCTCCTTTCAGAGAAGCCTTATTTATACTCTTTGCTAGGTGGACATCTGAGGTTGAAACTGGGTTTGAACTTTCTCCAAATATTCTCAAGGGACTTTATTTCAACAAAAAGTAGATTCCATTTAGACAGTGAAGCGGCTAAGGAACAATGAAAGAGCACCAGGTGGTTCTGGGTGGCCTCGGTGTCCTTGTTCCCTAAAGCATTTCCTGGGCCATGTCTGTGAATTCACTGAGTTCCTTTCTCTTCTCCTTCATGCCTTCTGGTCTGTGCTATTTTTGTAATTGTCTTTCACTATATGCTCAACAAACAGCCCACCACATTGGCAGACTCCTCTGCTCTTTTAATATCCCGGGCAGGGCTCCAGCTATCCACACCTGGCCCACCTCAGCCTGCAGCCTTGCCATCCCTGATGCCACTCTGGCCCTACAAGGTGCTGCCCCTGAGAACAGATTGCAGTGTATGCCCACTATGCATCTCTTCATTGCTCTTTGAGCCACTCCTAGCATTATGGTATTTCATGATTTGCGGCCACATTAAAGAGAATCAATAAATCAATTGGCATTTTTAAAGCATCTACTATGTATAAGCACTGAGAATCACCAAGACAAAAGGGAAATGTCCTAAGGTACCTCTCTAGAATATAACAGATATCAATGGCCTAAACTGATAGACTGCCCATCAGGATGCATGTCTGACACTAGGCTGGATGAGTTTTCATGCCATTAATTTTTGTAGTAGTGCTGGATGTTTTGGAATGTGGTACAAATAATTATCTGTACATTATCTACCAATAGGAACATTTAAAGAATATCACTATCAGTAAGTAACTCTTTCATTTGGACTCAGATCCCTAAACAAATTTCATTTTTGGTCATTCCTCCTCCCTCCGCCACCCCACTGCTTTGTTTTATTTGGCATATAACTCATAAATACTGATGTGTAAACATGTTGCCTCCCCTTATTGATTATACACTCTTTGAGGGTGTATCTTTGTACGCCCATCATTTAGAACAGTGTTTGTCACATAGCCTAAAAAGAGATTAAGTGAAAGCAAACATACTTAAGTTTGCATCTGTATTCATATTCTCTACAAACCTCCTTCAGTTATGTAAAGATCTGGCTGGTTGTATAAAGTCATCCTACAATGCCTATCTTGTGATTTTGCCTTAAAGATTTTACAGGCATAACAAGCAGGCCTCTTCTCTTCTGGGGGGGCAGAAGGCACAGCTGTGTTCTTTTCCACTCTTTGTACAAGTACTACTTGCTAAAACACAGAGTTGGGGGCACTAATGTGAAAGACTCTAAATGTGGCCATCCCATCAATATCACAAAAGAGATGAGGTCACTAAGAGTCACTTGAAGATGCTTTACTTCCTTTCTAGTTGTTTTCCTGTTGGTTTCATCTACAAATTTCCCTGGGATGGTTTGACTGAGTTTGATCTTACACATAGTCCTATGCTACTTGTGAGGTGAGAGAACCCACAGCTTTCATATTCTTCCTCCATAATGTTTTGTAAGTGACCTTGTCTTCTAAACTAGTAGAGCCCTGGCTGCTAGAGAATGCCTCTGTTGTGTGGCAAAGAGTGAAAATGTGCTGGCCAGGGTGGCTTCTAGGACCACGCAATGGCTTAACATTTTCATTCTTTTTAACTTTTGTGTTACATTTTCTTATTTTGAGGTACTTAATGGAATTTATTACCCTTCAACTAAAACTCTTCCTAAATTCCCTATTTTTGCCTACGGTACCATCTTTCTATTCACTCAGGTTTTACAACCTCAGAATCATCCTCGATTCTTAGCTTTCCTTCATTTCCCCATCATATACAATCAGTTGCTAAGTCCTAGAGATTCTGCTTCTACCTCTCTCTCCTCCATTCCTCTTCTGTCCACCTATCCACATCACTACAAACACTGCCTGGGTCTACTGCAATTCATTATCATTAAAAATGTATTAAGCAACTGGTATGTCTCTATTAGGGACTCTGAGAGGCAGAGGTGAGAAAGGAGAGGACTGAACACTATTTCAGGATAGAAAGGGATAAGGGCCTGAACCAAGTGAGTGGAAAGAAGGAGATGGATGGAGGCATGACAGAAAAGCAAAACATGGCAATGACAGGGGGTGGTGGAAATAGGAAGTGTTGATCTATATCATTCACATCCAGATGGACACTCCCTAAGAATCGAGACTGTCCCCTTCTTTGCATTAGTACCCACAGTGCCTGGGACACAGCAGGAACCTGATAAGCGCCTGTCATTAGTGGCCTGAACAAGGCTGAACGTGACCGCTTTCTGTGAGCTGGGGGAGGGCATGAGCTCTTACCTTGGTTGACTTCTCTAATGGTGAGTCACACTGTGCCTGCTGCATCACATCATTGACTATCATCTTCGCTATCTTCCAAGCCATCTCTTCTTGGGCCTATAACAGAGCATCAGCAGCTGGCTAAAGGGAGTCACTACAACACTCCAGTCACACACTGACTGGCTCTTAACCAGAAGACCATTTGGTGCAGATGGCCTCTATGTAACCCAAGAGCCTTGGCTGCCATCTGGCCTTCCATCTTAGAGGCCTTTGCTTATTTCAAGTGATTCTCCCAAGTATCCTGTGAGATAGGCAGTGGTACAAGGCTTTCGGCCCCCAGGTTACAAGAGGAACCCAAAGCCCAGAGTTCAGTGAATGATGACTAAGCCCAAGTTCTCTGGCACTTAGGGTGGTATACTTTCCATTAATCCTAATTAGGAGAGAAGTTAGACTGCTACTCTGGCCCTAGCAGGTAAAAATGCCACTGAGAACATTAGGAACAATTTTGTGGTTCTTGGTCAAGACAAAAAAATGTTCCCTCTGAGTCTCCTTTCTACAGAATCTTAGAGGACCAAAAGGTAATTTTGAGTTACCATAGAGACTGACCCTAGGGAGTAACAGAAGCCATTTCCCCTAAATCCTCCAAAGCAATGAGCTCAGTTTTAGTGCTTTTATTTACTAGGTAGGAAAGACTATTTCTTACAGTTATAGAATAAGATATATAGTAGGTGACAGAACAGTAATACCTACTCTTTGGTCACCAAATTACCTTTAGCTAGACTGAATATAGCAATTAGAAAGAAGACCAGGGAGCCACAAAGGTACTATTCCTAATAGCATCCTGGCAAGGGGAGTCCTTTGATTTCACCAGACTGCTGAAATCCTTGTGGTCTCATTTAAAGGGAGCCAAAATAAGAGGGGAAACAGCACCCTACTCAGAGGGAACGATATTTATAACTAGGTATTTATTCCTACTTGGAAAAAAAATTACCTCATCAGTGTTTCCCTGAACCCATTTCTTCATGGCTTGTGAGAACATGGATCCTATTTAAAAAACAAAACAACAAAAACCCAAGATTGATTATAGCTTTCCAGGTCTGATTTCACATATTCATTAAGTGCCTGAGCCTCTCTTTAAATAAACCTCACATCCAGGGTTAGGCATAACAGGGTGGTTTTATTTTTTAACTTCTTCCTAAGACTAGAGAATCAGCACACAATCACCAATAAAATATTTTTCTTCAGGAATATCTACATTTGTTTTGCAGAGACAGAATGCAAAACATAAAATTCTTTTAGTATCTTATCTGGCTAGGTCTTTTCAATATGCAGAAATGCTTTAGGTTTGGGGCCCTGCTCTTTTCCCTCTAAATTGTTTCTTATGACAAATATAGAAGGAAACCTAGAAAGTGGTCAACTCAGCAACCCTGAGTCCACTTTGTGCCGGGGCACCCTCTCTTATTACTAGAGAGAGAAAAAAGTGTCATCCCAAGTCATGACTAGGCAACAACAAAACACCTGCTGCCAGATCTGTGGGCTTCCTTTGGTCTGTGCCAGAAGGACTCAGCTAGATCCACAAATCTCTCCCACCTGGCTAGCAGAGAGGCTCTCTGGAATTCCATGCAGCACCGTACCCAGCCCCAAAGCCCAGGTGAGTCTTCAGAGAGCAACCAACTCCTTCAGAAAAGTCAACTCTCTCTGCCACCTCAATGCCTGAAACAGGCAGGCCCCTGCACATCATATCCCACTGATATGCCACTCCTCCAACTTCCCCACTTAGCCGTCCTCAAAGAAAAGTTGTAATCACTTTAAAAAACTAAACTAAACCAAACGGTACCAGTTGGATGTTTCTCTCTTGTACTGGAACAAGTCTGAAGCCAAAGATAGTACGTAACCTTATCAGATGCCATGGGTTTAACTAACATCTCTATGCAGATGACATATCTGTATATGGGTTATCTATAGTTACAGACAGAGAAGCTCACTCTGTCCTGAACTTCCCAAGGGCCTACTGGACATTTTAAATTGGATGTCCCAGCTATCATATATGAAACTGAACTTGTCTCTCTTCCAAAATTCCTCAGTCCTGAGTATGCACCTGCTATATGCCTGCCACTGTTCCTCTCTTGGTACTCATGTGATCTAGCTAAACTGCCCTTTCCTCTGCTCTTCACATCTGACTCTCTCCATCTCCTGCCTCTGTGCCTTCATCTTGGCTGCTGGACATTCTGCCTCAACCCCACCTCACTGAAACCTCCTTTTCCTTCAAGACTCAACTTGAGTTCCCTGTCTACAAGAAGGCTGTCCTAATCCTCCCCACCACCAGCCTTCTCCCTCCCAAACTGCACTGTACTCAATGATTTTGCCTTGATTCTTTCTACTCAAGTATACACTTGTCTCCCCCAACAGAATGTAATCTTGTGAATAGGGACTGTCCCATTCTTGGTATCTAGATCTCAAGTGCCCAGCTAGTGCTCTTCCTCTTAAACTATCTTCTATGATCCAGCTTTTATAAACCCACATTTTTGTACGTGTATTTATCTGGTGATGCACTTTATATTAATGTTCTACCACCATTAGAATGAGCTCACTGCAAGGAGGAACAGTATCATTTCTTTTACTTTTACCCTCAGTGCCTAATATAGTGGCAAGCATACAGCAGGTGCTTAATAAATGCTTTGCTGAGTGATTATTAATCTTAATAGGATAATGGCTATACAAAATCTTTAGCTTTTACAAAAAAATGAATTTCTTTGCCTTTATTTTTCAATCCCCATAAATTAATTTCTTGAACTAAAACAATTCAGTCAATCAAGTTATAACTCAAGAGTTTCTAATTAGTCTCTTAATGGCTGCACCTTGGTTTCTGAAATCTTCATTTATCAGTGGAAACCAAATACTGCAAAATTCAAGTCAGTTTCTAAGATGTGTAGGAAGGAAAAAGTACTCTGCATTTCAATTCTTGAATAAAATCAGAGTTATATTTACCCAACTTGGCTTTTATTGACTGAACAAAATGAGGTCTGTTTCCACTTAACTAACAGCTCCCATTTGTTCAATGAACATTTTTATGTGATGTGGTACATTGGAGTTTCTCACTCAAGACACCTGGAAGTCAAACTTTGATTTAAAGCAGAGATTCCCAAGCTTATTTGGCCTATCACCCCCTTAAAAAAAAAAAAAAGTTACTCAGCACCCCACCGGAAATCTACTTACTTTTAACACTTTAAGAGTTGTTTTTTTTTAATTTGTGTCATTTCAAAAATACGTAATTTTTTTGTTTGTTTGTTTTTTGTTTTTGGAGGGCAATTGGGGTTAAGTAACTTGCCCAAGGTCACACGGCTAGGTTTTTTCTTTGTGTGTATTAAGTGTCTGAGGCCGGATCCGAACTCAGGTCCTTCTGACTTCAGAGCCGGCGCTCTACTCACTGCTCCACCTAGCCGCCCCTAAAAATACGTAATTTTTAAAAAATGATGCATCTTAAATTTAGTAATTTATTGTAAATCGATGGGCTTTTTTCCTGAACTGAAATTTTGATGATGCAATATTGTATCATGTAACCACACTGTAAACAAGTCATTACATGCACACATTCCTGCTGATACATACTGGACTTCCCGACAATGCACAACACGCACCTGTCAAAGGACTTGACCACTGATTGGTTATTGTATGTTTATTTGGAAAATAATGCAATCACCATGACTCTTGATTGTTACACAACAGATAAAGCATGCATGAAGGGTTTTTCAAAGTTCTCTTCTTTGCATATGCTTCCACTGCCCATTGCTTTTTGCTTAATGCCCTCCCATTGCACCAAAGGCTACTGCAGCCCCCTCGGACTGTTCCAGTGCCCCCCCAGGGAATGGCATCGCCCACTTTGGGAACCTCTGATTTAGAGGACAGTCCTGAAACAAAATATTACTGCATCATAAGTATTTTTTAAGAGATTTAAAATAAATTTAGTTGATAGGCAGGAGTTACAAAGATGACCACAATGGATAAAGTTTCAATTTCCTAAAACTATAGTCAGTCCTTCACATTCATGCATTTAACTTTCACTTCAAGCGTGTGTATGATTTTTATTGGTAACCTCATTTTTACTTTCCCATTGGCACCTGTGCACATGTGCAATTACGGAGAGGAAAAAAAATGATGGGTGCTGTGTGCAAGTTTGTGGAGTTGGTGGTATCCCATCAGGAGTTTCACTGGTCTTGTTCACCCTCCCATTGTAAAGAGCGCCTCCACCCCTACTCCTCACCCCATGGCATATTTTCATTGTTTGCCTTTAAAACTCCACTTTTGTACTGCAATTATGCCTTCAAAGTGTAGCACAAGTCCTTTGGGCTCTAAGGCCAAGCATGCAAAGTCAGTGATACAGCTTAGTGAGAAACTCCATGCGGGAATGTTGCCTGCAGCATTGGTCATATCCACAAAAGGAGGAAAGTGTTTATAGTACTATAGATTCCATGTGTTATGAAAAGTGAATATTATAGGAAATCAATGTTTTTTTAAACAGAGATCTTAGCACAAAAAATAACAGAATGCTAGGGAATTGGTGAGAAAAATGTTTTGCAAGTTATTGATTTTATTTTGTGCACTGCATTTTATGGGTAATTTCATAGTTACTTTTAGGAAAACTGTCTATTATCAGAATTAATGTTTTATTGTAAAGAACTGTATGCAAAAATCTCTAGTAAAAGGTTATAATTTTTGGTGGGTACAGAAACCTAACCCCCCATTTCCCAAAGGCTCAATGTAACAACATTTTGTGTTTTTTAGGTACAGTACCCTTACAAAAGTTGAAGCCCAACTGTACTGCTTTTAAGTATATAATTCAGTGGCCTAATAGCCAGTCTGGTGAAGTATACGCCTGACAAGAGCTGAATAAGGAAAAAAAGAGTTAACTCCATAAAATCTACTCTAGGCTTTGTACCAGAAGTTACCTTAATGACTGTCACTATACCAATACAAAGGAGGACCCAGCCTTAAGTATAAATAACAGTACAAACCTCTCGATTTCTTTACATCAGGCTCAGGCTCAGATTCCCGGATAAACTGTCCTAGGTCACTGACTCTCCCAAAGGTCATCTTCCTGAAGGGAAGAGAAAAAAGAAATGACAAACTGCAAGACTCAGCTCTAATCTTCATGGGGAAAATGTTATTCCTCATCTCTACATGGTTGTCTAGAAAAATGGCAACTACCCAGTGGCTCACTTAGAGCAGCCTCGTTTCATTTAACGTGGGCTTGTTTAACCAGAACACACACAAGAGAGGTCGGAACTACCAGACAATAAACTGTGCAACCAATCAAAATCTCAAACAATGGAAACAAGCTTTTCCACAGCCTTTCAGGAGGGCATTAGAATCAGATTTGCAAAGCACTGAAATTCCTATATTTTGATTCCATTATTTTATATAGCTAAGGAACATCGAAACCTCTCTATGTCTAATCCTCTATTTTATACAACAAAACGTGGAAATGAAGCTATAGGTGAGTGGATTTATTCCTTAAAAACCCACGTCACATCTCTGGTGAAGTAGTAATTCTTTTGGGACCCCAGGGATACTATTGGTGAATGATTATTATAAAGAACTAAAAAAGTACCTGAGAGTTTATGAAAAGTGCCCAAATTCTTTCATTTGGCTCAATCCACCATCAATTCTTATCCCAAATGCTGATCATTCAAAACCTGGCAAAGGCTGGGTGTGGTAGTGCACACCTGTAAGCTCTTCTCCCATAGACACAAGTGGTGGGTCACTCGGAGCCACAGTGGGCTAAGGTGCTTGAGTGTCAACACTAATGAGGTGACCCTTGGGAGGAGTAAACCAGCCCAAGTCAGACATGGAGCAGATCAAACACACCTGGTAATGGGCAATGGGATTAGGTCCATTAATGGTCTCTGTACTTCCATCCTAGACTAGAAACGGAAGCTTCCTAGCAATTAAATCAGTAAAAGGTTTTGTTCCATTCTGTGTCATTTTTAAGTATTTTCATTCTTTCAAATAATTCCACTCATTTGACCTGCAACTAACCACAAAAGAATTCCCTTTTTAAGGCTGTGTAGAGTGGCAGCAAAAGTCAGTAGGGAGGATAACCTCTTCCTTAGAGGCTGCAGGCTACATTGGACTCATACAGTTATTTTGGGTGGGACATGATAAACCTGTGAATGCTATCTCACAAAAGAAAAAAAAATGAACAAATCTAATATGGGGCCATGTTAAAGGAGGATTTTATTTGTTTTAGTTTTTGGAGGGAGAAAGGCAGGGCAACTGGGGTTAAGTGACTTGCTCATGGCCACATGGCTAGTAAGTGTTAAGTGTCTGAGGTGGAATTTGAACTCAGGTCCTCCTGACTACAGGGCTGGTGTTCTATTCACTATGCCACCTAGCCGCCCCAAGCTGTTCTTTAAGGATAAAATTACGCAGCCAATTTCCTAGGCAGAGAAGAATGAGGTGGCAAGTTTTAGTTCTCCAACTTATAATGCTTTTTAAAGGCTTTTTGCTTTTAAAAAACATTTTTATCTTATATACCTGGATCAATGATGATCAAAGACCTACTCTAACACGATTTTACTAGAAAGCAAAATCACTGAGCACTTCATGTACACCTGAGATTTCTCAATATAAGAAAATTAAATCGGTATAAAGTAGATGTAAACCCATGACAATGGCAACCACTAGCTCACTTTACCCTGCGTATGTCCGCTGATACAAAGATTCGGGATCCAGACTTGCAGCATCTACAATTATTGCTTCATCAAAATTTTTCAGGATTTTAACATTGGCCTTCTTCACACTGAACTACAACAGAAATTCTACATGTTAGTGCCAAACTCAGGAAACAAATCCACCCGGGCAGGGTTTTCTGAGCAGTATTAATAATTGCTGCCTCTATTGTCAGGGCTATTAAGCTGAAATCTTGGGGGTAAAATTACCCAGTCATGCAAGAAATGATATATCATGTATCCCAAAGCAATTTGATGTTTGCAAAATATTATAAAGCAATAAAATCCAAAAGAAAAAGAAATCCAAAAAGAAAAATAGTACAGTGAATTTTTTGGTCTATGAGCATTCTGAAAAAAATTGGATATCCAAAATCTACAAGCTGCTGTAAATTTATAAGATCAAGATCTATGCTCAATGGCTAAGGGGTCAACACTGATAGTTAAGAACTGCTTGAAAAATCATTCACACTATCTAGTAATATAGGAAATGAAAATTTGTTTAAAAAGTCAGACACATTATGCCTATTATGTTGGCAAAGATAATTAAACATTTAATACTCAGTGTTGTCTGGACTATGGAAAAATAAGTCCATTCTACTGGTGGAGTGAGTTGAAAAATGGAACAAATCTTTCTGTAAAACAATACGGCAATATACAATAAGAATCATTAAACTCTTCACATTTTTGACCCAAACTACAGCCTAACAATGCTACTGTAAGAATAAAAAGACCCATTTGTACAACACTATTTGTAGTAACAAAAAATAAAAATAAAACTTGGAAAAACCCCTGTATGTGAACGTGAAGTAATAACACCGTATCATAAGAAATGGCAAATATAAAGCATACAAAGAAATATGGCAAGACATATTAAAAAATGTAATATGAAGACAGAATTTGAATAGAAACTCTTATGTGAAAATATTGCATCAAGAAAACAAAATATATTGAAATTAAAGACCAGAAAAGGGAAGCAAAAGCAAACAGGCCATGCCTTACTAGCCTGTTAAATCTAAAACATACTTATTAATTATAAGTATTGGAATGCATCATTTGATGTATAGTCCTTTTAGTTTTTAGGGTTACCAATTCTAAATTTTAAAAAATGCACCTTAAAATAGAACAACAGAAAGGCAGCATATAGACTCAAATACATAATACGTAACACTAGGATGCTAAAATAGTTTCAAATGTTTTAATGCCCTAGTACATTAAACAACAGGATAGACTGCTGTTCAGTCTTGCTGGACTCTGTATGACCCCGTGACCATGCTTCTTGGCAAAGATCCTACACTGGGTTGCCATTTCCTTCTCCAGCTCACTTTACAGATGAGGAACTGAGGCAAACAGGGGTTCAGTGACTTGCCCAGGGTCATGAAGCTAGCAAGTGTCTGAGGCTGGATTTGAACTCAGGTCTTCCTGATTTCAGGCCCACTGCTCTATCTGCTGCACCAACTAGCTTCCTCAACAGGATGGATTACATAGTTCTAACTTCCTTTGAATCTACTCAAATAACTGCTTTAGCTTAAAATCTGCATTCTCCTTGATATTTATGCAGAAGGATAGTTTTTCCCCCTATATGGGATGTCTTTCAGCCATTAATGTAGAAAACAATTCCTACAAGAAAAGTAAATGCTGTGCACTCCTCAGTCTTGTCTGCCCCAGCCTTTTCCCAAAATGACTGGTGAGACTAATGTAGTAAGTTTTCCCCAAAGCAATTCACTAAGACCCCAAATGCAAAGCTAAGATTTTTCTAATGTGAAAAACCCACAGAAGGATTCAGAGAAGAAATGAATCTCAATCACATTTCAGGCGATTTCAGTTTTATCCATGAGCACCAACTCAGCTCAATTAACATCCAGGCTTGAAACAAGCCAGGGCTTCCAGCCTTACCCCACCGAGCCCTTTAGCACCAGACTGATTGGAATCCCACCTCTACTGTGTCAAAGCACTAAGCCTCTGAACCAATGGACCAAGATTAAAAGATCTATTTTCTTCCAGAGACTGCAGTGACTTTTAAAAGCAGGCTTCTGCTTCAAAGAGATTCTACTAGGCACACAGTCTAGCTGGCTAGCATCTCTCAATCTGGGAAAAGCCTACAGAGATGAAATGCCCAAGAAATAGTCCTGGAAAACAAAGGAACATCAGGGCTGTACATTTACTTAGGAGATGGAAAAGAAGAAACTGATCCTAGGGCTGGTCCTGCATAAAACTGAACTGTCTCCTGACTAAATGGAAACACTGGCTCCAGTGACCTCCTACAGCCAGAAGATAATGAGAGCAAATTTGACTTAGGCTAGGCTCTGTAATTTTTTCAAGATAATAGCTGCAAGGTACTCCTGGGAAACATTATTCACTTTCACTGTTTAACCTCAAAGCCCAAGACAAAACAGCCATTTGCAATATTTGATAGCCCATAAAGCTTTGGAGGGCCAAGTGCATCTATCAGGCCATACCAACTATCTCATAAGCCCTGCTGACAGCACTTCTCATCTGCAGAGCTCAACTAAAAAGACCAGTCAGCTCGACAAAGTGAAGAGTAAGAACTGAGAATAATCCAGGCCAAAAGGTTAAAGTTGGGAACATTAGTCCATTCCTATTTTTTTTAATAGCATTTTCTCCAGGCCTATTTTATACTCAGAAGTATATACTCAAGTGGCCAGGTTCTAAAGTCCCAAGGGCTGGGCGCACACTGCTCAGCAGACGTGTGTGTGTGTGTGTGTGTGTGTGTGTGTGTGTGTGTGTGAGAGTGAAAGTGGCCTGGAAGTAGGAAGTTGCAAGGGGTGGAGTCACGGTTCAGTTAACCTACTGACTGGCTAACCTCAGACTAACCATTAATCCAGCCCTCTAATCTAAATGTGCGCTCATTGTCCATCTTCTCACCAATTGCTTCCGGAATGTCATTACTCTCCCAATGCCATTCCAACTGACCTGACTGTCTCCAGATTTTCCCCCCTCTAATTTACTCTACATTAGTATGATGGAGTCTTTCTACATCACAAATCTAATCATATCACCCTGGGCTCAAAAACCTCATGCTTCCTTATCACTCACCAAGTAAAATCCAAATTCCTTCTCTTTAAAGACTTTCAGCCTTGGTCCCAGTCTCTGGCCTACCTTTCCAGCCTGAGAGCCAACCATTCTCTACCAGGCAGTCAGTGCTCCTGCCAAAATGGCCCGATCTCTGTCCCCCAAGCAGTCCCTGTGCCATCCCACTTCCTACCTTTATTCATGCTCTTTCTTCCACCAAGACCTGCCTCCAGCACCTAATTCCAACCCCTACCCTGCCTCTGGGCTAAAACCAACTGCTACCTCCTTTCTGTCTTTTCTAATCTCCCCCCCACCCCAGCCATCTCTTCTCTTCCTCCTCCTCTGCCCTCCAATAGCAAAGTGCCCTCTTGTCACACTGTGGCTGGTGTTACATTATTTAGATATGTGTCTCACCTCCCCTACTAGAGGGCAGATGCTTTTTACTCCTCTCTTCCCCTGCCCCAAAGAAAGCACTTAGGAGATGCTGGAGAAACACTTTCTAGATAAGTAACACATGTGAAAGCAGTTCTAAGACCAAAAATACTCTCTCTCTCTCCCTAAGGGATTATTACCAAGTTAAAATGATATAAAAGCCATAAAAAGTTTCTCACACAGCAAAATTAGAGATACAATGTTTCAAGCCACTACAGCATTTCTTTTCCTTTATTCTATAAAGAAAGCATCTTAACAATCATTGTTTAACATGACTTATGTGGAAATGGTTTACATTATTGCACAGGTATAACCTCTATCAGATTACCTGTCATCTTGGGGAGGGGAGGAAGAAAAATGTAGAACTCAAAATCTTTCAAAAAAATGAACATTGAAAATTGTCTTTATTTGTAATTGGAAAAAATAAAATTAACAATTTTTTAAAAGTCTATCTGCACATGTTATAGCTCATATAAAAGTGCTTGCCTTCTCAATGAGGTGGTGGGAAGAGAGGGAGAGGATTTGGAACTGAAAATTTAAAAAAAAAATGAATGCTAAAAATTTTTACATGTAATTAGGAAAAAATAAAATATTATAGAAATAGTTGTTGCTACCTGAATCAAAACAGATGCCTTGACAGACAAGTTCATAACTAGCTATTCAAGCAAAGTTAGGATGGTATCATTACCACTGCTTTCCACAAAACATAGCTATAGTGCCGCAGAACAATGGACTAGACTGACCCCTGGTCTGACCCAATGTGGGATTCCTTATGATTTTAATGGTGTCACAAAGAAAAGCTAAACATAAGAAATAAGAAAGACCCCTTCTGGGGTAACCAATGTGTTACTGTGCTGATACCCATGAATACTCAGTTTAAAATAAATGTAGACCAAAAGATGGATATGTTTCATTTCCCTATTCACCTCTAACTCAAAAGTGAGCTCCTTAACAGCCTCAGATCCAAAGGTCTGGGGCTTTTATGTAGAAACTCTTAGTTTCGGAAAACGATCTGTTTGTACCTGAGCAGAGCCATCGGAACTACTGGAATGAGACTCATGATCAGGAGGGCCTCCAGAGGAAGCAATTGTCAGTGCAATATTTCCTCCTGGAAATTCATCTCCTCGTACTGAATGGATAAGGTCGTTCAAGTATTTATAATAAAGATTGCTGGACAGGAAGCCAGGTAAAAAGACCTACAACAAAGCACAAGCATCCTTGTTTAATGAATGAGCATAAATGGGACACAACTTGAGCTGGAGCCCACTCCTGAGACCCTTGGTCACCTTCTCCATTGTTGTCCAGGCCTGACGCAGTGGAGTAGTGAAACAGCTCGGGAGGGGCCCTCCTTCCCTGCAGATGTTGGATTCAATTTCTAATCTTACAAAGTCATCAAATCCAAGAGGATGTGTAGCTTGAAGGGAGAAGTACCTGTGGCAAGAAAAGAGAAAGACGGGTCACAGAAGCACAAGTAGATGCAATTCCAAAGAAGAGGCCAGCTAACATTGGAGTATTTAATGGAAACTAATGGAAAGGCACACCATTATCATCCCTGAATCATAAGTGCTAGGTACAAACGCTGTTCTGAGCCTCAGCTGCCTCCTCTGTACACACTGGAAGGTAACACTGGTACTACAACCTTAGTTTGTGGCAAGAAGAATGCTTTGTAAATCAATGTAAATTCTTCTCACTCTCATCACCACGATAACTTAAGATGAAATCCTCTACACCAAAGAGAGGAATGCAGCCCCAAGGGGTAATAAAGACAGATTCCTCAGGTTTCTCAGCTGCACAAACTTATGGGGAGAAGAAAGGAATGATGAGGCAGGAGAGGCTGGCCACAAAGGCTTTCCACCAGGCAGGTTTATGTCCCAGTCCCAGTCAAATACTAAGCTCAACCCCTCTAAGTCCTTTCCAAAGAATTCTTCTAGGGTCTCTGGCAGACTCTGAGGCTCTATGGCAGCTGTATTTCAAGGACCCAATCAAGCTGGTGTGGTCACTTTCTCCACCAACAAAACTATTATTTCTCCAGCTTATCTTATCTCTTACCCAATAAACAATGAGAAACAATGGAAAGTTTCTCAATAAGGAAGCGATAAGATTAGACTGGTGCTTTGGAAAGACTAATGAAACTGAATTAGAAAGGGGAGAAGACAAAGACCTAACTAGGGCAGCCGAGTAGAATCAACAAGCCTGCAACTGACTGGATGTGGGAAGTAGGGGACCTGGGAGAATCAAAAATCATCTTGAAACTAAACCTAGGTGACTGCAAATATGGTGGTACCTTTAACAGAAAAAGAAGGTGTAAGAAGGGGCAAGTTACAGGGGAAAGAGAGTGACCTGGGCTCAGAATGTGGTAAGCTGAGATACTGAGACATACAGGAGAAGAGATCTAACATGTAACCAGAGGTCCGAATGATGCTGGGCACATAATAGACACTTAAGAATGCGTGTTGACTGACTGGCTCAGGAGGCAGACTAATAGTGGATTTATGAATCTGGAATTCATCTGAATAGAAATCGTCATTGAACTAAAGGGATCCAAGATGTTGAGGGAAAACAAGCCCAGGCCATAGTCCTAAAGTACTCAGGATATATGAATACATCAAGGAGAATCAAAAGAACAGAATCACAAAAGCTAACGAGGTCATCAATATCAAAAGCCTCAGGAAAGTGAGGGGAAAAAAATCACTGAATTTATTGACAAGAAATTTGAAGAACACAGTGTCATCAAGTGAGAAGGTATGAACAAGTGGCAGGCTGTGGTGGGGCAGAGAGGAAGTAAAGGCAGCCTGTGCAGATCTTCTAGGAATCTGGCAGTCCCTAACCTTCATCCTCTCTCAACCCCTGGCTGCCACTGTCCAAACTTGATTTGCTGCTGCCCCCTCCTTCCTCACTTCTTTAATCCTATTCCCCCAAACCTACCCCATACCAAAAAAGTTCCGTATCAGACTTGCCATCCCCTTCTGTTAGGCTCCCTAGAACGCCTTCTCCTATGTTAGCAAACTCTGCTTTCATCTTGAAATTTTTCCTTTCTTGTTCCCTTCATCATCTGGCTCCTGCTATGGCCTGGTTCCCCACTGCTGACACCTCCTCCCTGCCCACTTTCACAATAGTGCAAGTTGGAATACTCTGAGCTTCCCATCACCCCTTCTACCACCATCACTGAGGAACCTTCCTCATCTATCCAAATCTATCACCCAGCCAAAATTCTGTTTATCTATTATTTATCCAACCTCAGGACATTGTCCTCCTCCAGTGAATTCAGGGCTTGACTCACAGGCTCTCTCTCCACCACTCCAACTTTTACCCTCATCCTTGGAGACTCCAGCAAACACACCAATGGTCCCTCAATTACACAAACTTTCCAGTTTCTCAGTCACCTCAATTTCCACGACTTGCTCCTCCACTGAAGCTCAGCAATACAGAGAGATGACCATCCCTAGGTTCTCACCATCATCCACAAATGCTACACTCTGCTCTTCTTGTGTCTGACCACAAGGTGTGCTTATTCGCTTTTCCCTTTGCCTTCAGATGCCTCACTTTGTCCTTCATGCTCACTGTCACCTCCAAGTCTTTTGCTCCTCAGTTCTTTCCCAGTCCATCTTTCCTGAGCTGGCTCCACTCTCCTCCTTTCCCTGCCTTGATCTTGTGTTGAATCAGTCCAACCCTGCACTAGACGCCATTGCCCCACATTACAGAGCCCATCAGACCCAGCCAGGCCTCCACACTCTCACTAACTTTTGCACCTCTGCTCCTAAGCACAGCTTGAAAAAACCACAAAACAGGGCTGAGCACACCACAAATATGTCATATGATCTCACCTGGGCCTTCCCTGTAGCAAGGAAATGATGCCTCCCCAATGGATTCATTATCCCACTCAACACAGCAGCTAGTCCAAACTCTTCATCCCTCCTCAAGCCTCACATGGCGGCCCCCCTCCATCCACTCAACAAGAAGCTCATCACATGCCTTCTCTCACCATCTCGTCTTTTATTCACATCTCATATGGATCAGTTCTCTGCCTTCTGATATATATTTAGCACTCAGTACTGTGCTGGCATACAGTAAATCCATAATAAATGTCTGATGACAGACAGGAAGAGGTGGCCATTCTCCTTGCTCTGACAAACAAACTCCAAGTGCTATCTGTTCCCAATCTTTCCTCTCTATTGTGGCTATCCTCCTTGAGAAAGCTGTCTACAATAGGTGGTTCATCTGCATTCTTCTTGCCCTCTTAACTCTTTGCAGTCTGGCTTCCCAACCCCAATTCACCTTCAACTCAAACTGCTCTCTCCAAAGCCACCAATGATCATTCATTTGCCCAATCTAATGGCCTTGTTTCAGTTCTCATCCTTCTTGGCCTGCCTCTTTTCAGCCTCTGACACTGTCAATAATGCTCTTCTCCCGGATACTCTCTCTTTTCTAGGTTTTGGTGACACTTTTTTTTTGAAGGGGGGAAGGCAAGGCATTGGGGTTAAGTGACTTGCCCAAGGTCACACAGCTAGTTAAGTGTCAAGTGTCTGAAGCCAGATTTGAACTCTGGTCCTCCTGACTCCAGGGCTGTGCCCTATTCACTGTGCCACCTAGCTGCCCCAGATACTGCTCTCTCTTGCTTCTCCTCTAAGTGTACCCACCCAATCTTCTTTGTCATGATCCCTTCCCAAGACGCCATTTTGGGGCCCTCTTCACTCTCTTGACTATTTTGCTTGTGAATGTCTTCTGCTCCCTTGGCTCTATGCTCTTATCTACACAAATGGTTCCCTGATGTATAGATCCAGCCCTAACCTTTTCCCTGAGTTCTAGTGCTCTTTGTATCACCAGCTGCCTCTTAGATACCTCAAACTAGCCATCCCACAGATATCCCAGAGAACTCATCCTCTGAAACCCTGCCCTCTTCCCAACTTTCCCATTATTCCCAAAGGTACACCGGTCCTCCAGTCCCCCAGGCTCACAACTCCTCACTCAAGCTCACCCCAATATCCAAAGAGTTGCCAAGTCTTATCCTTTCTACCTTTGCAGTATCTCTCATCTACATCCCTTTCTCTCTTCTGGCACTGCTACCACCCTGGTGCAGATCCTAATCCCCTCACACTGGGACCATTACAATAGCCTGCTGGTAGCTCTGCCTGCCTCAAGTCACCTTCTCTGCTCTAATACAACCTCTTGGATTAAATATAAAACCCTTTGTTTGGCTTTTAAAGCCTTTCACAACCTGGGCCCTTCCTGCCTCCTTTCTAGTCTTCTTATACTTAACTCCTCCATGTAATCTAGGAGCCAGTGAGGCTGGTCTCCACTGGCCTCCTTTTGTACCTTCTCTGGTCTTTTCACTGGCTATCCCTCCTGTGCCTGGAATGCTCTGCCTCTCTGTCTCACTCCAAGTCTCATCTCAAATCCCCCCTTCAAAAACAGGTCTTTCTTGGCTCCTTGGAAATTAATGCTTCGCTCCTGAGATACTTTCCATTTACATGGTCCAACTCTTATATGCATAATTTTTAAAGTTTATTTTTTCCAATTACATGTAAAAACAAATTTTAACATTCATTTTTTTAAATTTTGAGTTCCAAATTTTCTCCTTCCTTTCCCCCTCTCTACTCATTGAGAAAGCAAGCAATTGGCTACAGTTACACATGATACACACAACTTTCTGTGCATTATCGCCCCCATTAGAAGGTGAGTGCTTTGAGAGCAGAGAAAATGTTCTTGCCTTTCTTTGTATCCCCAGAGTTTAGCAGTACCTGGAACACAGAATGCACATAAACACTTGTTCCATTGAAGGACCTTTTAAAAAGTGACACCAAAAGGAAAATAGGGCATCTTACTGTGTGTTTGCTGTGGAAGGAAACAGCTTGGACTGAGCAGGGTTTAAAGCCTCCAGTAGCTAAAGCTGCTATTTGATTCAGTCAGGCGGAAATGAAAGGAGAAAAATCTACTTCTTGCTCCTGAAGATAATTCAGAGTCACTGCTAGAACAGGTGGACCTTGTTCTAATCCATCTTTTAATCACACTCCAATTTAGCATTCTTGTGATGATAAATGTCTGCTATTTGTAGCATTTCTGCCTGAGATGCCCACATATTTCCAAAGGGCCCCATTCCACCCCACACTAGTAAGCTAAGGAATACTGTCACAAGGTGGCACTACATCCACACAATTTATTACAAAACTGGGGAAAAGTTCCAGAAGTAATAAAGGAAAACTGGGCACTTCTGCTGATAAGGGCAACAGCAGCCTGCACTCTGTGGAGCTGGGCAGGACCTGAACATCTCCCTTACTAAAAGCTTTCAACTCTTGACTCAGGACCTTTTCAGTGGGAACAAACCTCCCAGTTGGAAAGACTCCAAGGAACAACGAGGCTTCACTAGAAGCCCACTCTTCTCAACACATCTGTACCTAAGGTCCGGCGGGATTGTGAAACCACCCAAAACTCACTTGTCATACAGGATCATTGCATCATTCTGTGCTTCCTGGCCATCATACTGGCCTTTTTTGGCAGCAAGTTGGGACTGGAAGTTATCAGCTGCCAACCAAAATTGTAAGATATTTACTGCATCTTCCTTCTCCATGTACTGAAAAAGAAAAAGAAAATAAAGACCGTTGCGGGGGGAAAGGCCTCTCTTAGCAATGCTAGTCCACCGCCTGTAGACATTCATCATATTACACGATCTTGCAGTCAACAAGCAAGATACATTCAGTGCAGTTATAGCCAGACAGCATCTCAGGTTGAAAATGATCATATTCTCATTACAAAGGATCTACACCCATCACACTAAAAGCAAGATTAAATCTGCTGGTTCTACTTTCATTACATTAACAAAATTAAACATTCTAGTTCTTTACTAGTAAACACATAAAGAAGACAGAAGAAACCTTTTTACACACAACCATTTTCATGATCATATATTGCCATAGCAGTCTGAAGAAATGCTCCAGGCTTAAACTTTCAGCAGGTGAAGTAATAAAGAAAACAGCCAGCTAGCCTAGCACTGAAGACGGTACACATTACCAATGCAGCTGAAGACAAAGCCAAAGCTCAGTCTTTGAAGGCCGCTGCTTTGGAAGATGCGCCATCTCGGTTTGCAATACTTGTTAGACTTGGATGAGTGAAACATGTCCTTTGCTAAAGCCAGCTGAGAGCTGCCCAGTAAAAATGCCCCAACAAGGTTCACTTACTCACTGCTTCTAGTAAGTGCTTCATAGGGCACAGAAATTGCTCAATAAGCTAAAATTAAAAGAAAGGTAGCATGAAAGGGTATTTACTAACAAGTTTCCTCCTCTGTGGTTGAGTCTGCAAATCCTATTTCATAAGACCTAGAGATGACAGAGCATAAACTCTAAAACAGCAACCATAACCAAACATGTTTCCTCATTTACCGATGGGGAAGGAGATTCATGGGTCACCCAATTCTTTTTTTTTTTTTTTTTGCTTTTTGGAGGGCAATTGGGGTTAAGTAACTTGCCCACGGTCACACGGCTAGGTTTTTGTTTGTGTGCATTAAGTGTCTGAGGCCGAATCTGAACTCAGGTCCTTCTGACTCCAGGGCCAACGCTCTACTCACTGTGCCACCTAGCCGCCTCCTGGTCACCCAACTCTTAAAGCTGGGGCTCTGCCTCCAAATGAATAGCAACACAATCAGGTTTGATGAGGAAGTTAAAAATTTGGTGCAGAATATCCCCCAATATTATAAAGGACAAAGGTTATTTTAATTAAGTTATTTTATGTTTAACTTTTGCTTTCTCTTTCATTTAACCATTAAACGAGGCCTGCACAACATTTGGCTGCCAAATCAGGGAGATACCTGTTTTACATCCTCTATATTTTTCAAGGCCCACAAGCGGTGTGTGCAGGCCTGCATTAAACTATTCAAATATTCATACCATTAAATAGAATGTATCTGGAAGAGAAAATATTTTCATTTAACAGATTCTGCCTTTCACATTCTTTCTATAAGAAATACCTTTGGGGTAGCTAGGTGGCACAGTGAATAAATAGAGCACTGGCTCTAGAGTCAGGAGGACCTGAGTTCAAATTTGATCTCAGACACCTGACACACTTACTAGCTGTGTGGCCTTGGGCAAGTCACTTAACCCTAATTGCCTTGCCTTACCCCTCCAAAAAAAAAAAAAAAGCAATACCTTAATATTTATGGATTATGGGGCACAAATGCTATTACAGGGTGGAAGGAAATGTAGATTTTACCTCTGAGAAATAAAACAGGGCTGATTCACAGAAGAGAATGTCAGCCAGGTAAACAGTTCCACTGGTCAGCACTTCAATCTGGTATTTACAAAAATGGTGACTTCGCAAAAACTCACTAAAGTGCCTGCACACAGACAAAATGGGAGAAGATCTGAAGGAACCACAACCAAGTACAGTTTAAGCAGGAATAACCTACCCTCTCCCCATCACTGATCATGCAGGCTCTGTTAGTCTGAGAACTCCAACTTGGAAGCCAATTCCCCCAAAACTGTGGAGTTTGTTGTTGTTTTAAACAACATGGTAGACACTAAGTAGGAGGTTGGATAAAGCACAGGCCAAAGAACAATGGAGAACTGGGCAATCTATTCTTAGACTTTTATCACTTAATGAAGAAGTCGGTGACTATTCTAGTCACACACTTACTTGAGCCTTTAGAACTGAAAATTAGTATCTTAAACTCAGGCAGAAAAAAGAGATCAAGCAAACGGTAACTTAAAAATAAACATCCAAATGCTATTGAACTAATATTTACATGTTTCTCTTTTATAGGAACCCAAACCAAGAGTTATTCTCAGGCTACATGGTCCTACAACTGGTTTTCTTGTCGGACATCTGCATCAGCATCGTCTACTGCCAAGCACTACACCGAGCAACAACACAGGAGAAACCAAGCCTCCAAGTCCACTTACTCTTGTTCCATTGCACTGAATACTATGGACTGTGCCATAATAAAGCAGTTGGGATCCACCTGTCCATCCTCCCCGCAAATCTTTGCTGTAAAAGAGACAGTAAATAAGTGAACTTCAGGGAAGCCCAAGCTACATGTGAGCACAGTGCCTGGCACACAGGAGGTACTTAGTAAATGTTTATTGATTGACTGATTGAATTCATTTAGTCATCTTAAATGAAAATGTGAAACTGAGGCATAAAATTAGACAGTTTCCTTTGCAATGAGACTTTTTCCAACACCATACACCATATACACTATTCTCTCTTTATAACCCGCCGCCTGTCTGGATAATTAGTAAATCCTGATCTCCTCGGATGATGATGTCTGCAGGGGCTGATGGGGCTCAGACCATCGCTCTCTGGGACACCTCCAGTGACCAGTGACCAAGGTTGCCATCTGAGGCAAGAGAAGCAACCTCTGCCTCAGCCTGTACAATCCAAGTCCACCAAGAAGAGAGGCATCAATTACAAAAGCTCCTATTTTTAGTAGCTTGGCTGAATATAAATAATCTCTCTACTCAGATCCCATCCTGACTTGAAGAAAGGGAGTAGAAGGGAGGAGAAGAAAACCATGGCTACCAAGTCCTTAGAGGAAGAAGAAAATTCAAAATAACCCAAAATAAAGTTTTTAAAATGAGAAGTATTCCATGAAGGAAACACAAGGCCTGATATAGTGTTCAATGCTTGAGCTGATGGATGCACATTCTAAGTTTAAAATAAAGTATTTTTATGAACACGTTTATAAAGAGGCAAGTTCATTATACAGTACCTATTAGGGCAATGTATTTACTCCCAGGGTGATCACTTAGAGGGGCACCTTTCACTGGCTTGGGCATTCTTTTATATATTCTGTACAGGTAAAATCTGGTCAAAATGAAGATGGAGGAGAGCCCTGAGGATCTGTGTGAATGAGGAGAAGAAGTGCTAGGTGCTCAGCCTCAGAGATGTGGGAGAGGAGGCTTTGGAGGGAGTGGATGTGAGGGAGTGCCTTAGTTCTTCCCTTTAAAGCCTCTGCTGGTAGCATCCTTCTGTCTCTCCGAGTTACTCCCTTTCTATGTGAAACCTGCAGCAGAACAAGATTCCTGACTGACCACACCTGGGGTACCTCTTGATAGCACCTTGTTTCCTCCCTCTTAATTGCTAGGGCCCTCCCCTGTTCTCATGGGAAATGTCCAGCTAGTGGAATGTCCAGCTAGCGGAATGTCCAGCTAGCACACACCATCCCCCACCACCTCTGCCAGGGACCAGGAGGTTCAAAGGACTTTAGAGCTACTAGCAGTAATAGGGCACATGCCAGAGTAGGCAGGCTTCTTCAAGGAAACTTGGAAACCTGTTTCATTTGTAGTATTTCTATGGGACAAGGCCTTTTGTGTTCTAAAAAAAATGACTTAAGATAGAAATAAACCTTTAAAGCACAACTCTTCCCTAAAGCTGAAGACTGCCCACCCCACCCACACCAGGAAGGCCATTTTCCTGATGCTGGTGGTGCGAATTATCTCAGACCATCACCTCAGACCTTCTTGTGGAAGACTGGCTGTCCCTTCAGCCCACTCAAACCCTCAGGGCACCTTGAGCAAATAGTTCAGGGTCACATCGTGCCTCTGTCCCTGTGAGTTGCAAGGAGAAATGTGCCAATAACTTATGTATCCTGACTACAAGTTGAAAGTTCTTTCTACTATGCTGTGCACAGCTTTTAGAGATTTACTTTTCAAAATAACAATACTTGTTTTCACCACAGCTCAGAATGTGTGGAGGGGGAATGGAATGACGTCTTTTTGATGTAGGTTAAGAAAACTGGGTCCAATATAGGTACTTCAAATTCGACACACTAACATGCCAGAACATTCTGGACAGACCAAGCAGGGACGATGTAGCCTGAATTCTTTAGTGATTCCTTTGGAATTTTGATAGTAAAAATCAGTACTTTGTAGATTGGAAACACTGAAATGGGCTTACCTACTATGTCATTTCTCATTGCCTCTGTTATAGGTATTGGTTTAGCAGCATCTGGAGATATATATTTGGTAAAAGTATTCACTGCATCACGTTCTATACCTGAGGAGAAAAACAAGATGGCAGCTTTAGGAAGCCTTGCACTGACTGCTGCCCTTCTGCACAATCCTTACTCCTGCACTGCTCTTTCTGGAGGGTGATGGATCATTATTCTTCCCAGATTCAAGGTGATGAATGGTCTTTCTGATTCATGTAAGTCTTGTCTACTCAATTTTCAACACATTCCTTGACATTTGTCAATGCCCCCACTTAGTGCTTAGCAGTGTGTGCCACACACAGTGCTCAGGCTCCCTAAAAATGTTCAAAAAGCTCTGCCGAGGGGCAGGAAGCAGCAAAGGTCTGCATCCTGTCATCTGGGGCCCCCTCCTGTGGACTAGTGTGTTCCCCTGCTAAGTGAGCTCTGGAAGACATGCCAGTCTGCCACCAGTGCCGGGGAAAGCTACAGCCAGAAGAGGATTCTGCTGAACACTCTCAAAGCAACCAAAAACTTGTGCCCAGGAACAAAAGTCAAAGAAACAATTCTCATTCACACAAATATTTCCTGGGATCCTCCTCTGTGACAAAGCTTTGTGGGCAAAGTGTAAGTACTCTGACCAATGACCTCCCAAAGAGATCCTGAAGGGGACCTGTGGAAAACATTCTGAGTAGCTTCTGACACAGGATGTCAAAGGAAGCACCAACCAAAGGCTAACAATAGAGAAAAGTCTATTCAACATAATAATAGGAACCAGTGGGGCTCATCATAACTGTACTGGAGATTAACAACAGACAGCCCCTGCCTCTTTGGGGGTGGAGGCCACCAAGGACTGAGTAGAGCTGGGGTTATAAGCAGCACATTTTGGTGACATGGATCCAAAAAGGTGCAATTTCTCATCTGTTCTATCTGGTGACTTAAGAATTAAATAAAGTGAAGCAGATGCTTTTTCACTATTACAAACAAAAAACTCAAGCCAAAAAATACTTTGGGTGCAACTTCTTTTAAAAAAAAAAAAAAGGAACATGAAAGAAAATGCTTCGACATCATTTTTTTTTTACTTTAACTAAAAAGCTGCCTTTTGGGAAGCTGCTAGAAAGGGAAGTTCACTGCAAGCATCTAATAAGCGCATTAAGATCAAGTGGGTCAGGTTCCTGTATCATAACTCTCAGCTCCTCTTCCTTCCTCTTTAAGTGCAAAAAACTGTATGATCCCGTGAAACTGCTCAAAAAAGGTTAGTTACTTAGTGTTTAGTTCAAAATAAACTTATTTCTACTAAAATGGACACCAAACAACCAAGTACATTACCCTGAAGCCTTGCTTGGTTCTCCAAACTTTTCATTATATTTATATATTCCAATATATACACCTGATTTAAAACTCCTTAAATCTTAAGAAATGGTCTCATGTAACCATGCTACAACATTTCATCATAGATGGATATGTTTTAGATTGTTTCAGAGAAGCTCTAAGCACTTAATCCCAATTAGAATATCAAAAGCAAAATCAAAATGGAAAGGCTGGGCTTTGAGGCAGGGCAGCACAGAGGTTACAGCTGGCCTCATAGCAAGAAGAACTAGGTTCAAGTCCCACTTCTTATACATCCTGGCAGTGTGACTCTGGGCAAGTCATTTTCCCTTTTTAGTCAGTGCCCTAGGCCAGAAAAGTCAAACTCCAAACTCGTTGCTGCCCTCAAGCTGCAGGCTTCTCAGGCAAATACAGATTAAAATGTAACTGGGAAATGTAAAAAAAAAAAACAAAAATAGAGCATAGTTAATGTTTATTTGTGGTTTTCTAAGTCAATATGAAGCCTTCAGGGACCCTTCCAATTTCAGTCTGACACCATTGTCCCAGGCAACTAAGACAGAATCTCCAAGCTGCCAAGAAGGCACTGACCTGTCTTAGGAAGGTATTTCCTCATCTGGGAGTTTTCCATTACCAGTGAACTCACAGGTCCAAGTCCACATCTCTGACATGTTATAGCTTACATCTTCTCTTATTTGAAGTTTGCAATATCTTTATTCTATAATAAATCATTTAAAAATTTCTTTTTAGGGGCGGCTAGGTGGCGCAGTGAGTAGAGCGCCGGCCCTGGAGTCAGAAGGACCTGAGTTCGGAGCCGGCCTCCAACACTTAATCCACACAAACAAAAACCTAGCCGTGTAACCTTGGGCAAGTTACTTAACCCCAATTGCCCTAAAGGGGCGGCTAGGTGGCGCAGTGAGTAAGAGCACCGGCCTCGGAGTTGGGATGACCCGAGATCAGATCCGGCCTCAGAAAATGAGCACCCAGCATAAATAATGACTAGCCGTGTAACCTTGAGCAAGTTACTTAACCCCAATTGCTTTAAAAAAAAAAAAATTCTTTTTAACACCTATAGCTGAGGAAAAGGTCCTTAAACATGAACCTGTTCCCCAATAAGCAAAATTCTGATGTATTAACATACATGAGGGATTTTTTAAAGGTGCAAAACAATAGGCATGTAGATGTATGTGTGTGTGTGGGTGGTGGGGGTTCAGGAGAGAGAAACATGGTCAGAGAAAGCTGGGTTCAGCCTAAGAAGAGTGGTGGTGGGCAGTACACTAGTCAAAAAAACTGGATTTTCAAGTGCTGCTGTAAGACTTACTAGCTATGTAACACTGAGCAAATCACTTGAGCCTCAATTTTCTTATATGTAAAATGGGGACAATTATATTTGCACTACTTGATTCACAGGGTTGTTGTGAGGAAAGTTGGCTGGACACTATATAAATGTGAGCTGTTGTTATTTATTCCAGTCATTTCTAACTACTCTAATATACCTATATCTTCCTTGGAGGGACAGTGAGTACATCTACCAGTTCTTATTTCTATTAGTCCTTGATTATCTTCTTCCTCAGTTAAAAAGAGGGCTGAGAGTATCTTATGCTTTCCTCCGTACTGGGAAGAAATGCAATCATTTCCATTCCTACCTATAGCTGATCAGTCAGAGATAAAATTATGATGATGACAGTGATATAGTGGCTTTTGTTGTTCAGTGGTTTCAGTCATGTCTGAGTCTTTGCGATCCCATTCAGGGTTTTCTTGGCAAACATATTGGAGGGGTTTGCCATCGATTTCTCCAACTCATTTTACAGATGAGGAACTGACGCAAACAGGGTAAAGTGATTTGCCCAGGGTCACACAGACTAGTGAGTGTCTGAGGCTGGATTTGAACTTGAGTCTGCCTGACTCTAGGTTCAGCATTTTAGCCACCATGCCACCTAGCTGCTCCAACTGGGTGCCTTAAGGTTTTAAAAACACTTAATTAACAATATTGCAGGGCAACCTCACAACCTTGCAAGGGAGGGCCTAGCAGTATTATTAGATCCAGTTTATAAATGAAGAAATTGGGGCTCAGAAGTTCTGTGCTTTTACCCAGATCAAACCACATCCAGGCCTCTCCTGACTCATGCCTTTTATAACTCCACTCCACTCTCCTGCCTCAGAGGCTATCTGTTCTGTCTGAGCTACATTAAAAATTATCATTCAAAGTATATTAACTTTTGGCAATTCTTCATCTGTTCTGCTATTTCCACAAAATGAGATTCCAGCTGAAAATAACAAAGAGACCCTTCAAGTTGGCCACTGATGCACTGGGAGTTACCGATTCTTTTTGGAAGGAAGTTGTGGAAAAGGCATTGGAGAGCTATGGGCTCTCACAGCAGGACCTCTCCTAGAACTCTCCTTTCCCAACAGCCATTTTTAGTTAACTAATGAAGCAGCTAAACAGACCCTCTTGACCCTTGAACACTCCCTCAGGTGATGTTTAGAATTAGAGACACAAGAGAAGGACTGGTGCCCCACGAGGGCCATCGGAACAAATGGAACAAAGAAATATTCTTCTAGTTGGTCCAAAGAAACTTCCTCCACAACAGAACCCCAGTAATTAGGAGGGAGGAATTATGGGTGAAAGAGTTTTCCTTTGTGTTCCAGGGAGACATTCATGGCTGATACAAAAGGATTTTATGGGGCAGACTGACAGGTTTTACAGAACAGACATTCAGGGAGCATTAATGAACATTTCTATGCTACTTAATGTTTCAGGCTTACCAATGAAGCATTGGAGTTAACTGCCACAAGCAAACAGATATTAAAATAAAATCTCCCCAATGTTCTTAGAATCAAAGAATTTTAGATATGGAAGAGATCCTAGGAATCATTTAGTTTCACATTTTCACTTTACCAAGGAACGGAAACTAAATGATTCATCCAAGGGCACACAACTAGGGCCGACAATCAAAAGCAGCCTGGGTTCAGGAAGGCCTAGGTTCAAATCTCACCTTAGCTATCTCCCCTGTGACTCTGGCCAAGTCATTTAATTTCTCAGTTTTCTCATCTGTGGACATGACTGCTGTTCCCACTCTAAATTGAGGATCCCATATCTCCCAGGACTAGATTCTTACTACCAGACAGCATTCTTAACCTAATCCATCTGTTCATTCATTTATATGTCTTTTTGAAGAAAAAGACTCCAACCCAAAAAAGCCATGTCTTTTTCTGATTTTAAATCTTAAATGGCGCTGCTTTTAACCACTCAATAAAACTCAAAATTGCTGTTACCATATTCCATCAAACCACCAAAGTACACAAGACTTCTAAAAAAGATTAATTACATCCACCAAGTTCTGTGAAGATAATCAAAGAGTCATATTCATTTACCTTACCCCACCTTCAATCCTGAAAAGGGGTAAGATAATTGCTGGAAAAGGGGAGGCAGATGAGGTGCAGTGGAAAGAGCAGTGGAGGTGAAGCCAGAGGTCCCGGGCTCGAGTCCCAGTACTGCCACTTAACCAACTGTGTGACCCTGGTCAAGTCATAACTGCTTTGAGCCTCAGTTTCCTCCTCCACACAATAGGGAGAAATCACCTGCATTGCCTCCCTCACAAAGCTATTGTGAAGCTTAAATAAGATCGTGTAGATCAAGTGCTTCAGAGCAAAGCCACACATACATTTACTCAACTATCATTTTTCAATTACTGAAGTCAAGAAAAGAATGACATTTCTTTATGTGCAGGCTTCCACTCTGACGCTCTGCTTCTCAGGGGATACAAACCACTCTGAAGCCCATCTTGCTTTGCCCCATACCCTTCAGAAAGGAAGGAAGCAGAAACAGGCCTGGTCTGGGATGAGGAAGAGAATCATTCCAGTCCTCCTCTTCCTCTAGCCCCAATTCTGATTTTCGTTAAAAATAAAGCCCATAAAAGAATACCAACACATCACCTACTTACTTCTCATTAGTTTTCCTGATAATTCCTTTAGTGTGGAAGAAGGACTATTTCTATTTGATACTGTAAGTCTGGAAGAGTCTTGGTGTTCCACAGAAACTTGAGTCCCTTTCTTGGACATTTCAAGACGGAGAGAATGGACATCATCTCTATCCTGGGAAGGCAGCGAGTGATTGGGAGCATTGCTAGTTCTATTATTCATCTCTGTTCCTTTTGACTTGGTCATGAACAGTTGGACTGTGCTAGAACTCTCCAACCTCGGGTCAAGAAACTCAGACGGAAAAGAGACTGTGGTTTCATGCCTTTTAGATGAAGGAGAGAGAGGCTCGGCCAATGAGCTCTGTTTAACTGTATTCAGACTGTGTGCTCTTATTCGGGACCAGGTTGTGGAACGAAAACTTTCAGCCTCTAACCAGAATTTAACCAAATGTTCCATTCTCCGAAGTTCCATAAACTGAATAAAATAAGGAAGCGCAATACTGTCCTGTAGGACTTGTTCAAGGGTCTTCGAAAGACTTGATTTGGTCTCTTGAGTCTGATAGTCCAAACAAGATCTGCCTAAAAGACAAAGAGTAGCAACGCAATTAGTAGGAAAAAACTGGATAATTTAAGATTCAGAGATCAGGTACTTTTTTTTAAAATTAATTTATTAGTTTAGTTTCAGTTAACAAGATTCAATTCCATAGTTCCTTGGTTTTCAAATTTCCTTTACTTCCCTCCCCCCTCCCCACATGACAGCATACAGTCCAGTATAGGATCTGCAAATGCATTCATATTAGACATTATTCCAATTACAAAGGCGTATTGTACTAGGTGGGATGAAAGATGGTAAGGAAGAAATAAAACCAAACAATGAAAAGAACAAGATCATTTAGTTTGCTTCCATCAGTTCTTTCTAGTTATATCTCTGGATGGCGCATTTCTCGATCAGGTACTTTTTAACAACAGACGCACCCACTACCTGCAGTAAAACTTATGCTAAACTCAAAATAGCTAGATAAAAATACATGGGTTGATTTGCTGTAAAATAAAGAAGATGGAAACATCATAGAAAACGTTTTTTAGTCATCAGAGGGGAAAGAAAAGACCAAATGTTCTGGGAGTGCATTCAATACCCTTATCTGAGTGGCTCCTTGTTAGCTGGCTAATCTGCATTACTCTTCTACTGCAAAGTAAGCTCACATGATACAGAATCGAGAGAAAAAGCCTCAAGATTAGCTAAACAGACTGTCTGAATTTCCAATACAGTCAGTTCTCAAACACTGACAGTGTGTTGGCCTTTCCATGTCCCTAGGGATCAAAGGGAACTCTCACTTTCAAATTTTCTGCTCCCTTCACTCCTCTGTGGCCATCATTACTCCTTAGGTGTATATGTACTGTCAACAAAGTGTGAGGAGAGGATGTGGAGTAACTGAAGAACCCTCCAGGTCCCCAAATAAACAAATGAAAACAGAAAGAATAAAACAATGTGACGAGAGGTGAACTTCAGAAGTGCCAGATGGAGTGAAATGAGGCTTCACAAAGGCATTCTACAAGGCTACCCTGGAGTGATGAACCACCTATTTAGCAAAGGTCCTGAAGAAGAAAGAACAGAGCCCATCCCTCTCTATAAAGGGCAGACAAGTGCAGGCCTACTAGGACACACCAGAGTATACCTGTCAGGTGAGCTCTGTGTGTCAGATGTTTTTGCTTAATTGTTTTCTTTGACACAAGGAAGGATTCAACAGGAGTAGAGGTGGGGGAGTGGGAAATAACTATGACTGGAATACAAAAGACTTCAATAAGACATTTTAAAGCACACAAACCTGTCCTCCACTAGCATTAGGGACATTTCTTGTCTCCTAAATGTGTTAACAGCAGACACTTCTTCCTGATATGCTCTCAAAAACTGGATGTTGCATCCTGACAAACTAAGCTGCTAGAGAATTCTATCTTGCTAGGCCTCACCTGACTGGGCTGCAGCAAAGAAATAAAGGCGAGTCTATGATTCATCTTTTTTTAAAAACAAATGGTCACAAACATTTGCCTGCTAATTAGGGTACCTACAAGACTAGAAAAGCTGCATTTTTTATTTAACTCAGCTGGACATCCTGTTAACACCATCTCTGATACAGAATCAGCACACTATCTTACCCATTATATTTACAGATGCTACTCTGGGACAGGTTTCCAATTATTTTTCTAAGTGCCCCAAAGTATCATAGCACTCTAGGAAAATCAAGCATCAATAATGGAATTCACTTACCGAGGTCACCAAAATGAGCTGCTTCCATGTGGCTGGGTTGTTTCTTAAGAGTAGCTGTCCTGCTACTGGAAAAAGAGTCCATATTGGCAGAAATGGCATTGATTGCCACATGGCTTGGTCCAGCAGCCTCCAGTAAGGCATGATTTCTAGGGCTCTTCTGTGGGGAATGTACTGGTACTGCAGCTGTAATATAAAAAAAAGGAAAAGTTTATCAGAAAACCCTCAATTTGGACATCTAGAAACCTAATACCTATCCTAAGGCAGGATAGCCATTTTGCTAATTAAAAAATAAGTATACAACTCTTTCTTATCAGGTAAAATTACATTTAAATTTGGAATAATATTTTAACCACTGATTTTAAAGTTGTCACACATTCTAAGAATGAAAGGCAACACACAGAGCTGACTCTGGAGTCAGGAAGAATCTGACCCATTATGGCTGTGTGACCCTGGGCAACTGATTTAACCTCTCTGAACTATAAGCAACTCTCTCAGTTTCTATCCAGGAGGTCTCAAAGTGTAGTCTAGGGACCCCAGTAGACTCTTCCAGAGATCTTCAAGGTCAAAATTATTTTCATAGTAATACTAAGATGTTTCAATTTCAAATGTAATAAATATTGATAGTTACAACTTACATAAACAAAAGCTCTTAAAAGGGTCCCAGGACCAATATCGTCTGTTTCTGTCTCTCATTCCCATGAACTAAGAGTATCAGTTGTAATACTACTTTGACCTAAGTACAAATGTAACCGTTCCGTTATGTTCCCTGTCCATAGGCCAATGAATCTAAACATGGGCTTAAACATGTACACTTGCATTCCTCTCTGCCATAGCCAATAAGCATATCCCCAAAGGCTAGCAGGTTGAATTTCTGTGCTGTTTACATTGATGGTAAAGAAACTTCCTGGATTTCTGTGCAGCTCCGGCTCCCACCAACTACAAATCATCTAAAAGGTGACTCTGAACAAACTTTGGAGTTACAGAACCCACAAAATGATGCAGAGAAGCTAACCTCCCACTGAGGACAGCCCAGCAGACCAGCAAGAAGTGGCCAGTGCAAAGCTCTGGGAGCCCAGCCCAGCCCCTGCACAAGTCAAGGTTTTAGCCTCAGGGCAAGCTGACCAGACACCAACTGGAGGGACTCTATATCACCAGCAGCTGTGGCGGACTCCAGAATTATCGACCCATAAATGCTAAGGACAAAGTGAGAGGTCAGTGCAGTGTGGACTTTGGCATCCAGTAGTTTGGGAGTATGGTCAGCCTTTATGCACTGGAGGGAGAAGCCGCTGAGGCGCCCCAGCTGTGCAGCCGCCCCTTGGCAGCTCCTGGCCTGCAGATTGTAGGGGGACCAAGAGACCAGTCTGAGGGGTAACCGCTCTTGCTTTAACCTGCTTGGATCTAGATTGCTGTCTAGGGTAGAGGTCCTGGGGTGCATGACCAGGTGCCAGAGCATGTGGAGGCTCACAGAGGGCTCCCAACTAATACTTTTGGCAGCTGAGAAAACCCCAGAGATTGGGACGAAGCTCCCCTGTCTAGTAGCAGAGTCCTACTGTGGCAAAAAGCTCAAAAGTCAAGTAACTGAGTGGCAACATGAGCAGGAAGCAAACCAAGCAGAGCAATCCAACTTTACACTCCTATTTTGGGGACAAAAAGGATCAAAGCATGGAACAGGAGGAAGACAGCAGAGTCAGAGCTCCTGCACCAAAAGCTTCCAAGAAAAATATGAGCTGGTTACAGGCCATGGAGGAGCTTAAGAAGGATTTTGAAAACCAAATAAGAGAAGTGGAGGAAAAATTGGGAAAGAAATGAGAATGATGCAAGAAAATTATGAAATGAGAGTCAACAACCTGACTGAAGAAAATAACATCTTAAAACACAGACTAGTGACCTTGGGCAAGTTACTTAACCCCAACTGCCCTCCAAAAAAAAAAAAAGCAAAAAAAAAAATAGACTAACTCAAATGGCAAAAGGGGCTCAAAAAGGCAACGAGGAGAAGAAAGCCTTAAAAAACTGAATTTGCCAGATGGAAAAAGAAATCTCAAAAAGTCACTGAGGAGAATCATTCCTTCAGAATTAGATGGGAGCAAATGGAAGCTAGTGACTTTATGAGAAATCAAGATGCTGTTAAGCAGATCCAAACAAATGAAAGAATAGAAGGCAATGTGAAATATCTCATGGGAAAAACCACTGACCTGGAGAACAGATCCAGGAGAGACAATTTAAAAAATTATTGGACAACCTGAAAGGCATGATCAAAAAAATAACCTAGAAATCATCTTTCAAGAAAATCTCAAGGAAAATGGCCCTGATGTTTTAGAACCAGAGGGCAAAACAGAGGTTGAAAGAATCCACAGATCACCTCCTGAAAAAGATCCCAAAAAGAAAACTCCTAGGAATATTATAGCCAGGGTCCAGAATTCCCAGATCAAGGAGAGAATATTACAAGCAGCCAGGAAGAAACAATTTCAATATTGTGGAAACACAATCAGGATAATACAGGATCTGGCACCTTCTACATTGAGGGATTAAAGGGCTTGGAATATGATATTCCAGAGGTCAAAGAAGCTGGGATTAAAACCAAGAATCACCCTCCCAGCAAAACTGAGTATCATGTTTCAGGGGGAAATATGGTCATTCAGTGGAATAGAGGACTTTCAAGCATTCTTGATGAAAAAACCAGAGTTGAATAGAAAATCTGACATTCAGATACAAGAAGCAAGAGAAGCATGAGAAGGTAAACAGGGAAAAGAAATCGTAAGGAACTTATCAAAGTTGAGCTATTTACATTCCTACATGGAAAAATGATAATTATAACTTATGAAACTGTTTCTCAGTATGAGAATAGTTGAAGGGAATAAAAGTGTGTGTATATATATGTGTACATATATGTCTAAATAGGAGGGCATATGGGAGTATGAATACATATGTGAATGTGTATATGTGTGTACAGGTATACATAGAGGGAACAACCAATTTAATGGGAAGGGATGATACTTAAAAGGTGAAATTAAGAGGTGAGAGAGGAATATAATGAGAGGAGATGGGGAGAGTCAGAATGGGGTAAACTATCTCATATAGAAGAGGCAAGGGAAAATGGTTACAATGGAAGGGAAGAACAGGAAGGCAAAAGGGAATGGGACAACCTCATTCTCATTGAATTTGGCTAAGGAAGGGAATGACATACACACTAAACAGGTTTTCTCACCCTACAGGAGAATAGGGGGAAGGGGATGAGAGGGGGGGTGATGGAAGGCAGGGCAGGCTGGGGGGAAGGAAGTTGGAAGCACCCACTTTTGTAAAGGGACAGGATCAAAGTAGAGAATAGAACAAGTGGGAGGTAGGATAGGAGGGAGGGAAATATAGTCATTCTTTTACAATATATCCACTATGGAAATGTTTTGCATAACTACACATGTACAACCTATACTGAACTGCTTATCTTTCCAGTAAGGGTGGGTGACAAGGGAGGAAGGGAATGAATCTGGAATTCAAGGCTTTAAATGCAAATGTTTAAACACACACACACACACACACACACACACACACACACACACACACACTCTATTATCAATATTATTTTACATGTAACTGGGAAATAAGATATACAGGCACTGGAGCACAGAGATCCACCATGCCCTACTGGAAAGTTGGAGGGGGTATGAGAGAAGATATGGGAGAGCAGATTGGAGGAGGGGATATCCAGTGGGATTGCTATTTTGGGGTGGTGGGTAAGAGAAAAACAGGGATAAAATTTATAACTCAAAATCTTGTGGAAATGAATGATGTAAACTAGAAGTTAATAAAGCATTTGATTAAAAATAAATGAATGAATGAATGAAAAAAAAATTCCCAAGGCTCACTAAGTTCAGTCATTTTTCGGTCATGTCCAACACTTGATGACCCCCTTTGTTGTTTTCTTGGCAAAGATACTGGAATGTATTACTATTTCCTTCTTCAGCTCATTTTACAGATGAGGAAACTGAGGCAAACAGGGTAAAGCAACTTTTCCAAGGTCACACAGCTAGTAAGTGTCTAAGGTCAGAATTGAATTCACAAAAATAAGTCTTCCTCATTCTCATAAGGCCTGGCACGTCATCACTATGCCACCTAGTTGCTCCAGTAACTAAACTGCTAGTCCACAAACTACTACCCAACAATAAGAGAAACTTATCAGTCAGGGGAAAGCCAAAAATTGAGGCTAAATAACACAGGGTATGCCCAGATTTTCTGTGTATTCACCAAGGTAATTTTCAAGGTCCCAACGTCACTAAATTCACTTTCCTCCTTGAAGCTAAAGCAAATGAGAACTAAGAAATCTTTAAGATCCTTTTAAGATTCGCTGATGTCTATGCAGAAGAACAGGCAAAGGAGAATGAACACACTTCTGAATCAGGGAGAATGAGAAAGTTTTCTATATAGATGCAGGACAGATGATAATGAGTATTAAAAACAGTTCTTAAGCCTTTTCTCTGTTCCTCTCCTCAATCTCTAAATGCACTCTAGCCCACTCTGGCCTTCATGGCCTTCCCTCTCCTGCTCCTGTTCTCTAGTCCTAGATGGTTCCTGGGACACCCAAACACTCACTTCTCTCTTGTTCTCTTGGCAATCTTTTCCTTGGGGAATGCGTCCATCCTTGTGGCTTCAACCAGCACCTTGAGAATGAAGACTCTCCAATCTCTATTTTTGGTGCCACCCCCTGGTACCACCTCAAGCCACTTCTCAACTCGGAGGACCTTACCTTGTTGTTGATGTTCATCCTTTGTAGTTCATGTTCATCCTTTGTAGCTGAAGAAGACCAATGACATCACTATGTTGGAGTCAGGGTCCAATGGTATTCAACTGTGGCTGATCAGTCTAATATGACTCTACCCCAGGCTGGGCAAAAACAGTTCATCTGAACATTTGGAATGGAGATGTCTCTAGGTCTGTATATCTCTCTTTTCCTTTGTGCCACTGTGATTCTGCTTTACTCATAGGAAATGTGCTTGGAGGGCCTGTGCCAGCATCTCCCATGTGTCACAACTGATACTAAAGTTCTTCAGAGAGCCCTAGAGTGTCCTTGTACTGTGTCTTTTGACCTCCACATTAGAGCTTGCCTTGTGTGAATTCTCAGTAAAATAATCTTTTAGGCAAATGTACATTTGGCATCTGAAAAACATGGCCAGCCCATCTCAGTAGTGCTCTCTGAAGCAGAGTTCAAATGCTTGGCAGTTCAGTTCAGCTCTAGAAAGAACCTGTTTCCCACACTTGCCAGGTGATCTTCAGAATTTTCCTAAGACAATTCAAGTGGAAGGGCTTCAATTTTCTGCCATGGCGTTGATGTACTGTCTAGGTTTCACAGACATATGAGGTCAGCACAACAGCTCCGTAGCCCTTCAGTTTGGTAGCAGCCCTAATATCTCTTTACTCTCACACTTTCCTTCAGAGACTCCCAAATACCAAGCTAGCTCTGGCAATGAGCACATCTCATCATTATGTGGACATCCCTGGAAAGTATACTGCCAAGGCAAATGAACTTATCCACAGCATTCAAAAAGTTTCCATTTACTGTGACCATTGTTCAATGTATGGATGGTTTGAGGGTGTGGTGCTAGCTGGTGAAGAACCAAAATTAGCACAAGTGGCAGAGAAGAGATCCCTATTCTGCCGCACCTCAGCTGCATGGTGCACACAATGGTCTGCAGAGGAGGTTGTCTTGCCTCCTACTTTACTGAGAACAAACAGAGGCTATCTGTTGTGTAGCTCCTAGATTTGGGTTATAATTTTCTGGGGTTTCCTAAGAAAATCATCATGCCATCTGCAAAAAGGAATACTTTTGTCGCCTTTGCCAATGCTTATGCCTTCATTTCCCTTGCCTAGCATTTCTAGGACTAAGTCAACTTAGTTGGGAGCTTTTGGGGGAGCCTGAGGAGGTGAGAATCTTTGCTTTACCTGTGTTTGTTAGGAAAGATCTACTACTTCTTCAGTGCAAATAATGCTAATTTTGGTTATCAATCAATAAGCATTTATTACCTACCAAGTGCCAGGCACTCAGCTTGACCCTGGGAATACAGATACAAAAATATTAAACAACCCCTACTCTCAAGGAGCTTACATCCTATCAAGGTAGTGTTACAGGAATGTAAATTTTTAAGATCTTCCCTGCCCCTACGCCCTTTGATAACCTTAAGAGCCCCTGAAGCTTGTGGTAGGAGGCTTGTTCAGGAGATACTCTGATTGGGCAGTGGGTCAAGAGGGTTGTTACATTCTCTGAGCCAGGAGAAGGCTATATAATTCCTTTTGTGAGGCATTGTTTTGGGGCTCACTTTGAGAAGTGTTGTGTGATTTGACCAGATGAAACTCTGGGCAGCCGTTGAGAGTTCCCCAGCTTTGAAAAACCCAGATGTGGATGTTTCCCTTTCTGGTAACTGTGATTTGGTACAATGTAATGGTTGGACAGTTGGAGGCCTGTCTGCTTGATATGCTTCCCTGTCTTGTAATTTCTGCTTGTAACCTGTCTGTATAATCTGAAGTTCAGGGTGCTGACTTTTTCCCTTGAACTACGTAAATGATATGTTTGATTGATTAAAGCAAGATTGTTAACCCACTTTGAGTTGCTTTACTTTAGAAAAGCAGATCTAAGAACCTGTGTTGGCAGCCACCCTGGGTATGTTGGGGTGCTTGCTGCTACAGGGAGATAATAAGTACATGTATAGGTATGGAAAAAATATACAGGGTAGTCGAATACAAGGTAATTGGGGAAGAGGGGAGAATATAAACTGCCGTGGGAAGGGAAGAGTAAGTGTAGTGCAGACATCACAGAGGGCCAGTATGAGAGCACAGAGGTAGGCGATTGGAGTATGTGAAGAACAGGGGTCAGACCCACCCTCCTCAGACTCCTACGTCACAGGCTCCATCTGCATTCCTCTTGTCTTTTCAATTGTACTTGGCATCATCAGCTCCCTTACAGTTCCATCATCATCTCTGTAAAGATGATTCCCATGTATATGTACATGTGTGTACATGAGCACATGTATGTCCAGGCTCAGTCTTCAGGCGAGGTCCTTGTCACCAACTACCCATCATTTCTCATCCTAAACCTTCTCCCCCTCTTCCTGCTGTCAAAAGCACCCCCACCCATCCAGCATCTCAGGACTGTGATTTCTTGTTACTGATCTCTGATGATCCCAGACAAGTCAGGCTGACAACTCAGTGCAACTCTTCCCCACTTAATCCAAATAGTCTCTGAGCACAAAGGACAAACAACAACGATTACAACTTTGGCATTATCCTCCTTGGGCTCTTCATTCTCCATCACCTCAGTGATCCAGTCAGTTATCCACTCTTGCCTTTCTGCCCTCACCTCACACCCAACCCTCTTCTCTCTCCTCACACGGACCCAGAAAGTTCCTCTCCTCCTTAAGATGCAGTTCCAGAAATGTTATTCCCCCGTTAGAATATAAGCTCATAGTGAATGGATATGGTTTCATTATTCATACCTGTATGCTCAGTCCCTAACAGCACTGGCACACAAAAGATGCCTTCTGGCTTGTTTGTTTGTAGGTTTTTTTTTTAAGTTTCTCTTTTTTTCTTCTTAAATATCACCATAATTTTCCTCAGTATCCCTCCTCTTCCCAGAGAGCAAACAAATGACCTGTCAGTCAACAAGAATTTAGTAATCCCCTGTTACATACTGGGCACTCTGCTGAGAGCTTTGATACAAAGAAAGGCAGAGAAAGGCCTAACTCTCAAGAAGCTCACAGTTTAAGGGAGAGAGAACAGGCAAACAACACACAGCTAAGATTTATGCAGGTCAAATTGGAAATAATCTAAGTTAGTTGAACCTGATTAGTTTTAAATTAAATGTACTCTATTTTATTTATTTTTACATTTTTCAAATTACATGTAAAAACATTTTTTAACATTCATTTTTTAAAATTTTAAGTTCCAAAAAAAAGTTAAGTTCCAAATTTGCTCCTTCCTTCCCCCTCCTTGAGAAGGCAAGTGATTTGATATAGATCATACACGTATAATCATGCAAAAAGATTTCCATATTAGCCATGGGGCCAAAGAAAGCACACACAAAAACATCCCAAGAAAAGTAAAGTAAAAAAAGTATGCTTCACTCTGCACTGAGACTCGATCAGATCTTTCTCTGGAGGTGGATGGGTATTTTCATCATGAGTCCTTTGGAATAGTCCTGAATCGCTGTATTGCTGAGAATAGCTAAGTCATTCACAGCTGATCATCATATACACTGTGTATAGTGTTTTCCTGACTCTGCTCACTTCACTTTGCATCAGCTCATATAAGTCTTTCTAGGTTTTTCTGAGAGCATCCCACTCATCATTTCTTATAACACAACAGAATTCCATCACAATCATATACCATAACTTGTTCAGCCATTCCCCAACTGATAGGCATTTCATCAACTTCCAACTCTTTGCCACCAAAAAAAGAGCTGCTATAAAGTTTTTGTAACTATAGGTCCTTTCCTTTTTCTTTGATCTCTTTGGAAACACTAGTGGTAGCATCGCTGGGTCAATGGGTATGCAGTGTTACAGCCCTCTGGGTATAGTTCCAAAGTGTCCTCTAGAAGAATTAGCCAGTTCACAATGCATTAGTGTTGCTGCTTTTCTTTATCCCTTCCAGCATTCATCAGTTTCCTTGTCGGTCATGTTAGCCAATCTGATGGGTGTAGGGTTATTATTTCCTTAGAGTTGTTTTAATTTGCATTTCTCTAATCAATAGTGATTTAGAGCATTTTTTTTCATATGACTGTAGCTTTGATTTTTTCTTCTGAAAACGAGCTATTCACAGCCTTTGATAATTTATCAACTCTGGAATGACTCATATTCTTGTAGATTTGACTCAGTTTTCTAAACACTTGAGAATGAGGCTTTTCTCAGAGAAACTTGCTGTAAAATATGTGCTGCTTCCTCCCTGTTCCCCCCCCTTTTTCTGCTTTGTTTCTAATCTTGGTTATACTGGATTTGTTTGTGCAAAACTTTTTAAGTGATTTTTTTATTCCCTTGGAGGCATTCAAGGTTAAGTGACTCACCCACAGTCACATAGCTAGTAAGTGACTGAGGCTAGATTTGAACTCAGGTCCTGACTCTAGGATCAGTGCTCTATCCATTATGACACCTAGTTACCCTTATCTTTTTAATTTAATGTAATCAAAATTATCCATTTTACTTCCTGTAATGCTCTGTCTCTTATTTTGTCATAAATTCTTCCTTTATTCATAAATCTAACTGGCAAAATATTCCATGTTCCCCTACTTTGCTTATGCTATCACCCTTTATGTCTAAATTATGTACCCATTCTGACTTTATCCTGGTATATGGTGTGAGATGCTGATCCATACCAATAGTTCAGTTCAGTTGCTTCAGTCCTGTCTGACTCTTTGTGACCCCATTTGGGCTTTTCTTGGCAAAGATCCTGGAGCAGTTGACCATTTCCTTCTCCAGTTCATTTTACAGATGAGGAAACCAAGGCCATTACGGGTAAGTGGCTTGCCTAGGGTCACACAGCTATTAAGTCTCTGAAGCCAGATATGAACTCAGGCCTTGCTGATTCTAGGCCTAGCTGCCCTAGGTAGAGAAACTGTTTTATACTAGTTCCTGCCAAACTGCTTTCTAGTATTCCCAGAAATCTTTATAAAACAGTGAGTCCTACATGTTATTTTTCAGCACTATTTTACACTTAAAATAATAAAGGTTAAATACAAGGCCCCTCCATCAAAGTCCTACTCAGATGCTTCAGCTCAACATGGAGATCATCATGTTTTCCCCAAGGTTATACATGCAGCCCGCTCTCTGGCAGGCCCCCAGCCAAGCATAAAGAGGAAGATCTGTCATCTCAAGACTAGCCTAGCTAAACTCAAAAGAAGTCATCCTCAGAAGAATGGTTATCTAAGGTTCCTTTTGGCCACAGAAAATAAGCAATCATTATTTAGGTCATAAGGGTTCCTACTAGCATCATCCATAAGTGCGAACAGTAATAAAAAAAACAGAGCTCTTTGTAAAGTGAACTTTTCTTGAGTCAACAATTAAAACAGCTCTAAAATTTCACCTTAAGTCTGTCAAATTACGAAGGATGACAAAAGAGAAATAATCAATATTGGAGGGAATATAGGCACACCAATACAGTTGGCGGAACTGTGAATTGGTCCGACCATTCTGGAAAGCAAACTGGAATTATGTTAAGAGTGATAAAAACATCTGTACCCTTTGAATCAGAGATACCATTGCTAAGCACACTACTGTCAGCACTCCCTCTCTCCCAAACAGGAGATGGGAGAAAGAAAGATCCCATATCTGCCAAAATATTCATAGCAACACCTTTTGTGTTAATAAAGAATGGACAGCAAAGCAGATGCACATCCATTGGGAAATGGCTAAACAAACTGGCAAACTGTGATGGAAAGTGCTATACCACATGAACCAATAACTGAAAACTTTAGAGGCAGGGGGTCTGAATGGACTGCCAGGATGACAACTCCAAAACAGTCTCTGATATAACGACCAAGCTGGTCCCAGGAGACATTTTCATGTCTGGCTGCTGAGTTTTGCTCAGTCCTTTTATTTACTCATCCTTTGGTGTTCTTAGTTACAAGGGATGGTTCTCTGGAGAAGGGGAGGGGAGGGTCACATTTGGAAATCAAAGTGATGTATAAATAAAAGATAGCAATACTTTTTTTAAAAAAAGACAAACATACTTGTGTGGAACAATTAAATAAAGTGGAAAATGTTCTATGTGGCCAATGTAGTAACACAATTTTTTCAATACAGTGAAACTTCACTGAACTTACCTTTAATTGTCTTTACATCTGTGGCCTTGTCTTGTTCTTTGCCTTTCACTATTAAAAAAAAAAAGTCATCATCAAAAGCTGAAGTAAAACAGAGAATTCAAATACTGTCCTTTGGCAACTAAATGGATGGACCACAGTCTACCTGCTTTTTCAAATAAATGGAATCTTTAATTTCCAAAACCAAATATATATGCATAACTACTTCAGGAGTTCATGTGGCTTCCTCTGCTGTAAAGTTTCAAATTTTATAAAGTTACCTCATCCATGAGACAGAGGGTGGGGAGGGGGAGGTAAGAGAGAGAAGAGAGGAGAGAAAAAGAGAGAGAGAAAGAGAGAGAAGGCTAGGCTGGAGACCAAGCACCCTCTGGCTCTTTATCCTATGGTCACATAAGTCGTCCTCATCTCTCATCTGGCTGTACCACTCTGGAACTTGGATGACTTTTTCTACTAGTACCTTGCTGGTCCCTCCCCACCCCTTTTCATGTGTTCTTGACCCCTACTAGAATGTAAGCTCTCAGAGGGCAAAGGACTCTTTTTTATTGTATCCCTGGCATTTATTTATCAGGCACTTAATAAAACTAAAGAAAGTGAAAAAGAAAAATGAGAGTGAAAGAGAGAGAGAAGGGGAAGGAAGAAAGTAGGAAAAAAGAGGGAGGGAAGGAGAGAAAGAAGGAAGGAAAAGATATAGTCCTCATGTGTTCATATTATAGAACAGAATTAACAGAATCCCACAAGCTGCTAGATACCTAAGAGGGCATCTAATATAATCCAACCTAACCATGAACCAAGAATCCCCTTTACAACATTCTTGACTATTGTCTAGCAGCAAGTAGTACATCCCTCCAGAGTCAGGCCTTTCCACTCTGGGAGAGCCCAGACTTGACCAATCCTATCCATATTGATGGAGAAGAACTTTGTATAATTTACCAGGGGAATAGCAATACAAGTTTAATTCAATCACTCAAATATTTGAAGATCAAGTCATTAAAGTTCAATAGCTTCAATCTGTAATGGAACAAGAGCACAGTTCTATGACTTTACCAGCAATGTTCAATAAAACAGAGAAAATGGACAAAGATGACAAATATCATCTAAAAATAAAACCCCATGTTCCTAGGGTAGCTAGAAAATAATATAAAAACATACACTTCATGGTCCTCCCATGAGCAAAAATAGCTCTGGAAAGGAAAACCACTCCTAGGCAGGTGTATGGCTTTTTTAAAGCTCAAGATACTAAACCAGAAGTAGTCCTAATTCAAAAATAATAATCTACTTCCCTGCTCCTCCTAGTACTAAGTGCTAAGATTCCTTCCTATGATGGGAAAGGTTTCTGAGCTCCCAAGTTTCCCAGCCAGTGAATGGCTGCCTGCTGCTGAGAACAGGTCAGGCAGGGCAGAAATTATCACCAGCAATATGGCAAGGAGCTGGGCAGGCTGGGTTCAAAAGATAGACAGCTGGGCTGAAAAACTGATAGTGAGAAGGAAAAGTAAAGAGTCTGGAAATGGGCACTGAGATGGCCACTTCTATGGGTACTGAGTGTTCAAATGACCAAAGCCAGATAAACCAGTTTGAGTAGCTCTAGGTAAAGCACTAACAGAAGGAAGGGAAGACCACAGTCTGAGCTCCCTAAAAACCACCCTGCACCCATGATTTACATACTGGAGCCCAACTTCTTGAGAATGAACACTACAAGAGATCTGTGATCTACCAATGTGGGTATTTCCTCCAACAACGCAGATCTTACAATCCATCCATGGCTATCCGTGTCCTTCCATAGTTTCAACATATAGCTCAGCCAAAATGCTAAATAGAAATCTCTCTCATGTTCCTCTTACATCACAAGGATACCAGCAGAATTACACAGGCTGTCCAAGTTAAATGCTTATAGACTGTCTAAAGACTGGGTGATCTTAGCACCCTCTGTCCACTTTTTTGTCCCTCTTCCAATCCCCGTAGAATCCAAACCCCAGCCTCTACCTTGCCAGGGCTGAGGGACACTTTTTAGTTGTATCTGCTGGTGGGTTGCCATAACTAAGAATTTATCACCAACTAGTCAGCCCCTCTGTGTTTTGCAGGCACAATCTGTTTTATGGACCATACTTGAAGGCTTTTGAGCATAACAGATTTGGAGGTAAAGAAACTTAAAGGTCATCTAGTTCAGACAGCTTCTGGGAGCAGTGAGGTGGTACAGACACTTACTAGCTATGTGACCCTGGGCAAGTCACTTAACCATGTTTGCCTCATTCCTTCATCTGTAAAATGAACTGGAGAAGAAAATGGCAAGTCACTTTTGCCAAGAAAATCCCAAACAGGGTCATGAAGAGTAGGACATGATTAAAACAAAGTCCAACACACTGAGGACTGACCAGTATGCATATTGAAGAAATGAAATATATACACAGGAATATTAGCTCCCGCCAAATATTAAAAAGTGGCATAGAAAAAAGCTCCTCAGAGCCACACACAAATCTTACATATGAACTCTGAAAAGAAAAACTTCTGCCAAAATTCATCAAAAGTACATACTTCTTGATGGCCTGTGTATTTGTTAAGGAACCAGCCTAAATTAAGAGAAGCTCAGTCATGTTAGCCACACTGACCAATTTTCAGGCCTCAACAATTCTCAAAACCACCAAAATCATAAAGGAACTGCAATCTGCATAAGTGTAAAGACCATTCACACCAAGGAAATCAGACATCCGTGCAGTAGTGAAATATCAAAACATGTTTATCTTCATTCCCCAAACTGCAAAGCTAGATCAATGCTATCATACCTTTCCCAGTGGAGGTGGGTTGTACAGTCTTTCTGTCTCAGGACACACCAAAATGATGCACAAAGCATCACAGAACTCCACTGACATGGCATCTTTGGTTTCAAACTTTTTGAAAACCAAAGTTATAAAAACATCACTTTCCACTTCTGTTTGAGGCACACTAGATGGAATGAATCCTAAAGAGAATGCCTAACATCCTAAGCAGCAGACATGCTATTATAGGATTCCCATGTAAAAGACAGAAAGGTTACCATTTAATGAAGTTCATGAATACAAGGAAGTTAAACAGGCAAACACTTAATTGGCCTGAATCTCTCTGGGAAAGGGTAAAGTTAATTTTAACTCCCATGTACACCAAATGCATAAATATACAGGACAACTAGAGAATGGTATAGTTTGAGCTGGAAGGAAACTTAGAAGGCATTCAGTCCAACCTCCAACTTTATGGAAAAGAAAACTGAGGCTCAGAAAAATGACCTGTCCAAAATTAAACAAATAATTAGTGGAACCAGGACCATGGGACAAATTCAACCCTCTGCCTTCCATACCCTACTGCACGTGGTAATATCCTGCCAAAAGAATACAAGGTCTTTGAGAACCAGAAAATGGCATTTCTTTTTAATCTTGTATTCCTAAAGCCCAGGCCAGAACTTTGAACACAGTAGGCACTTAATAAATGTTGAATTGATAAAATGAAAATACTAGAAGTCTAGGAAAGAAGGCTGCAGCAAAAACTGTGCTGAGATCTTAAATGAAATATATCAACCAACAAACACTTATTAAACACCAATGTGCCCTCAGGCATCAGGGAAAACAAAGACATTTCCCTCAAAAAGGTCATACTCTACTTAGGGTTTTGAGGAAGGCAGGATTTAAACATATATAAATGATACTCAAAAGATGAAATATACATGTGTAGATAAGACTTTCTTTCTAATTACTATGTTAATTACTTTTAAAGTTCAAAAGATGAACTATTTAAATATAGGTTAAGTTGGCTAAGAGGGTGAATAGCTCAAACCATTCCATTAATAGTAAGAGTACTTAAAAATAAATCCTGTGATCACAGTTTTGCTATGGTTTCTTTCTGAATATATTAATGAGGGGGAGAGAAGTGGGAAGATACCAAAGCTTGTTGACAAATCCATTATAGGATTCAGGACCTCAACAGAGGGCAACATCCCCTGAACACAACACTGTCACTTCAGAGAGTGTTAAGAGCCAGAATTCATCTGCAGTCACTCTCTCCAAATCAGAACAGTATTTAAGGGCTTATATATTTCTCCAACTCACCCATCCTTACCCGTTTCTATAACCAACACCTTAGTTCTCATTACACAGTACATGGACTTTCCTAGTTTCTCTACCTCTATTCACTCAACAAATACTGAGTATAGTCAGGTCTGCTTTAATACGTTATTTTAAAAAAAGTGAATTTGTTCCATTGGGATTGGTTTATCAGGGAATATTTTGAGAATAACGTGAATTTCAAATTTGCTTCTTTGCAATTTCCTGAGTTGCAACCCTTCCTAAGTCCACTTGCTGAGCAAACCTTAGATCTTTGTCTAAGTAAAGTGCCACATATATATTCTGAGGGTAGTAGGAGCTGTGATTGGAGAAGGGCAAGTATGAACCTAGACTGCCCCCTCCCCTTCCACTAGGCCTGCCCAACTTGTTTTTAAAGCCCAGTGGGAGGGGGGGAACCCCACCATTCAATGTATTTTTTTATGTATTTAAGTATTTGACTTGTATAAAAATGTTATTGTTTTCTATTAGGTTCCTATATTTTTTGATGTGTCACACTGATGAAGTTTTTCAGTGTTATGCCTCTAACCTCACTTTCCCCATAAGCTCTGAGGCTTTTACTGGTTGATGTGCTTTGGAGATGCTTATATTGGGTTATAGCTAAGCTAACTGTACCTCTCCACGTGACTATGGCAGATAGAACATGAAAAAGTAAGACCTGTTCTCTGTCCTCACAGGGCTGATAGCCTGACTCTGAAACTTTTCCTATACCAACACCAGCTATTTTAATCAGCATTTTCATGACATCATTCCTCTGCACAATGAGGGACGAGGGCTTCCTAGAGCCTATCAAGTCCAATCCCAATTCCTCTGCTAACTTTCAGGTCCTCTATCCCAGGTAATAGTTCAATCACAAGTTTTCTTGTTTTCTAATATTTCTTCTCTCAGCTTCAGCCAAAATAATTTGCTTATCATCTCCCAGGAATAATGAACTGGCTCACAGATATCCATGCCTTTGCATAGGCCACTCTTTTCCCCAAACCCAGTCTAATCTTGGTCCATTCACAAACTTCACTTCCTCCTAAGAGCCACCTCTGAATTCATACCTCCAAGGTGAATTCTGCCAGGTTCATTCCACCAGCTTTGGATTAGTCTAATACTCAGAAGTTACCTCAGCGCTAATTCCCTCCTATATTGCAAAATAGCAATTAGCATTTGCCGATAGGCTGACTTGTCCTTAGGCTCTCCCACTACTTCCCAGGTGGGGGTCACACATCTGAATTCCTCTGTATCCCCTCTACAGCATTTAGTGCAATGCTCAGAATATGAGACTCTTAAATACTATTGGCTAAGAGACAACATAGAGACCACTGTAGAAGTATAATCTCAATTCTGTCACTGCATTCTGTTACAGAGAAGCTAAAAGTATGACATCCTAAACAGGAATTTCACAAGATGGTAGTTTGACTGGAAGGCATTCTACCCCTAAATGCCTACTGGGATGTGACAGGACATCATAAATTCCACTCCCTCATCCTCCAGCCAAAACTTACCGTCTATTTAATCATACTCCAAAAGTTTGAAAAGGTCCAGGACCCAGTAGAAAAAGAGCTGTCATTTGGAACACTTCATGTTTAAGCATTAAACAACAACAAAACCCCAAACCCACCCACTGAGCTAAGAGTCACAGAGATAAGCAACAGTACCAGGGTTGTAAAAGGTTCATCCACATTACTTCCCCTACAGTAGAGATAACAAGTACCCCTTGGGACAAAGGTAGTACAATGTTCACAGTGCTTCTCCATACAGCCCCCTACTGTCACAACAACCTTATGAGAAAGCCAAGGCAGGGATTATCAGCCCCATTTTACAACCAGAGAAATAGGCTCCAAGATTTTAGCCACCATCCAAATCTATATGGTTAGTAAATAGTGGAGTCTGAATGAATAGGCCTGAGCCTCTGACCATCCTCCTCTTCCTCCATACCACACTGCACCTCTCATGGAGGACAGGGGCTGGAACTCCCTCCATCTCATGCCGAAAGACCCATACATGTTGATGTCACCACAGTGGCAGAAAAATAACCTCAGGGTAGAGAAGCCTGAGAGCCCTGATACTACCCACATCCTTGGACATGAGAGTGGCAGAAGAACCGGACCCCAGAAGAATACAATTCCACATGCCATCCTCAGCAAACCCTGTTTTGGCCCTGCTTGGCTAGCTTTCAGGGTTTTTTAAATGTTTGTTTGGTTTGTTTGCACCTCCTTTCATTGGTTCTTATTCATGCATCTTGCTTTTGTGTGATTGAATTTTTTTTTTTAAAGCAATTGGGGTTAAGTAACTTGCTCAAGGTTACACGGCCAGTCATTATCTATGTGTGGGTGCTCATTTTCTGAGGCCAGGACGATCCCGGGTCATCCCGACTCTAGGCCGGTTCTCTTACTCACTGCGCCACCTAGCCGCCCCTGTAATTGAATTTTTTAAAAAGGTTATGGTAAGTCTTATTTTAAAAGACATCACCAAGTCATTACCAACACAAGACCTTGGACAGAACATTCCTATGGCAAAATGTTAAAAGCTGCCAGAATCTGTGACCATGCTGCCTAATCAGCACCAAAGATCAGCACAGCAGCAGGGCCCAGGAGGACTATCAGTCACTATTTCCTCAGGGATTCCTTTGTTACATAGTGTCCCAAACATAGGCAAACTGCAATTCTCTATCTGGGTTATGTTCTTGTATTAAATAAAAGTGAAGTAAAAGCCAGTAGAATTCTAATAGCACAAGGCACAGCCATCCATTGAAAGCTTCCCCAGGTTTAAGTGTATTATGGCATCTAAACAAAACTGACTCATCTGATTTAAAGTATTAAGACACATTAAAAGATTCAATAATACCATAAGTGTCACAACTCCACCTTATTCTCATTTTGCTTTGGCATTTAAACCTTGTTTGCAATCATAACTACATTCCTCAGCAGCCAGATCAAAGGTTGGAAGAATGCACACTTCGACTAAATGGGTTGTCAATTAGTATGATTCTTGGAATTGGAGAAAATGTATTTACAGATTTTATAATAAGAATTCAATTGTCATACTATAGCTGTTTCAAGTACACAGGAAGTGAACATTTATACATCTATTAAAGCAGCACAATCACAAACCTCAGAAAGCAACTTCACTGTACTTCTTTAGATGAATGAATGAATTTACTCAAAGATCTATTTGTAGCAAATTTCTTTTTTTTTCCTTTTCAGATTTATTTATTTATTTTTGGTTTTCAACATTCATTTCCACAAGATTCTGAGTTCCAAATTTTCTCCCCATCTCTCCCCTACACCCCACTCCAAGATGGCAAATATATTGAATACTCCTTCCCCCACTCTGCCCTCTCATATATTCCTCCCCCCCAACCCTCCTCTTCCCCCTTACTTTCTTGTAGGGCAAGATGGACACAATTCCTGAATGAGCAATAATGCAGACAAATCCAAAACTGCTGTTTCAACTCTGGCCAATATTCAATTCAAACCATTTCCTGTATTTAGCTGGGCAAAACAACTCCTCCATATAGACCAGGAGTGAGGAATCTGCGACCTCAAGACCACATGTGGCCTTCTAGGTCTTGGGTATAGTCTTTTGATCTAGTCCAAGTTTTACACAACAAATCATTTTATTAAGGGGATTTGTTCTGTGAAGTTTGGATTCAAAGGGCTGCACCAGAGGGCCAAGAAGGCTACACGTGGCCTTGAGGCTGCAGGTTCCCCACCCCTGATATAGAAAAACTGTTTTTTTTGGCCTCCTTAGGCACATACATACATATATACATACATACAGAAAATAAATTTCGTGTATAATGTACTTTCATTTCCTTTATATGGTACCTTAGTTACACCTAATCTGGTGACTCAACATAAAACAGAATTAATTCTAGTTAGTTTGAAAAATTTCATTAACTCTACATTTCGATAACCTTTTTGAAGACACACATAAAATCTCAGATGCAGGGCATAATAGAGGATTTTTAAAAAGTTTTCCATTACTTGGTCCCTTGCCTTCTCCCAGCAACAACAAAATGTAAAATGCATCCAGTGCAATCATCTTTGACTTAATTCAAAATACTACAAGCAGGTCATTCATGAACCACTGGCCTGGGAAACCTTCCAAAACCCATCAATAAAACAAGACCAGTCCTTAGAATGAAATCTTTACGCTGCAAAGCAAAAAAGCATGCTTTAAATCTTTAGCAACTATCCAACAGGTATGCAGGCCTCCACATTTATACAACTAACACAATACTGTCTGAAATACCAGTCTGTCAGCTGTTTCCAATAAGAAGCAAAAATGGAAAAAGACAATTGGAATGAGCGACTCAGCTTTTTGTACTTAGTCAACGGTTTGCATTTGGTTTTAAATCATGCTGTACATAGCCTGGTAGAGCAATTTCCTAAGACTTTAAAAAAAAAATGAGGGGGTGGCTAGTGAATAGAGCACCCGCCTGGAGTCAGGTGGACCTGAGTTCAAATTCGGCCTCAGACACTTCACTCACACACACACACACACACACACAAAACTAGTTGTGTGACCTTGGGTAAGTCACTTAACCCCAACTGCCCCCCTCCAAAAAGCAAAAAACAAACAAACAAAAAAACAAACTTGAAAATTTAGTTTGTAAATTAAAACAAATACCATTTAGAATACAAAGGCCTTCCTCCCAAACACAAGAAGAGACTATCACTTCAGAAAAGGATGGAAGGGTAAGAGAAATGTATAAAGAAATGTATAAAGTTATTTTCTGGGTGGAGGAAAAAAAGATACTCATTCACTTCCCTTTGATTTTGTTACTACTGAAGTATTAATGATAGCAGACCACAATGGTTTGGTCTTTCAAGTGATAGCAATTTGTTAATTTCTTCCAAAGCTTGGTTCCCTGACTCCATTTGTTCCTAATACCAGAAAGAAGTTAAACTTTTTTCTTTTGCTTTTGCTTTTTTGGAGGGCTATTGGGGTTAAGTAACTTGCCCAAGGTCACACGGCTAGGTTTTTGTTTGCGTGTGCGTTAAGTGTCTGAGGCCGGATCCAAACTCAGGTCCTTCTGACTCCAGGCTCGATGCTCTACTCACTGCACCACCTAGCCGTCCCTGGGTTAAACTTTTCTAAGGGAAGTTTTTGATTAAGAGGGAACTATGAACACTTCTTATGTTGCCATTACACACATTTAACTGCAACTAGCACCTCAAATATAATCTTTGTAGATTCACAATCCTTTGAACCAGAGATCCCAACAACAATGATACAGTTCTAGGGATATTATCAAATGGCAAAGAAGACCAATCTGGGAATGGTTGAGTAGTATGATATAATTGTAACAGAGTACTATTACAAATAAAAAATGACAACTAAGAAATGTAGAAAGCCTTGTAACCAAGAGGAGTGATAATAGCAGAACTAGAACACACATACCATACCAAGACCACATTTTAAAAAAACCTAAAAATAACAAAATGTCATAAGCATACAAATGGAGACTAAAAGTTAAGACAATGCAAATAAATTATTTTGTTAAAAAAAAAATACTGCCTTAAGTCCAAAGAGTATACTGGCTTCATCATGAGTCCAAAAAGGGAAAAAAAACAATTCAATTTTAACTGATAAAACAAATTTTAAACTAACTTTAACTGATTCATATTAATTCTAAGCAACAAAGACTGATCACATAAGAGACCTCAGTATTTGCATCTTTTCACTTGTGAACACAAGGTCTGCCCATTTTTTATGATATGAAACAAGGCTAGAGAAAAAAAATCGACTCCACAGAACTTTCCTCTTTGATCATATTTTCTCATCTTTGCTTCAGTTACAGACAATTAATATGTTTTAAGTATGCTGACTTGACTTCTTTTCAAAATATACATTTAATATGGTTTTGCTTTAAAAAAGGGCATTAAACAATAAAATTTTGCTGACATTTTAAAATAGATGGTTAAATTAAAGGTAATCTGGATTCTATTTTCTGATCTGCCAATGTGCAAGTCTGATATCTCAGTTTTCATAACTGTTAAATGGGGATAATGCCATCCTGGATACTTTCCTCACCGGGAGGCTGCAAGGATCGAAGGAAATAAGCGAGTGCATTTTGAAAAAGGATAAAAACCCTATTCAAACATAAGGCATTATTGCCAATTAAGGCAGCAAGATGAATTTGCACATAGTGCAAACTTTTGGTAAAAAGGATATTTCCACTAATCAGAACGTGAGACTACCCAGCACACAGCTCACCAAAGTTGTATCTCATTTTTATAACTACTATGTTTGTTTAGTCATGTCTCTAACAAAGCACTATGCTAGATATTTGGGATATGGAAACAAAATGACAGTCTCTACACACAGGCAAAGTTTACATTCTACTAAGGATGAGGAGAGAAACTAACGACGACAGGCATAGCCAATGGCTTCCCATCACAGGCAGCAAGTGAATGGTGCCCTCCAACCCTATGCTTCTGGGGAATGAGGGATAACCAGTGTAAAAGCAGGAGGAAGAAGGCTGAATGCTGGACAGGGGTTAGAACTTAGCTTGAGAAGGCGATAATGGAAAATAACCCTGGAAAAGTAGTCTGGGGCCAGATGGTGATGGGTTGTAAATGCCAAGCTAATGAGTTTGTGTTTTATCCTTGCGGTAACAGGAAACCACCGGGGGTTTTCAGACAGGGGGATTATATGACCAGACCTGTGTTTTTAGGAAGATTACTTTAGCAGTTGTGCAAAGTAAGGATTGGAGTAAAGAAAACAGAAGCCAGAGGCCAAGCGGAACCTGTAGGTGAGAGATAAAGAGGGTCTCAACCAAGGTGATGGCTCTGGAGACAAAGGGGCAGAAGCATGACAAGCTATGGTGATAGAACTGATAAGACTTTGCAATTAGTTGGATATGGAAGTCAAAGAAACTGGGTTACCATGCTCCCTTATTTACATCTAAACGGCTCACAGGTGGGATCACCCCCAAGCACTCTCAAGACTGGCACTACCTACCTACCTCACAGGACTAGAAGGCAGATCAGCTGTCATTCACACCACCAACACCATCAAAAGGCTTGAACATACTTTAGGAGATTTGGAGGAAACCTTTATTTCTGAGTAATAATAACAAGGACTAATGGAAAAATACTACCGAAGGGGGTGGGAGGTCTCTAGCAGCTCACTTTAGTCGTCTGGTCTTTTTAACAGACCGGCTTACGGGTAAAAAATGCGGACCGAGCTCGGGTCAGACGTGGTCCTGGAAAGCCACTAAAACGTTGGGGGGAAGGGGACCGGACCTGGGCTCTCCCCGTCCGCGGGAAGAGGAGCCGTCCCGGACCCTGCGGGGTCCCAGACCCCCGCGCCCAGCTCCTCTAAAGTTCGAGATGCAGAAGCTTCGTAAGGCGAGGCTCGGCTTCCCTAGGCGCCCTCCGGGGAAGGCGCATCTTCGGGTACAGCCCGAACCGGGGCCAAGAAATACCCGAGAGGCGCCTACTCCGTGCAGGGCGCCCCACGAAGGTCACTCGTGGTCTCTCACCGAGCGCATCCACCGGCAAACGCCACGGAGTCCCGGACGAGAGCTGGGCGCCCCGGAGCGACCTTGGGCGGGCGGCCTGCCCTCAGTTCCCTCCCCCCGCCCCCCGGAGAGGGAAGGGCTGGACGGGCGCTAGGGCCCCCCGGGGAGCCCTGCAAGTTCCAGCGGCCCAGGCGCTTCCAAGAGCCAAGTGCGAAGCCGGGGTCAGCGCGGCGGGGGGCCCGCGCGCACTCCCGAGCCCGGCCCGGCGCAGAACCGCGCGGGAGTCCGGCCCCGCTCCCCGCCCCGGCCCCGTCGCCTACCTTTCCGCCGGAAGAAGGCCATGGCGGGGCCCGGGTCGGGGCGGAGGGCGCGGGGGGACTCGCGCGGGGCAGCCCCGGCTCCCCTCATTCAGTGACCGGTTCCCCCGCCGGAGCAAGCGCCGGCGGCTCCCGCAGAGGCCTGCCCAACTAACCCGAGAGAGGCTCCTTCCTCCCGGCGCCGCCAGCGCTGCCGGCGCCTCCCGCCGCCCGGGCGGCCGCCACAGCTGCAACAGCAGCCGCCATGTTGTCAACAAGCCGCCCGCCCCGGAGTTCCGGCCCCTTTCCGGCGCGATGCATCACGGGAGGCTGCCGCTTCCCCCCCCCCCTCCCTCCACACACACACCCAGGCCCCGCCCCGCCCCCCTCGGCCTCCGCTGCTCTCTCCACACACGTGACCCACCGTGGGGCCACAGGCGCCTTGGGTCGGGGGCGGGGCGTTTCCTCTTCCACCTTCGTATCCCGCCCCGTGGGCGGGGCTTTTCTGCTTTGACCTGGTTCTCCCAGACAGAGGCTCTCTTCTTGGCAGCATTTCTCTAACTTAAGGGATTATTCACCGTGCTTTTAAAAAATATTTTGACAACTGAATTTGAAGATAATAGGTCCCCTTTGTAATCCTATGTATCTTATTTAATGCATTTTAAAAGATTCCTCTGATTGCGCAAGGGGTCTAGGAAACCCCCAAAAGTCAGAACCTCGGTTTACACACTGCTCCTACCCTCTGGGAGCTTTGTGTCAAAAGCTCCCAAAGAGGATACAATAGAATTAATTAATTACTAGTTAACACTATAGTCAATAAAATCTTGAAAAGCAAGAATCACCAGGTAACAAGGGGAGCAACCTGGTTGATGCAAAAGGGATCCTACTGGGTGCCAGGCACTGGTGTGAAAGTCAAGGACGCAGTTTCCACGGACCCTGCAGCACTCCATTGTCGGTGGATCGGGGGACATTAAAACAAGCTGAAATTATGCTAAAAATAATTCAGTGAATTGTAGGTGCCCTTGGAACCAATGATACCATTACTAGACATTCTCCAATCAATCAATAAATTAAGTGCCTACTATGTGCGGGCACTGTGCTGAGGGCTGGGAATGCAGATACAAAAATAAAGACAGCCCCTGACCTCAAGGAATTTACCATCTAGTGGGGAAGACAATACACAATTGAAAAGGGAAGGAGGAAGGGAATGTACCTGATGGTAAAGAAGGCATAGAAGTCCTAAAATAGTACTGCCAGGTGAGAATGAGATGTCTGTTCTCTCCTTAAAGGATGTTTCACTGCCCTGGAGTCAGGAGGAACTGAGTTCAAATCTGACCTCAGACACTTAGTAGCTGTGTGACCCTGAGCAAGTCATTTAATCCTGATGGCAGGAAGAAAGAGAGAGAAAGAGGGAGAGAGAGAGAGAGAGAGAGAGAGAGAGAGAGAGAGAGAGAGAGAGAGAGAAAGAAAGAAAGAAAGAAAGAAAGAAAGAAAGAAAGAAAGAAAGAAAGAAAGAAGGAAGAAAAGAAGGAAAGAAAGAAGGAAAGAAAGAAAGAAAAAGTTTGGAGTTCATGACCCCACCCTCCTGTCAGTGATGAAGTGAAATGCTAAGTAAGCTTCATGAGATCTTACAGGATGATGAGGTGATCCAGGGGCCTGGTAGAGTGGTGCAGCCAGATGAGAAACAAGATTAAAGTCTTAGGGAAAGTCTTAGCTGTACAAAACTAGAGGATGTCCCAAAAGTCTTAGTGTGGAAACTACACCATCTTTATATTATCATTAAAAAAATCTGTTTTTACATCAGCTACATTTTCCAGTGTATTCCTCTCCTCCCAGAACTCTTATAAGGCTTTTTTTTAAAGAAGAAAAATCAGTTCAGTAAAACTAACCAACATATAGAAAAGGGTTGACATAAGATGCAATGTTTTACACTCAACCCATTCCCCCATCTCTTCAAAGAAGAGGGAGAAGCGTTTCTCCTGTCTCTTCTTTGCAGTCAAGGTTGGTGCCTCTGATTTTACCAGGTGACCTGGGTAGATGGCTGATGCATGGTCTAGCAGCTAGAACCAGCCAGTAGATGTAGTGGGCAGAATTTGCAGTCATGCAACTGGATCGAGAGCTCCCATAGTCATTGATAGAGAAGGGGGGAGAGGGAAAGGGGAGGGATACAGACAGATGCAAATGGATGGAGTTCCTGTCATTTATTTAAAATTTGTCTTTCCAAGTCATTCTCACTTCCATTTTTGTAATAAGAGTGAAAAAGGGCAAAATTTCATAAAGAGATAAAACAAAGATACAAAGTTCAATTTGTTGTTTTTTAATTTGCTTAAATGGAACACTAATGATTTAAAATGTCGAGAGAATAATTTTCCTGAAACCATGCAAGACTAGAGAAAGGGGAACTTCTTTTGATTGGATAAATAAAAAATTATTTATGCTCCTGTTTTCATCAGGCAGGCAGTCAATCAACAAGCATTATTTATTAAGTGCCAACTGAGTGTCAGGCACTGTGCTAAGAACTGGGGATATACAGAGAGGCAAAAGACAGTCCCGCCCTTACGTGTGAACAACTCTGTAAAAGCTACATATATGCCCAGTAGAATGAGGGGAAGGCATTAAATCAGAGGGAAGGCACTCAGACTAAGCACTAGGAAAGACTTCTTATATCGGGGACTTGAGTTGAGACCTGAGAGGGAGATGAGGAGAATTCCAGGTACTGGGGGAATCTATTTTCATGAAGTGCTGGTTCTTCCCTGAATTTGGATAGGTTTTCCTTTAGAAACTGGTCAGGTCTTTGTTAAGGAGAAACTCAGAGAATTTCAGGGCAGGCTATTGCCCCTGTGGAATTTAAGTAATGATAAGGCTGTTTTAATTATCTTATTTCTCAGTATTTCCTTTAAGAAAAGGAGGCGGGCCTTAAGGGCATGCTTCCACACTGTTATCTTGGCTCTGCTTTGTATTATTTGGGTTGCTTTGGGTAAGTCAAGCACATACTTACACAAGTATTTGGGATCCAGCTTCTTCCTTTCTCAAACTTCTCTGTACCATCCATATCTGTGTATGTGGGAGCCCTCATGGGAGCCCTCTGATATGTTGGGTAGGTCTTCTCTGGGAGATTTATTGGAAGATATGGAGAAGAATGTCACAAGATGAGAAGGCATGCATGGGCTGTGAACTGTACCTCTGAGGGAGAGGCAAGCTCACTGATTAGACTCCAGATGCATTCATGTAGAAAAATGTCCACTGTCTACTTTTTCCTGGAATGTAAACTCCTTGAGGGCAAGGACTGTTTCATGTTAGTCTTGGTATCCACTGAGATGTAGAATGGTGCTTTATCTATAGATTCAGTGATCTTGAGTTGGAAGGGAAGTAAGAGACCATCACCTCCTTTTTACAGATGAGGAAACTGAGGGTGGGAGAAGTTAAGTGATTTACCCAAGATTACATAGGTAGTAAGTAAATAAGGCTTTCTTGTTCCACATAGGGAGGGTCACAAGTTTTCCCAGGGTACTTAATATCTTTCATGTGCCAAGATAATCCTCCAGGCCCAAGATCAGGAAGGCATGACCTTTGTGGTTTGGGTTTTTTGTTTTAGAGTTTTTACTTTATTTTTAAATTTAGGTTTTTTTTCCTATATCTCAAATTTGTATTGGGTGCCCACTATCATGGACCTAGAACTTGAAGAGACCTCAGAGGTCACCTAGCCCATACCCCCACTCCTCCTTCCCCATTTTACAGAGGAAGAAGCTGAAGGTCAAGGGGCTTAATTGGCATTCTGTGGTCAGTGTATACAGCTTGCTTGTTTGCACTCACATATATTATGATTTTATAAAGGTCTTTTCCAAGGATGGAGGGAGGCAAGGAGGAAAGGGCCAACAGGATGAATCCCAAGCAGACATATAACACTGCAGTACTAGGACCTCGCCAACACACACATGAAGTGACTTATCCCAGGTTCCTGAGTGGCTCTGGGGCCAGAAAGTCACAAACCCTGGCCCTCAGTTTCCTTCTTTGTCAAATGAGAGGGTTGGATGCCAGGACTGGTTTATAAGGTCCCTCTTCCAGTTCTGACATTCTATGAATTGACAGCAAAGGTTGGGGGAGAAATTTCAAGAAAGAGGGGAGTGCTGGGGTTGGGGGACTGAGATCCTTCAGTTTTCCTTGGTAGGGGCGGGAGGAATGAGGCCCCTCTGCTCTTGGTCACTATATACTTCAAGGAGTCTCCCCCTGGTGCTGAAGTCCTAGCCTATGGACAGGTGGGAAGGGACAGTGAGGCACTCTCCAAAACTGAGCTGCAAGGGCAGGCCAGGACCTCAGGGGTCCTCAGGTTGGTCCAAACTCTGCAGTGTCTGGGAGCTTTCCAGAAGGAAGGGGACTAGGCCCTGGGGCTGGGAGAAACTGGGCTGTAAGGAGGAGGAAGCCCTGGAGGGATGTGGAGGGGGAGAGAGAAGAAACGAGGCAGATGGGTGCAGTGGGGTGATGGGAAAATTTAGCCAGGGAGGTGGGAGATAGTACTGAGGTGTGGGGGGAAGGCGGCTTGACAAATCCTAGCTGACATTTACATAGTGCCTTAAGAAGAGGGATGGGAGGGGATGGATGATGAGGGAGGAGGGGCTCCATCGTGGACGCAGGAGGGTTCAGGGGGCGGGGACCGTGCTCTAGAACCTGCCCCTTCCGCAATTCGGGGCAGGACCATGGCCGGGACTGGGCGGGAGTTCGGTACTGCAGAGAACGCGGGTTTTGAGGATTTGAGCGACTCCGAGTTCCCCGACTTTTCGGAGCTAGGGTGAGAGGTGATCTGGACGCGGCGGAAGGACATAAGGGGGCAGGGATCAGAGCCTGAAACCCCCAGGGGGGGAAGACGAGCGAAGCCCTCACCGGGAGCGGACCCACCGCCAGGCAGCTCACCTCCAAAGCCCGGGGACCCAGGATGAGCTAAGTGGGGAGATGGAGAAAGGCGAGAATCGCGCTAAGACCAGAGAGTGGCATGGATGCGATGACCTCTCTCTCTCTCTCTCTCTCTCTCTCTCTCTCTCTCTCTCTCTCTTCTCTCTCTCTCTCTCTCTCTCTCTCTCTCTCTCTCTCTCTCTCTCTTTCTCTCTCTTTCTCTGTCTCTCTCTCTGTACTGTCTTCTACTCTCTTGCTTTCTTCATACACATGGGAGGTAAGGGGGTAGGGTTTACTCTAACCTTCAGTGGCTCATCCTGAAAGAATGGAAAATGTATCTATTGAACAACGGGCTTAAAAGTAGTGGGACTCCTTTCCTTTAAAAGGTGGGGAGCTACTGGTGTGGAATGTTATCTACTCTGTCAAGTACCATGAATGCTTTGATGGCTTTTGCTGGTTTCTTGGATTTGGTGTCACAGGACTCCGTTTAAACTGAAATTCTGCTACTTGGTACTGCCTGTGTGACCTTGAGCAAGTCACTTTAATTTCTCTTGACCCTTCAATTTCCTCCTCTGTAAAATGATGAGGATGGACTCAATAATCTTTGAGGTTCCTTCCAGCTTCAGTGAACCGGTATGTGTAGAATGTTTGTTCCTAGATAAGACATCCTAGGGAGAGAAGGCAGAAAAGATAAATATGATGCGAAAGCAAAAAAGCATTAATAACACTTGTTTTAAAGTGTTGGCTCTACTAAGCCTATACCCCCCCAAAAGTTCAAAGACAGAGGAAGAGACCCATATATACAAAAATATATGTAGCAGCTCTTTTCCTGGTGGCAAAGAAATGGAATTTGAGGGGATGCCCGTTAACTGGGGAATGGCTTGTTAGTTATAGTATATGATTGTGATTGCATAATATCGTGCTATAAGAAATGATGAGGGGAGTGGTTTCAGAAAAACCTGGGAAAATTTGTATGAACTGATGAAAAGTGAAGTGAGAAGAACCAAGAGAACAATTTATACAGTTAACAGCAACATTGTAAAAAGAATCAACTTTAAAAGATTTAGGATTTCCAATTGTCACCAAAAGCAGCCATAATTCCAGACTCAAGATGTAACAGACGACCCACCTCCTGATGGACTCAGTGCAGATTAAGATAGTTTTTGAACATGGCCAATGTGAGGATTTGTTTTGTCTGACTCTGCATATTTGTAAAATGAGTTTTGTTTTTCTTGCTTTCTCAATTTGGGGGGCAGAGGTTGGAGGGAGAGAAGGCAGATCTTCATTTTAAAAACTAATTTGAATATAAAACAAAACAATAACTACAAAAAAAGTGGTGGAGGATAGATGAATTGTTGTTTCAGGACAGGAGATAGATGTCCTAGTTTTGAAAACAGAGAGCAAGGTATATTGTCCAAACTAAAGACTTTGGCTTGGACAGTCTTGACAAAAGTATATGATTTTTTTTTTTTTTTTTTTAGCAATTGGGGTTAAGTAACTTGCTCAAGGTTACACGGCTAGCCATTATGTGCGGGTGCTCATTTTCTGAGGCCGGATTTGATCTCGGGTCATCCCAACTCCGAGGCCAGCACTCTTACTCACTGCGCCACCTAGCCACCCCTTTTAGGGCAATTGGGGTTAAGTAACTTGCCCAAGGTCACACGGCTAGGTTTTTGTTTGTGTGGGTTAAGTGTCTGAGGCCGGCTCCGAACTCAGGTCCTTTTGACTCCAGGGCCGGCACTCTACTCACTGCGCCACCTAGCCGCCCCAAAAGTATATGATTTTTGAGCTTTTGAGACGTAGAACTCGTTCTCAGGAAGATCTAATGTGGCTTCATCAACAACAAATAACCTAGTTTTCTAAATGGTAGATCCGGGGAATTCTGTAAAGTCTGAATCTTTAAAACCTGAGAACTGTGAACTTGTTTTTATTTTATTTTATTTTATTTTTTTTAAAGCAATTGGGGTTAAGTAACTTGCTCAAGGTTACACGGCTAGTCATTATTTATGTGTGGGTGCTCATTTTCTGAGGCCGGATCTGATCTCGGGTCATCCAAACCCTGAGGTCGGCGCTCTTACTCACTGCGCCACCTAGCCGCCCCTTTAGGGCAATTGGGGTTAAGTAACTTGCCCAAGGTTACACGGCTAGGTTTTTGTTTGTGCGGATTAAGTGTCTGATCCCGGCTCCGAACTCAGGTCCTTCTGATTCCAGGGCCAGCGCTCTATTCACTGCGCCACCTAGCCACCCCTGTGAACTGGTTTTTAAAATATTTTGGTAACGGAATTTCAATAGAATTGGTTTCTTTTGTCATCCTGTGTATTTCATTTTATGCTTTGAAAAACATAATTCTGAGAAGGGATCCATGGGCTTATCCAGACTGCCAAGGATGGGAAGGGTGTCCATGACACAAAAAAGCTTTAGGATATGACCATTGTTTAGAGATATTGGAAGGCATGTCATGGAAAAGAGAGGCTAGAATTAATTTGCTTGGGTCCAGAGAAGAGAAATAGCCATAATGAGTAAAAATTTCAGAAAGTCAGATTTCAGATTCATTACCTGAAAAACTTCCCAACAATGAGAACTGTTCAAAAGTGCAATGGACTTCCATGAGAAGTAGTAAGTTCCCTGTCCCTGGAAGTCTTCAAATAGAGTTTGGATAACCACTTGTTGGGGGTGTTGTAATGACCTTGGATGCCAATCAGACAAGAAGGCCCTTCTAATTTTGAGAGACAACCTCCTTCCTCTGAATTTCCCTATTGTTGCCGAGGGCACAACCATCTTTCATGGAGGTTCACAACCTCAATGCCATCCTCAGTTCTTTTCTATCAATTAGCCATATAGTCAATCAGTCACCACATCTTCTCATTTCTCTGCAGTATGGCTGGCATGTGTCCCTTCCTCTGGTCATACAGCCATCGTCTTAGCACAGGCCCTCATCATTCACTATCCTTAAATTACAATCCTTTATATGTGTATATATTTTATTTTTCCATTAACAAACATTTTTTCTATTTTTCCCTCTTCCCTCTCCCATTTAAAAGAAAAAGAAAACCCTTGTCACAGATATTCATAATCAAGGAAAACATCCTCACACAGCCATGTCCAAAAATATATATTTCATTCTTCATTTTGAGTCCATCATCTCTTTATTTTTTTTTAAGCCATTGGGGTTAAGTCACTTGCTCAAGGTTACACGGCTAGTCATTATTTATGTGTGGGGGCTCATTTTCTGAGGCCGGATTCGATCCCGGGTCATCCCAACTCCTAGGCCAGCACTCTTACTCACTGCGCCACCTAGCCGCCCCCATCATCATCTCTTTATTAAGAGGTGGGTAGCATGTTTCTTCACTGCCCCTCTGGCATCATGGTTGCCATTAACATTTGTCAAGATTTTAAAATCATTTGTATTTACGATGTGTTATTGTAAATAACTCTGCATCAATTCATTCAGATCTTCCCAGGTTCTCTGTAGCAGTCCCTTTTGTATTTCTTATGGCACAATTGTATTCTGTTACATTCCTATATCATGATTTGATCAGCCCCACCCCCCACGCCTCCCCCGGCCTAATGATGAGCGTCCTCTTAATTTCTAATTCTTTTGCCTCTACAAAAAAGGGTCACTATAAATATTTTTGTGCATATGGGTGCTTTTTCTCTTTCTTTGATTTCTCTAAGGTATACATTGAGTCAAAGGATGTATTAAGTGACTTTGGGGGTGTAGTAGATTGAAATTGCCTTCCAGAATGCCTAGACCAATAAATCAAAGCTCTACCAACAGTACACGGATGTACCTGTTTGCCCACAGCCCCTTCAGCATTTTCCATTTTCCTTTTCTTTTGTCTTTGTAAATCTTATAGTTGTGAGATATACCTCAAATCTCTGAACCATCTTTCAGTCAGCTGCCATTGTATTGTTCCTAACGCCTGCCATATCATTCCTTTGTTGGTGTCTCTATATTATCTCCAGGATCAAATGTATGGCTTTTTTTTTTCTGGGTGGTGATAGTGGAGAACATTTAACATTTTTCACAACTTGGCTTCTTCCTACCTTTCTGGTTTTACACTTCCCTCCCCACAGAACCCAACCCTGGCCAACTGCTGTTTCCCCACACATGACACTCCTCCCATCTCTGTCCCTTTTCTCTGACTGTCCCCCATGCCTGGAATGCTCTCTCTCCCAATCTATGCCATTTGGCTTCCTTTAAGACTCAGCTTAAGTACCACCTCCTCTAAGAAGTCTCCTCAAAAAAGGAGATTCTAAGGTTACTTTCCATCTATTCTGTATTTATCTTGTATATTCTGATTTATACATTTTGTTTTCCCATTTAGACTGTAAGTTTCTTGAGGGCAGGCACTGTTTTTGCTTTTTTTCTGTATCCCTGCATCTTACACAGTGCCTGGCACATAGTAATTGACTAATAATAATTATTTGTTGATTGACTGATTACGTTTTTCACGCCCTATCATCCTGCAATGCAGTAGGCACAAAGTAAGTGCTAAATACTGACCAGTATATGCAATCCTTCATTCATCCAATATAGCAGCCATGTACACAGTCAGGTCCACACAAAAATACAGACATTCCCAGCCTCTTTCATATGGTACAGGCCCATACCTAGCCTTTCCCCAAGAAGAATTCTTTCTTCCTCCCTCCTTCACCTCTCCTTCACCTCTCCTTCATCCCCCAAGGGCAAGGATGCTGAGGGTCTTGGATTTCATATTCTCTTTTCGGTCAGAGGTCAACAAATGGTTGATGTCTCTTCCAATACTCACTTTTATAATAGTGCAAGGGTTTTCACCATTTTACAAAAAGGGAAACTGAGGCTCAGTTAAGTATCTTGTCCATGGTCATATAACTAGTAAATATCAGAGTCAGGATTGGAATCCATGTTGTCCAGACTCAGCCCAGCACTGGATATTTCAGTTACACCATGCTGCAAAGCTGGGGTGGGAGTAGGAAGCTTGGATGTGTGGGAAAGGAATAAGCATTTATTAAATACCTACTGGGTGCCCTTAAGCTCTTTATAGATATCATCTCCTTTGATCCTTACAACAACTTTGAGAGACAGTATCATTTTACAGATGAAGAGACTGAGATATATAAAAGTTAGGTGACATACCCAAGGTGATATAGCTAAGTTTCTATGCCCAAATTTCACCTCAGTTCCTCCTGACTCTAGGCCCAGCCCTGTGCCACCCAGCTGTATCTGTCTGGAAGCTTAATGTTGTCTATTTTCAGAGACATTGAAGAACTTGGGAGCCAACCTGGTTCCTCTTCGGGAAACCCCAGAAAGGAAGCAGAACCAGAGGGGCTGTGGAAACGGAAGCGAGAGGCAGATGCCCCGACGCCAATGGAGAGGTTCCATCTAAGCTGCTTGTGGGTATCCGACTTGTCCTCGCAGAGCTGGTGTGAACAGCAGATGGTGTACGGGAAGGTGCTCCCAGACTTCCAGTCAGAGGAGAAGGCTGCGGTGCTGGGTGCGGGAGCCAGTATCCACCTCGCCAGAGGTAGGGAAGAGAGGAGAGGCAAGTCTGTAGGGGGGCCCCGTGGCTCCCATCCTCCAAGAAAACCCCAAGTGGGGCCTTAAATGTGGATTATGGGTCTGAAGCTGGAGGGATGCTCGGGGACCATCAAATCTAGCCCCCTAATTTTACAGATAGTCATAATGATGATTAAAGCTAGCTTTTCTATCACGCTTTAAGGTTTAACTCCGATACGTAAATTACAACAACCTCAGGAGGTAGATGCCGTTATGATCCCCATTTTACAGATGAAGAAACTGAGGAAGAGAGAGAGAGAGAAGTGAAATGATTTGCCTAGGGTGGCACAGCTAGTCATCTTCTATTATACTCTACCTGCCCCTAGCTGTCTATAGATGGGAATCTGAGGTCCAAAGAGGTTTTAAGTGACTTGTCCAAGGTCCCACAAGTAGTGAGAGATCAGAGATGGGACTTGAACTCAGGTCCTCTTTGCCATGTTGAAAGAAGATCTCACTTTTTACAGTTCATGTCTATTGATGTGGAATCTGGGTATTTTGTGTTTCTCTCAGCCAGCACAGTGCTGTGGTTACTGGCCCTGGGAGATCCTCAGCTACCTTCCAAATCATGATAGTTCAGGAGATCTTGATGTTGCCATATATATTGTGTTCTATTGGCAACCCACTCATGTAGGGAGGTTATGGACTTGGAGCTGGAAGGGACCTCAGAGACTGTCTTGTCCTGCCCCCTTCATTCTACAGAGGAAGAAACCAAGGCCCAGGGAGATTGAGTCATGGGCCCCAGGTTATAGAGGTAGTAGACATCAGGAGGATTTGAACCCAGACCCTCAGCCTCTTTCCATAGTTCCAGGATGCCTTCTTTGTCCCAGTTTATTACAGATGCTTTAGAGAGCTAGAGATTTTTTTAAGTAAAATTTTATCTTTATTAATTTGTTTGTTTACTTTTAGTTTACAGGATTCAGTTCCACAATCCCTTGAGTTTCAAATTTTCGGGGCAGCTAGGTGGCACGGTGAATAAAGCACCAACTCTGGAGTCAGAAGGACCTGAGTTCAAATTTGACCTCACATTCTTAACACTGGCTGTGTGACCTTGGGCAAGTCACTTAACCCCAATTGCCCTGCCCTCCCCCCTCCAAAAAAACAAAAAACAAACAAACAAAAAGACCTGAGTTTCAAATTTTCTCCCCCTCCCTTTCTTCCTCTTCCCCCCCCCCCCCAGATGGGGGAAGTATAGGATCTGCAAATACTTTCACATTAGACATTAGTCAGGTTATAAAGAAAGATTGTAACCAATGGAATCAACAATAGGAAAGAGGAAACAAAACCAAACAAGAAAAAGAAAGACAGCAGGTAGTTGGCTTCAGTCTGCATTCAGACTCTGTTCTTTCTAGTTCTTTCTCTGGATGTAGACATCTCTCTCCATCGTGAGTCTTTTGGAGTTGACTTATAAGCCTGCATTGCTGAGAAGAGTCCAGTCTGTCCTAGTTGGTCGTCACACATATGTTGTGTCTGTGATTGTGTACAGATTTCTCCTGGTTCTGCTCTTCTCACTCAGCATCAGTTTGTATAAGTCTCTCCAGGTAAATTTGAAGTCTGTCTGCTCCTCATTTCTTATAGCACAATAGTATTCCATTACATTCATACACTACAACTTATTTAGCCATTTCCCAATTGATGGGCATCCCCTTAATTTCCATTTCTTTGCCACCACAAAAAGAGCTGCTATAAATATTTTTGTACATATGGGTCTTCCCACTTCTATGATCTCTTTGGGATATAACCTTAGAAGTGGTATTACTGGGTCAAAGGGTATGCAATTATTTATAGCCCTTTGGGCACAGTTCCAGATTGCTGGATCGGTTCACAGCTCCACCAACAATACATTAGTGCTCCAATTCTACATCCTCTCCAGCATTTGTCATTTTCCTGTTTTGTCATCTTAGCCAATCTGACCGATGAGATATGGTTGTTTTGATTTGCGTTTGAGAGCTAGAGATTTTTAAAGAAAAGGCTGACTGGCCAGTGATAATAAAAGCAATAGATTTGTATTGCAGGAGAGTACTGGACTTGGTGGGTGGGGGTGAGCAGGACTAGAATCAGGAATCACTAAGGATGGGGTTGGCATGGGTCTCAGGCCATGACAGGAGGAGGGAGGAGCTTGTGAGATTCTACCTCCAATGGATGGCCCATGTTCTGAGCTCTGAGCTTTCTCTGAGCTCCCTGCATGTTTCCAAGGTTGGTGGCTTGGACACCCAGGTCCCTCAAGCATCTGAACAGCTCAGAAATGTAAGTGAGGGTTGGGGCTTTTGTGGGGGTGGGGTAGAGTCTGTGTCGGACGTTTCTGATTGGTTATCCTATATCTGACGTCACAGGCAGGGAGATGCTAGCAGCCTCCCTTACGTACTGCGTGGGGCTGGAAGATGTTAGCCTAGGGAAGATTCCAGATAATGGAGGGACCTAGAAAGGGGTCAAAGTGGAGGTCTCGAGCAAGAGGAGTAGACAGGTGGGCTAAGCCCAGGAAATCATACAATGGGAATCCCCTCCTCTGGCCATTCTGGGTGTCTCCATATCACCAAGAACAATTTTCAAGGTCCAGATCCCTTGTCAAGAAACTCATTTATCTCTTAAGAAGGTAGAAAATGGCCAGAGGAATTTATCCCTTCTTTGAACCATGTCACAGAACTCTTCATCGCATTCTGCTTTATTCAGAGCCCATTCAGCTTTTTCAACTGCCCTAAGACTTTTGGGATATCCTGTATTAATCACGCTATAACTAGCATTTACCTGGTTCTTTAAAGTTTGCAAAGCATTTTACAAATATTACCTCATTTGATCCTCACAAGGCCCTGGGAAGAGGGTGCTTTTATTATCCCTATTTTACAGAAACAGAAATTGAGCCAGACAGAGGTTCACTGACTTATCCAGAGTCACACAGCTTGTAAGTATTTGAGGCTGGATTTGAACTCAGGTCTTTCTGACTCCAGGTCCAGCGCTTTTATCCATTGAACCACCTAGCTGCTAGAATTCCAAACCACTTGTTTCTTGGATTATGAAGTAATATTCTATATTCATTGTATATCTTAGGCAGAAGAGATTTCTGTTACAGCAGAACTGAATGGTGATGCTTTGAGGTATGAGATGTGAAGGGCTGGCCTAACACAAAGGGTTTTCTGGACTCTTGCAAAGATAGACAAGTGTGTCCTCATCCTGGGGCAGCTAGGTGATGCCATAGTGCATAGAGTGCCAGGCCTGGAGTTGAGAATCTTCCTGAGTTCAAATCCAGCCTCAGACACTTATAAGCTGTGTGACCCTGGGCAAGTCACTTCACCCTGTTTACCTCATTTTCCTCATCTGTAAAATGAGTTAGAGAAGGAAATGGCAAACCCCTCCAGTATTGCTGCCAAGAAAACCTGGAATGGGGTCACAGAGAGCTGGACACAAGTGGAAAATAACTGTTCTCATCCTTCCTGCACACTAGATGGTCCTAATTGGGTAAACTCTCCCTGCTCAATAGATGGGCCCTAGCTAGGACTACATAGACAATTTCTATTGAGACCTTCTGTGTCCCCTCCAGCCCCATCTTCCCCAAACCTATTCAGAGGCTCCTGCACCTTCTCCCATTCTCAAATCTAGGGAACTCATTCATGCTGACAAAGAGAGAGACAGAGAGGTCTTTGAGATAGGGCTGCAGGTCTGGATTCTCCCTAGTGTGAGGAGAGAGGAACAGGAAGTACCCAACACTAACCTGTGTCTGCCTTCAGAGCTGGAACTCCATGACCTTGTGAGCATACGCACCTCCACTAAGGAAGATGCCTGGGCTGTGAAGCTGCTGAACATTCTATCTATGATACCCACCCTGCAGTCAGGTAAGTGGACTTAGGAATACAGATCCAGAGCTGGAAGGGGCATCAGGGGCCAGTGAGTCTGACCCCTCTCATTGTAGATGAAGGAAGGGATGGGCAGCAGCCCTGCCTTGAGTGGCCTGCTTTGGTTTCAGCTGCTAAAGCTCTATAGGCTAGAAAAGAGGGTGAATATGAAGAATTCAGAGACAAATAGAAAAACATACGTGAACAGATGCAGAGCAAAGTAAACAGGACCAGGAAAGGAATTTATTTACATGGTGACAACGTTAGAAATGGAAAGAGCCAAAAATGAAACTAAGTGCCTTCTAATTTTAATGATGAAGCTTGGCCCCCAAGAAGAGGGATAAGATGCTTCCCTCTCTCTTCTTTGCAGAGGAGTTACCATAACTGTGGAACGCGGCTGTTCTGGGCCAGGGCTGACTCAGAGCAGTCCAGTGGTTCAGTTAGGAGCATATGACAACCCAAGATGTCACCGACTCCCTGTGCTGTGGGCTTTTGTACCTACGTTTAGGAAGTCTTATAGTTGTACATAGAAATGGAAATTATCTTTCCCATCTATGGATAGGGAAGGAATATATAATCAAATAAGAGATAGAGAAGGTCATAGAAGATGAAATGGACAATTTCGATTCTGTAAAATTAAGAAGTTTTTGCACAGATAAAATTAATGTAGCTAAAATGAGAAAAGAAGGTAATCGGGAAAAAAATCTTTGCTCTAAGTTTCTCTGAAGGTCATATATATGTATACATGTATATATGTGAATGTATGTATATATATATCCACAAATAATGCTGCTAGGAATATTTTAGTATGACTGAGTCCTTTCTTTCTGTCATTGAACTCATGGAGAGTATTAGCCAGGAGTGGGATCTCATTGAACTCATGGAGAGTATTAGCCAGGAGTGGGATCTCTAGGGCAGATAGATCAAAATGAATAAATAAATAAATTTAGTTATTTTGTCAATTTAGTCATGATTTTCTCTAATAATAAGGAACAAGTTTCTTAATGAAGATGCTAAATCCTTTAGACTTCTACTGGAAGGCATCTGCCAAGGTCCTTGTCTGCCTTTTCTCTTTTTTTTTTTTAATTAAAATTGTATTGATTGGGGGGAAGTATATCACTTTCATTTCCAGAAATATCCCTCTCCTTTTCCTACCTTGAAAGCCATCTTGTGAAACAAATAATAACAAAGAGGGGGATAAAAGGCAATTGAGCAAAACAAATGCTTTGACCCAGTCTGACAGTATTGCAGTGTTCCACACCCATTGTCCCATCCATCTCTGCAAAGAAGGGAAGGAGATGCATTTTCTCATCCTAGATGCCAGATCTACTCATTATAATTACATAAAATTCAGTTTCAATATTTTTTCATTGTTCTTTGTATTTGTAATATTTGTATATTGTGTATATTGCTTTCCTGGTTCTCCCTGTTTTAGTTTGCATCAGTTCATATAAGTCTTCCCTATGTTTTTCTGTATTCTTCACATGTGCCATTCCATTACCATGCACCATTCCATCCTAATTTGTTTAACCATTCCTCAGTTGATGGCTATCTACTTTTTCACTATAGAAATTATTCCCCCCACCCCAAGGAACCATTCCTACTTTTGTCCCATGTTTCCAAGCTATCATTTAGAAGGAAACAGAGGAGATGCTATTTACATGAAGAGGCCTTGGGCTCTAAGGATACTTCCCTGTGGCTGTTTTGTTTTGTTTTTTCTCTGTGACCTCTGTGAGAAAATAGAGTAGTCCCAGGCCAGGGGGATAATGAATGGATGGCCTGGGAGTTACATCACTCTCTGTTCTCCAACAGGTGGGACAATCCGGGAGTTCCCAGTCTTTGGGGAAGTAGAAGGGGTGTTCTTGGTTGGGGTAATCGATGAGCTGCATTACACTTCGAAGGGGGAGCTAGAACTAGCTGAGCTGAAAACTCGTAAGCGACCCATGATGCCACTGGAGGCTCAGAAGGAAAAGGACCGTTTCCAGGTGTGTGTATGTGTGGCAGAGTCATCCACGTTAGAGTTGTAGATTCAGAGAAGAAGGGGACCCCAGGTGATTATAGCACCCTTGATCTTGAGCTAGATTGAACCCAAGAGGCCTTCTTGTCCAACCCCCTCACTTTACAGATGACAAAACTAGGGCCCATAGAGGTCATAGGGTCATAGAGATAGAACTAAAAAGAATCTAATCCAACCACCTTCTTTTATTGCAAAGGAAACTGGCATCCAGAGGTGAATTGATTTGCTCAAGGTCATCCAGAAGCTAGGTGGTGTAGCTGGTGTTAACTTCACATTCAGCCCTGTCTTCTCTGCTCCACCATACCTGAGAATCCTGGGGCTAGAAGGAATTCTTCTAGTCTAGTTCACTTGTTTTATAGATAAGGAAGCCAAGGCCCCAGGAATCAAGAGCAGAGCTTGGACTAGAACCCAGGCCTCTTGAGTCCCAGGTCATGTCTATTTCTACTATAGTAGATCCCTAGAGGGTCTTCTTTAAGGGTAAATGCTTAGTGACTGACTCAGCCAGCTCAATTCCTATAGCTAACTATAGGGTCATAAAGCACCCAGAATGTAACTGATCCAAAAACCTGAATACCATTCTGTAGGAAATGATACAAGAAAACTGAACTTTTGAATGCAGATAAGAAAGTATTGATTGATTGATCCACAGATCTTCACCAGAGAAACACTCTGCTCTTGAAACTCCAAATCATGCATACATACATACACATATACATACATATGTATACATATAAATATATATATACATATATACATTATATTTAGTTATTTTTAGTTATATGTACATATGAATATATGTCATTAAAATGTTGTATGTATATATACTATATGTATATGTAAATATATACAATATATTTTATGATGTCTAATATAGTAATATAATGATATATGACATATACAACATAAACATATATAGTATATATTTAACTATATTGTAGAATTAGTAATGTACTTATATAATATAGATATAATATATCTAGTGTGTATGTTTACATAAGTATCTATACATTATAGGTATATGTAATTATATAGTACATATAATCTAATCTATTGTAGCAGCAAGCACCTCAGCATCCCCAGAGTGGCTGCCAATACAGGTTCTTAGATCTGCTTTTCAAAAGGAAAGCAACTCAAAATGGGTTAACAAGCTTACTTTAATCAAACAAATATATATTACCTAGTTCAGGGGAAAAGGTCAGCACCCCAAACTTCAGAGTATACAGACAGATCAAACAGACAGGCTTCCAAACTGTCCAACCATTATCAATACCAAAATCACAGTTACCAGAGAGGGAAGCATCAACATCTGGGTTTTCAAAGCCGGGGGGCTCTCAACAGCTGCCCAGAGTCTCACCTGGTCAAATCACACAACACTTCTCAAAGTGAGCCCCAAAGCAAAGCCTCCCATCAGGGTTTATATAGCCTTCTCCTGGCTCAGAGAATGTAACCACCCTTTTGACCCACTGCCCAATCACACAGCATCAAGGTGTGGTCATCCCTGAAAACCAAGCCTCCTACCACAGGCTCCATGTGACCACATTCAGCCTATTAGGAGGCAGAGTATATTTTCAAATCAAGAAAGGTTTTCAGAGTTTCTTAAGCCAATCAAAGGGCCTACGAGCAGGGAAGATCTTCAAATCTGCATTTCTATTACATTTAGGTATATATACTCTAGATATAAACTATCCATATGTAGTAGCTAAGTGTCATAGTTCTGGTGCCCAGCTGTTTCCAAGCCATGTTGCCTGCCCTCTGGCTACTCTTCCTACCCCTCCTTTGGAACCTAGACTCTGCCCTTGGGGCCATGGGCTCTGAGAGGTGAGCCCGGAGCCAGGCTTCCATGTCAGTGCTCAGTTATTGCCAAACATCCAATTGGGTGTGTTCTCCCCTTCCTCCCTTTCTAGCTAGAGAAGGAAATGGCAGACCACTCCAGTATCTCTGCCAAGAAAACCCCAAATGGGGTCATCACCAAGCAGTCCAACAACTGAAAGATAGATAAGAACCGTTATCAAGAAAAGGCTAAATTTCTAAATCTGTCCCATCTACACATAGAAACAGCTTATTGAGCTATAGGTTAAAAGGAAGAACAAAGAAGGGTCATGAAAGACAACGGGGAACCCAGGAAAGCTTAAAGAAACAGGAGAAGATAAAGAGGAAAAACCGAATTACTCTTCTGTGGACTAAACCTTATGAATCTCCATGTGTTTAGATCTGTATCTAGTGGGAGGGATGACTGGGAGGAATGGCTGGATGGGGGAGTGGCAAGGTAAGATAAGGATGGGGCTGGTGCTGGAGATGCACTCCTTCCCAGTCCAGAGTCAAGCAGAGGAGGGAGAGTCATTTCTTGAAATTCAACAAGAATGAAGGCTGTGGGAGAATAGGTTAAAACCAATGGAGACAAATAACCGCCTCAAAAGAAGAAGGGGGTTAAAAACCAATCCATAAGGCGATAATTTATAAAACCCAATGCATGAGAAGGAAATGTCAGAAAACTTTGAATAAGAATGGATTAAATAATCCAAGGAAACCAAGAGAATGACAATGAATAAGAAAACAAAACTCAACATTTCACTGCAAGTAAGAAACAGGTCTGCGAAATGAAGAAGCACACTATTTTTGGAGGCAATTAGGGTGAAGTGAGTTGCCCAGGGCCACACAGCTAGTAGGTATCAGAGGTCACATTTGAACTCGGTTCCTTCTGACTCCAGGGTGGGCACTCTATCTACCATGCCACATAGCTGCACCAAGAAGCATCATGAAAATGAGAGTTTGGAGCAAAATTTACTATGAACAAATGAATGAGTGAATGAATGGAAGAAAAAGTATTTCCTGTATACAGGACACTGTGCTGAGTGTTGGAGATACAAGGAGAAAATAGGGAGGTTTCATCTTTTGTCTGTGATTTCATCCTGTAATTGAGGGAGATGGTACATAAAAGTAAAGTCAGCTGCAGAGCTTGTACCTACTGATACAAAGGTAGAGCTAATGGGGATACCTATACGGAAGCCGTCCCTGCCCTCAGGAAGCTTAAATGTGGGGGAAACCACATATCTGGAGGAGGGCTGCTTCATTTAGAAAGTCACAGGGATGGTAAATGGAGCCATACTTTCTCCTAGCACCGGCACCATTGATCTGGCCATTGTTCTGCAGCTGGCCAGGGGATAAGTAAGCCCACCTCAGCAGGGCTAATGGCAAGAAGAGGACTGGGTGGGAGCATTCACCAATCAAGACCAACTGGGCTCGTGAGTGGGCATTCCAGAGCTGAATGGGTTAAGTACCCCAGGGCTTGGTCTGTAGTACTGATGGGGCAGCCAGAGGGTATCAGGCCTGAGGATGGCCAAGGTGTAGGTGCTCAATAAACATTTGTTGGTTAGTCCCGACAAGGAAGCCAGCTGGAGCCAGCAGGAAGCCAATGATCAGTCAAGTCATTTAGGGTTTTCTTGTGCCAGATCCTGACTCTACTAAGCACACAGCGAATTAATGATAGCCTAGCTTAGGGCAGCAATGGGGACCCAAAGGAAAGGACAGATCAAAGAGATTTTATAGAGCTCTCTTTGGTCATTCCGCCCTGACATCCTCCTGGAGCGGAAAGTAGGCTTTTAAGAGTCCAGAGTCTTTGTTAATAGTTGACTGCTTTGCTGCTCCCAAAATAATCTTCAGAAAGCACAGATCACTCTCTTGTTGAAATCCCTAGTCTGTCTCTGGAGTAAAATACAAACTCTTCTGTTTAATATTTAAAGTGCCTCAAGGTCTGACTCCAGCCTGCCTTCCCAGATTTATTTCATATTGTTGTTCAATTGGTTCAGTCATGGTGACCCCATTTGGGGTTTTCTTGTCACAGAAAGTGGTTTTATAGATGAGGAAACTGAGGCACATAGAGTTAGGTGACTTGTCCAGGGACACACAGCTAATGTCTGAGGCTAGATTTGAATTCAGATCTTCCTGACTCCAGGCCAGCTCTTTCCACTGTACCACTTAGCTATCCCTTATTTCATATAGTTCTCCCTCATACATTCTCTTTTCCAGACAAATAGCCCCCTTGTTGTCCCATGTGTAGGAAATTCCATCTTCTGCCTTTGAACAGACTGCTCCCCCATATCTGGAATGCTCTCCCCTATCTTTGTCTCTTAGAATCTCTACTTTCCATTCAAGGCCTGACTTAGGGGTTGAGGTACCACCTCCTGCAGACATTTTCTTATTTCCTCTCTGCACCCCTCCTCTGCCACTCAATTGTTAGCTCTTTCTTCCTCTGGAGAAATGACTTTATGTTTACTTGTGGGATGTGTGGTAGGTATATTTCCTTGTCTGTGTACATGTTTTATCATTCTAGTAGACTATAAGCTCCTTGAGGGCAAGGACTGTTTGTTTGTTTGTTTTTTCTGTGAGGCAATTAGGGTTAAGTGACTTGCCCAAGGTCACACAGCTGGTAAGTGTCAAGTGTCTGAAGATGGATTTGAACTCAGGTCTTCCTGACTCCAGGGCCAGAGCCCTATCCACTGTGCCATCTAGCTGCCTTGGGACTGTTTTACTTTGACTTTGTATCCCCAACACTAGTCGCTTAGAGGGTGCTTAAACACTCAGTTTGAATTGGATTGACAAATTCTCCCTACAACAACCTTGTGAGGTAGGGCATATATTATGCCCATTTTACAGGAAACTGAGGCTCAAAAATTTTAATTCCATTTAGCAAGCACTTAAGGAGCTATGGAAATGGTAAGTGATTCTTCTAGGGGCAAACAGGTTTTCCCTTGTTGGCCTGGCTCCATTCAGGTCTGATAATTGCCCAGCAGTGTTTATTGGTTGAATCTGGTTCTGTTTGCTCTCACAATCTCCTTTCTTCCCTAGGTCAGCCTCTACAAATGTATCTTTGATGCCATGGTGCAGGGACAGGTGACACCTGCCAGCCTGGTTCACCACATGAAGCTTTCCCCAGAGCTGCTGCTGGGGCCCCAGGTGCAGAGTCACGCCCGACAGGGGGGCTTCACTGCCAAGTCCCTGGGAGAGCTCCTGGAGCTGACTTTCTTGTCCTTGACACTGTCTGACCTCCCGGTCATCGACGCCCTGAAGATAGAGTATAGCCACCAGGAGACAGACACAGTGCTGGGCACGGAGGTGGTGGTCTTTGAGGAGAGACAGGTGAGCAGGAGGGGAATCAGGTGGGGGAACAGATGCCCTGGCATGGCCCGGGTGGAGACACAGAGCCCATTCCTTACTCTCCGGACCTCCCACAGCTGCAGTCGCCATTGGGACTGAGGGGGGCTGATTGAAAGTCCATTGAGGTTAGACAGGAAGGCAGAGGGGAAAGGCAGGGTCCAAAGACTAGGGAGGTATGAGGAGTCAGGAAAGGAGTAATACCCTTGCCGGAACCCAGCACCTGGCTGGACCTCCCATCCATAAATCACTCTCCCTCCTCCCCTCTTCCCCTTCACTCCCTCCAAGACTCAGCTCAAGCACCACCTTCTACAGGAAGCCTTCCCTGACTCTCCCAATTGCTGGTCTAACTACCTGGCATTCATTTCATATTTATTCTGTATATTCTTATGTTTTTCCTATTCTTTTGATACCCTAAGCACTTAGGACAGTGCCTGGCATACAGTAGGTGCTTACTAAATGATGGCTGATTTATCAGTTAACATACATTTTGCTTCTCTTGATGGAATAGAAGCTCCTTGAGAGATATTTCATTCTTTGTATCAGTGTCTCCAGTGCTTAGCACAGTGCGTGGGACATAGTAGGTACTTAATTAATGCTTGTTAGTAATTGTAGCAGTACTAAGCTCAATCCATATAAAATTATTGTTATCTCTTGTTTTTATATCATCTTTTACTTCCAAATAAATCCCTCCCTGTTCCCCTCCCCACTGAGCTTCCCTTGTAACAAAGAAGAAAAAAGGAATAAAGGCAGGTCAGTCAGACTAACATGGCAACTGAGTCTGATCACATATACAGTATTCTACACCCCTAGGCCCCCATGTTTGCCAAGGAGGGAGAGAGATGCTTTTTCCTCTCACTTCTCCAGGTTCACGCATCAACAAACACTTATTAAGTACCTACTGTATTCAGAGAACTGCACTAGGCCTTATAAGAGATACAAAGGTAGATGTAACATGTCTTGTCCACTTCTGTGTTGGATACAATTGGGGGGGAGGGGGAAGAGGGGGAAACAAAGAGAAAAGAATAAGACCTATAAATCCCTTGCCTCTTTAGTGTATCACCCTCCCTATTTTACAGGTGGGGAAACTCGGGCTCGAAGAGGCAAAGTTACTTACCCAAGGTCACACAGCCAGTAAGCGCCTGAGGATTCAAATTCAGGTCTTCCTGAATCTAAGTTTTCCCTTCAACCACCTGGCCTTCAAGCTACTCATTAATTATTTGGGGAGACAAGGCCCATGCCTGCAGAATGGCATGTGACATGTGATTTAGTAGCAAATTATGCAATCCAGTCTCTGTGCTTTCAGAATGAAAAGAAGGGGGCGGCTAGGTGGCGCAGTGAGTAGAGTGTCAGCCCTGGAGTCAGAAGGACCTGAGTTCGGATCTGGCCTCAGACACTTAATGCACACACAAACAAAAACCTAGCCATGTGACCTTGGGCAAGTTACTTAACCCCAATTGCCCTCTAAAAAGCAAAAAAAAAAAAAAATGAAAAGAAGGTAGAGGCCTCCTCCCAGGCCACTCTAGCCTGTGTCCCTCTTCCTTCCCCTTTAAAACATACACACACACACACACACACACACACACACACACACACACACACACACACACACAAACACATACACACACAAGTTTTATGGATCCTTTTTGTTTTTATGTTATTTTTCCTGGATGGGGTTCCCCTCCCCCCAAAAAATAAGCCCTCTCTTTTAACAAAGAAAGATAGTTAAAACCAACTGATATAGTGACTGTTTCAGACTGCACCCCCCACTTCTCTGCCAAAAGAAGAAAACAGTTGATTGGACAGGTTCAGACTTGTGATTATATATTGTATATGTTTGGCATTTCCAGTAAGGAAGGCTTCCTCCACTGATGCCTGTTCAGAACTTGCCTAGAACATTTAGCTTTAGGGGTTGTCTGGGGCATTGACAGGCTAAATGAGGCTTCCCTTATCCCTCAGCTGCTTCTATGACAGTCCTGACTCAAACTCAGGTCTTCCTGATTCTGAGGCCAGCCCTCAATCCCCTACGCTCCTCCTCATCCTCCCATCTCTCTGTCTCTGTCTCTCTCTCCCTCCTTCTTTGTCTCTGTGGCGCTCATTCCAGAAGGGGAAGTTTCCCCTTCAAGTCATTCTGGGATATACCATGGAAAGAGGCCTGACTTCAAAGTTTTCCTCTGATGCTCACTGCCTGTGTGACATTGGCCAAGTTACTTAATATCTCTGGGACTCAGTTTATACCTACATAAGATTGGGGTGGGGGTTAGACTAGACAGCCTCAGTGGCACCTTCCTGCTCTGTATTCAGGATCCTGGGGTCCAAATGGACCAACAAGGGCTGGGCTGGCTCACCTCTTGTTTCCCTTGGTTTTGCCCCCACAGGTGAGGGACAAGCTTCTACACCAGCTTGGGTACTGGACAGGACTCAGGGAGCCCCAGGGAGTGGATGTGAAGGAAACGTGGAAGTGTCGGATGTGTGACTATGCTGCCATCTGTGAATGGCGGCAGAGCGGAGGGATGAGGATGCTGACCCAGGAACAGCATGCCAAGAAGATGACCAGATGAGGGGACCAGGCCAAGCCAGAGAGCTGGGAAGACCCCATGGGGCCCCCCCTTCCAGTCCAAGAGGAGTCCTTGGCCATCCCTGACCAAGTACCCTGCAGGAGGGTGGGCGGGGAAGAAACTGGGACCTGACTCTGGGACATGTTCATTTTTGCCCCACAGCACTGCTGATTTCTTGATCTCTGGCTCCTTGCAGATTCATAGCAGGGGCCTCAAGGATTATGGGAAACACAGGCTCCCCCTTTCTCTGGGGTGAGTGTGGTCTGGCTCCTCTCCCAGAGTTCTGCTGCCTTCATCTTGGACACATCCTGAAAGGGCTGCTCAGCACCTGCCCCGGGGACCTACTGGGATGGCAAGGGTGGAGGAGCCCACGCCCTGGGAGGAGTTGGAACTTTTTTTTTTCTTAAAGAAAATTCTGCTTTCCTGTTCTTTCCCAATAAAGACTTTTTGATTTTTCCAAAGCAGAAGGGTGGATGGCTCCCTAGTAACCAACTTTCCCAAGGTCACATGTCAAGTCAGTGCAGGGTTGTGGCCATGAGCCAGCCGTCCCCAGGGTGATGCTGCAAGTAAGAGATGCCCCTGGGGCAATGGCAGCAGCCGGCCCGGCCCTTCTACCATGGCGGCTATTTCTCTTTCATAAAAACTTACTGCTGTCCTTTGGATTTATATCACCTGCATTTCCAAGAAAACTACCCTTTGTAACAAAGAACAAAAAAGAAAGGAGAGAGCTGTGAACCCGCTGACCAAGTACGATGATACACTCAGTATATCCACCCCCAGCCCCTTCAGCATTATAATTATGTAGTCTTTGGCTTGAGTTTTTTACCTACCTTCCTTCCTCCCTCCCTCCCTCCTTCCTTCCTTTCCTCCTTCCTTCCTTCCTTCCCTCCTTCCTTCCTTTCCTCCTTCCTTCCTCCCTCCCTCCTTCCTTCCTTCCTTCCTTCCTTCTTGTCTCTCTTTTTCTTCTTTCCTTGACACTTGCCTTCCTATTTCAGCACTCACAGACCTGATCCCTAGGCCAGTTCTCCCCTTCCTAATCAGCCTGGTGGTCCCCCAGCCTAGGGGCCGACCATAATGCATGGAATTCTTCACCATGTCCCAGAAGCTTTTTATTTTAAATGCCCATCTGTATGAGTAGGTCCCCTGGGGATGGCTGGCTCATGGCCACAACCCTTTGATTCTAGGAGGGAGGTGGGACAGGGGTTACTTTTCCCACTTGATTGGGGTAGAAATAGAGGGGAGGAAATAAACATTTATTAAGCACCTACTGAGTGCCAGGCACTGAACTAAACACTTTTCAAATATGAGTTCATTTGATCCTCACACAATAATAGAATTACAATAATAGCAAATTTTTTATATGGTGCTTTTAAAGTTCATAGAGCACTCTAAATAAATTATCTCCTTTGATCCTCACAAGAACCCTGGAAGGTAGGGGCTATCCATTTTATAGATGAGGAAACTGAGCCAAACATCAGTGAAATGCCTTGCCCAGGATCATATAGCTTGTAATAGTCAGAGGTGGGATTTGAGCTCAGGTCTTGCTGACCCCAAGGCCAGCACTCTTAATCTCAGGCCTGCCTAACTGCCTCAATACACATGAAGTGCTTTGCAGACCTTAAAGTGTTCTCTAAATGGTAGTGTTGTCACAATCCTGTCTGATCCTCACAAGCCTGGGAGGTAGATGCTTTGGGGGGCTAGAAAAGAGTTGGGCACTTGCCCTGGGTTACACAGCAAGTGCATGTCCAAAGCAGGCACCAGACTTAGGCCCCATCCCACCTCTTTTCACAGCAGGCAGCCCTCATTTCAGACAAGGGCTTGATGGGACTCCTCCCGTGCCTGTGTGATGCCCACACTAGGGGCACACTGGGGTCCTCCAGTCACTGGAGCCTGGGAGGCTGGCTTTCAGTGATCCATGGGCCAAGGTCAATGCCTTTGGGACACAAGAGTTTGCAACAAGCTCATTGTTTCCCTTCCTCTCCAGCCCTAGCCCATCTCCCTAAAACAAGGGTTCTTTATGGTTTTCTTTTTTATTGCTGTGTGTCCTGGATTCCTTCAGCAGTCTAGTAAAGCCTTCTCAGAAGGACCATTAGGTCCCAAATAATTGAAGAAAATGCTACATTTCATTTAGAAGCCAATGAAAATAAAAGATATATATTTTTCTCATCCCAAATTCATTAATGCCCTAAAATCTTTCCGGGGACTCCAGGTGAAGAACTCATGATATAAACAGACCTGGTTCTTGGCTCCTTCCTCATATTGTGTGTGCCCCCCACCCCCACTCCTCACCCCCAGCCCAGAACCCTTCCATCTCACAGCAGAGATGGGGAGGGCAAGGTAAGGGAGCGCTAGGCAGAGGGAGACAGATTCCCGCTCTGAGCTGTCCTGCCCTGCCGCGTGCTGACTCAGAAGTAAATGAAACTGAAAGTGACTCTAAGAGAGAGAAGGAAAGAGAACCTCAGAGGTGCCTGGCTTCTGAGAGGGGACCAAGAGCCCCGGAAGGGTCCTGCGGAATGGTGGGAAGAGAAATGCTGGCCCTTTTCCTGCTTAGCCCTGGTGAGTTCTGACCCTGAGGTGCTGCCAGGCTCTCCTTGCCTCGGGACGTGTTTGGGGCAGCCCGGGCAAGTACAGGGGCTACCAGGCCTGGCAGCCCTCCCCCACTCCCCTTATAGCCCATAATGCCCGGGGAATGGGGAAGAAGCTGTGAGAGGGGACTGCCCAGGGCGCTCCCTCAGAGAGGGGACTGTCCAGGGTGCTCCCTCAGAGAGGGTTTATCCAGGATGCTCCTCCAGAGAGGTGTCTGCCCAGAGTGGGAGAGGGTTCTGCCCAAGGTGGGAGAGGGGACAGCCTAGGGTGCTCTCTCAGAGAGGGGACTGCCCAGGGCACTCCCTCGGAGAGGGGAATGTCCTAGGGCGCTCCCTGTCCTAGCCCCACAGCTGGGGAGGTGGCCCTGGCCCTGCCATGAGGATTTCCAGGCCTCTGAGGGGAGAGCTGGGCTAGGGGATGAGGGGATGAGATTTACTGATTTTTTTCTGCTCTGTTTCCTCCGGCTTCCACAGATCCTGGGGGTCCTTCAGTGAGTACCCTGGCCACCTGGCCACAGACAGATTCCAAAGGGCCTCAGGACTTTGGTTTCTTTCCACTTCCTTCTTCTGAAAAGCTGTTGCTTGTTCATTGTTGTTGTTTGTCCTTCATTCTCAAAGAAGACCATGACATCAGGAAGGGGATGTCATGACTTGCAAGTGACTTGTATTTTAAGTGAGGCATGACTGCACAAAGTCACCAGACTCACTTTCTCCTCCAGAACCATCTGGGTCCAGTGGCCAGATGTGGATCAGGATGAATGGAGAGCAGAAGGAAGAAGAAACAGAAGGGGAAGTTTAGAGCTATTCACACACACTTCAATCCAGCCAAACTTCTTTCTTGCTTTTCCTCACCCAAAGTGTTCCATCTCCCACCCTCCTGCCTTTGCACTGGCTGTCCCCCATACCTGTGATGCCCTCTCTCCTCACCACTACCTCCTAGAACTCCTAGCTTCCCACAGTGCTAAGCTCAAACCCCATCACCTATGTGAGATCTCTCAACCCCAAGCTGCTAGTGCCACCCCCAAATATTATTTTTTATTAAATTGTATATGTTAAATACAATTTTATTTTGTGCATGTTCTACATATGAGAGGAGGCATGTACTGCAGATAGAAAGCTGGCCTCAGAGTCCCCCCTTTAAGGAATACTGGCTGTGTGACCCACTTAAACCCAAGCAGCTGTAAGGCTGGAGCTCATTGATCTGCACCAGCGTAGGGAATTTCCTCCTGGGGAGGTCACCACCCCTATGGAAGTACAGATCTGGACACATTTTTTTGTATGCACGTATATGTGTCCATGTTTTCCCCTAGAAGAATGTAAGCTCCTTGAGGGCAGGGACTGTTTCTCTTCTGTCCTTGTATACCTAGCACAGTCTAGCATATTTGTTCTTGTCATTATTGTTTGGTGATTTCAGTTGTGTCTGACTCTTTATGACCCTATTTTGGGGTTTTCTTGGCAGAGATACAGGACTGCTTTTCCATTTCCTTCTCCAGCTCATTTGACAGATGAGGAAACTGAAATAAACAGGGTGAAGTGACTTGTCCAGGGTCAGACAGCTAATAAATGTCTGAGGCTGGATTTGAACTCATGAAGATGAGTCTTCCTGGTTTAAGCCCAGCATTCTATGCACTATGGTGCCACCTAACTGGCCAAGTCTGGCACATAGTAGATGGTAAATAGGTGCTTATTGATTGATTGACTGACTGATTGATTGGAGTGATTGACCCCAAGACCTTCACTCATTGGCAGGGGTCACCTTGGCAACAGTGAAACTGGGCTCTCCTTGGACTTACAGTGATAGCTTCATAGAATCTTTGCATTGGAAGGCGTCATCAATGACCCATAATTGATCAGAAGACCTCAGGGTTCATGCACCTCCAAGTCTCAGGGGCAGAAGGGTCACTCTCTCCTCTCTTATTATCTTAGGGCTGCTATGGATTTCAGGCTGGCATATGGTGAAAGCTGGCACGAAGCTGGGCAAGGTGGGCCAGCTGCCCTGCATCTTGGAGATCCCCCCAGATCCTTCCACCACCCTCAATGGAGAGTCACATCGTCAGTGGCAGCATGTCCAGCTAGTGCTGAGCAGTTCCGAGAGCCAGACCCTGCCCCATAAGGCCAGTGGTGACACCTATGTATTGCAGGGTTAGTATCTCTTGACACTATGGGGAGAGGGATGGAGAGGGCCTTCTAATAAGGGTTCCCTGTGTCCTATCATGGCAAGGTGAGGATTGGAAAAGAGAGCGAGAGAGACAGAGAGAGAGAGAAAGAGGGAGAGGAGACACAGACAGACACAGAGACAGAAAGACAGAGAAACAGAGACACAGAGAGAGAAAGACAGAAAGAGAGAAGGAGGGAGAGGGAGAGAGAGAAAAAAGAAAAAGAGCAAAGGAAAGAGAAAAGAAAGAAAAAGAGAGAGAGAAGAGAGACAGACAGAGAGACACAGAGACAGAGACAGAGCAACAAAGAGACACAGAGCCAGAAAGAGACAGAGAGAGAGAGAGAGAGAGGGAGAGAGAGAGAGAGCCTTTGTTGGTCTGTATAAGTAATGGGTGAGCCCATTAGAAGAGGCATTTCTAGAAGGCAGGGCCTGCTCACTGCTTTGGTCTTTGTATACCCATACTGGAAGGGAGAGGGGTTCAGCAACACTAACTAGGAAGCCCTTGGTTCAAGTTTCATCTCTGGTACATCCTGACTGTGTGACCCTGGGCAAGTCACATGTCTCAGTATTCTTCACAGCTCTCCATCTCCACTGCTGAGTTGTAGAGAAGGGAGCCAAATGACGTTTTTTCTGATGAAATCTTAGGTCCAGGTCCCCAGTGACTCACACCCAGTAAGTGCTTGGTGAGCGGTATCTAATTCCATTCATACTTTTTTGGGGGAGGGGTGGTGTAGCTCAGGACAGAGAGCATCTCCCGGGGCTAAGTTCTATCCCTCACAGAGACCTACAACTCCTCTGAAAAATATAGTCTGAGAGAACCGTCTGGAACACTTAGGGGTTAGGGGACTTGCTCAAGGTAACACAACCAGTCTGTGTCAGAAGCAGGATCTGAACCCAGGCCTTCCTGGTTCTGAGACCAGCTCTGTATTCAACATGCCGTATTGCCTCTACCCACAGTAGACCATTCATAAATATTTGGAATGGAATGACATGGAATTGGAGCGAGTGAGTATGGAGGTGAAGGAGCCCAGCTCCTCCCTTCTCTGACTCCTCACATGTACTTGCAGACAAGGCAAGGGTCCTTCTCCCTCACGTGGACAAGGACGTGGACAAGCTGGAGTGCAGAGTAAGCCGCTACTTTACCGCCAACACACAGATCCTGTGGCCGGGCCTCCCTCGACTCCAGGCCCAGCTACCCACCTGGTACACTGTGACTATCACCCACACAGAGGACGGGTTCAGAATCACCACCTTCTGCTTCCAGCCTAATGACCCTGCCCAGGGCCCTGGGCCAGCACCCCTGACAGGTCAGTCCCCCTGTGGGAGGCCGACTGTGGCCCATCCCCAGCCACTAGCCCCAGATACAGCCTCTGGATTGGTCCTGACCTCTGACATGTCTCTGTGACCTTATCCTCCCTCCAATGGCTCTGACCTCCTGGTCACTCTCCCATTGACACTGCCTCCAGCCCTTTCCCCCCATTCCTTTCCCTGTTCATACTAGCCTCCCTCTCCCCTCAGGAGTGCTCTCCCTTTACACGAAGGCCTCCCAAGTCCAGGCGAGGCTACAGGAGACCGTCCTCCTCACCTGTGGATTCGCCGTGGACCACACCCCCAAAGCCGTGGATGTGACATGGGTGTTTCGGCAGAAGGGGGGACAGCATCGGGAGATGCTAAAGTATGTTGGGAAACGGGTGACCCACCTTCACAAGCAGGCCGAGGCCTTCCCCAGTGAGATCCCTCGTGGCAACGCCTCCATTCGGTTCACCAATATGGCGGTCAAGGACCAGGGCAGCTATCTCTGCTCTGTGAGCCTGGCTGGGCTCCACGGGCAACTTAGCATTGACGTGGCTGTTGTGGGTAACTCTCTCTTTCTATTTGTTCTTCTCTCTCCTAAGTCTGTGAAGGGGTGACTTCAACAGTATTTATCCTCATGATATCTCCATAAGCCTGGGCAGGCCAGGCAGCAATCCCCATTCTGAGACCCAGTAGCAGCAGATGACTTACCCAGGTTCATTCAGCTCCTATATGAAGTATGGTGCAGTGGTCTCTCTCTCACCTGACTTCGTAGAATTTTATATGTTCCCTATAGACTTTACTTTCTAATGTATCATAGTTATCAATGCATATGCCTTATCTGGAACCCCATGCCCCCAACATATCCCCTGAACTTGGCGATGCCTGGATAGCACATGTGGGCAACCTAAGTTCTGTGGCTCCCCATGGCCTAGGGAAAATGGAATTCCATGGCTGCCAGGGTGACCTTCCCAATGATCTCAGGGTTCTGGGGGCAGGACAAATCAATGAATTAACTGACAAGCATCTATTAAGTACCTAACTGTATGCCAGATAGTTAATAAGCATTTATTAAGCACCTGCTGTGTACCAGGCACTAAGTGCTAAGGAAACAGAGAAAGAAAACAAACAGTGCCTGCTCTCAAGGAGGTCCCAGTCTCAAGCATTAGGACCCAGAGAGGCCAGGACCTGACCCCAGGAAGCTTTCATTTGAATAGGGAGATTAATAGTAGTTTGTATATGGGAGTTTGGGGGACGGACCTTGGGTTTGGCCCTGATTGGGAACTTCCTCTACCCAGGGGCATGGTCAGCTGCTCAGAATCTTAGTTTTAGGGTGGTATCCAGGGTTGCACAGGTGGTCAGTGCCAGAGGTGACTGTCCTGACTCTGAGGCCAGCTCTCCCATCCTTTCCCCTGCCCATGGCACTTGTACCAGTGCCAGTCTCTAGGAACAGCCTCCTCTTCCCATCCCTGGTACCCAAGGTCCCATTTTACTCTTTTCCTCAGAGGCCCCCAAAGTGACTCTCAGCCCCTCAACCCCAGCTCTGACCTTGGAGGAAGGAGAGGAGCAGAAGCTGGCATGTGAGGTCAGTCGCTACTTCCCGCTAGAGGCCCATGTGCAGTGGCTGCGTGAGCCTGTGGAAGGCCGTATGCTCCCAGAGGTGGTGAGAAATGTCCTCTTCAGCAACCACAGGCAGAGTGGGGATGAAACCTACAGCTTCTCCAGCTACTTTCTCCTGAAGGCCTCGAGCCGGGATAACGGTGTACGATACACCTGCCGGGTGGACCACAAGGGCCTGCAGATCCCCATCAGGAAAAGCATCACCATCAGGGTGACAGGTACTCATGCTCAGCCCAGCCTGGGCTCTCCAGGATATCCATCTGGGAAGGGAGGGGAGGGCATCTCACTTCAGCCACATCTCCCCCAAAATTGTTCAATCTCCAAGAATCCCATGACATCAGGGAGGTGATGCCATGCCATGCAAGTGAATTGGGCTTAAGTGAGGCAGGGCTGTGCAAAGTCACCAGCCTCACTATATCCTCTGGAGCCATCTGGGTCCAGTGGCCAGACAGAGATCAGGATGACTAGAGATGGCCCAAGGTGCAGTGGGAGACCTTGGCCTTTTTAAACTAAGGTCTTTCTGAGTTCTCTCCCAACATCAAACTTAGCAAACAGGACAATAGATAGACTGGGGTCAGTTTCACCTTGACACTGGATGTTGGGAAGATGAGCACTGGGTAGGATTGATTAGGGTAGTGAGAAATCAATTGGAGAAAGATCCCTGAAAGAGGAAACAGAAAGGAAAACCCCAGGTGAGAACAGGTCAAAGATCACAGCTGTCCTTGACTGAGTCCCCTTCTGGATGCCCCAATCCCACTGACCCTTCCCATGATGGTGGGTCTCTTTGCCTCAGTTTCCTCATCTGTAAGATGAAGAGGTTGGAGTAGATGGCCTTTGAGATAGGTCTTTTCTCACTCTTTCACTCCAAGCTGATTCCCATACACTGCCTAGAGGTCTGATTAATAAAGCAAAAGCCATCTCATAGGATCAGAGACACAGAGTAATAGGAAGGGACCTCAGAGGCCATCAAATACAGCCCTTCTCATTTTAAGGATAAGGAAGCCAAGACCTGGGGAGAGAAAGTGACTTGTATAAATGGTCACTCAAGTAGGAGGCATTAGAGCTGAGATTTGAACCCAGGCCTTTGGGCTCCCAAATCAGCACTGTTTCCATTAGAAAGGAGCAATTGATTTCTGTGCTGGAATATCAGATAAGATGGTCCATTCTTGTCCTGGTGACAGCCCCATCATCGGCCATAGCAACTCTCCCTTCTTTTCCTCTTCATTTTCCCTCTTCCCCTCCTTGCCCTCCTCTCCTCCTCCCTTCCCCTCTTCCTTCCCCTCCTTCCCCTCCTCCCCTCCTTCCTTCCCCTCTTCCTTCCCCTCCTCTCCTCCTCCCTTCCCCTCTTCCTTCCCTTCCTCCCCTCCTCCCTTCCCCTCTTCATTCCCCTCCTTCCCCTCCTCCCCTCCTCCCTTCCCCTCTTCCTTCCCCTCCTCCTCCAGATATCCTGGCCTGAATGTGCTTTAGCTGAGTCAAGCCTGGAATTTTTCAAAAAGCAGCTTTTTACTGGGGAAAGAAATGAAATACCAGAGCATAGTGGCCTGGGAATTCCTGGGATTCCAGGTCCAGCTGGACGATTCCCTCAGGGAATTCTGCCCAAGGCCTTCCTTTCTCTTTCCTCATAGGCATCTTCTGCCCATCCTACTGCTGCCTCTGGGCTCTGCTTTTCTCTTGCAGTGGAGGATTGAGGGACGGTTTTAGAATCCAGTGTCCTCAGCTGAGTTTGGGCTCTCATCTGAATGACCCTGGGCAAGTCCCCGGCTCTCTCAGGGTCCCTGACCCTTATGATTAGGGAGAGGGACTGGACCTGTCATTTGGTTGGTCTAGGGAATTCCCACATGAGGAAACTCCCTCCACCAATGCAGGTTGCCACTTCATGTACAACTTTGTGAGTTTCCTTTCCTGTTAAAAAAGGAGTCAGATCTGATGGTCTTGAGGTTCCCCTCCAGATCTAACATTCTGTAATCTTCTATCTTTGGAACTCAGATAGAGCTGGGAGGGGCCTCAGAGGGCATTGGACCCAACTTTGCCATTTTATAGATCAGGAAACTGAGGTCCAGGGGGTTCTTGCCCCGCCAAGGTTGTATGGACACTGCAGCACATTGAGGACACTTGGAGCCAGGTCCTCTCCCTCCAGTCCAGTGTCCCAGGAAGAGCTGGGGAACTGGGGCAGCTCGAGACAGTAATAACAATAGCTCGCATTTGCACTGTCTTAGGGTTGTGTGTGCAGTCCTTTACTACCCTCTCTCTGATCCTCATTTTGTAGATAAGGAGACAGGTAGAGAGAGTTGCCCAGGGTCACACAGCTTGTAGCTGTCTGTGGGAGGATTTGAACTCGGATTTTCTTGCCGATAGGTCCAGCACTTTAAGCACTAAACCACCTAGCTGCCCAAAGAGGTGGAAACGTAGGAGGGAGAGCCTCAGGTGCAGGTGTGGCCAGTGCCTTCTCTCCTCCCCTCCAGTCCCTATTCTCTAGTACTCTCAGTCAGCCCTTCTTAATATGAGCTGAGGGCTGGCCTTGCTCAGTCTCCAGCCAGCTGCTCATAGAGATGTTCTTGTCTTTCTGCAGAAAGTTCTGGGACAGAGCCCTGGTTTCTCCTATTCACCGCTGCAATCCTGATAGCTCTGCTTGCGTGTCTTTTGTACCTGCACCAAGGTAAAGACCAGTGTTCATTGGCTGGGCTGCTCTGGGGGGAGGGGAAGGGAAATCAGTAACACTGTCCCCCCCCATGGGAGTGCTGCTCTTCCATTCAGTTCCATCCAGAATTGCATGGCCTACTGGAGGGTCCATGCCTTACCCTAATTCTACCCTTGAACAGCCTCCCATGATGAAATATCTGAGGACCTTTGGAAAAAGTAGTAGTCCTAATCCCAAGTAAACCTTGGATCAATCTATTAGTCAGTCAATTAAACATTTATCAGTTGACCACTCTATGCCAAACACTAAGGTAGATAGTGGTGACACAAGCACACAGAAAGCAGATGGACCCTGTTCTTGAGCTTACATTCTATTGGGGTATACATGGGCACAGAGAAGTTACTAAGTAAGGATATGCATAAAAAGAAGGTCCTGAAGATTTGGGAAGGAGAGTGTTAACAATTTGAGGAACAAGGAAAAGCCTTTCAGGAGAAGTAGCCCTGGAGTTGAGCCTTGGAGGGAGTAGAGGGTCCCAAATGGCAGAGGTGAGGAGGGAGAGTAGGGGAGCACAGGGGAGAGCACCAATTTGGTAGCTGTGGGAAGTATGGATTGAAAAGGGGAGATGTTAACGTGTACTAACCATTGGGAGGACGATGTAATCATTCGGGGGAGGGAATGGAGTTCTGGATCTGCATGGTTGTGGGGTCAATACAGAGATCTTGAGGAAATGGAATCTCTAAGATATGGGACTTGACTGGAGAGAAGGAGAAAGAAAAAATCAAGAATGAGTCTTAGACTGAAAACCTAGAAGAATGATGGCACCATTCAAGGGAGGGATGTATTTAGTGAAAAAGATAATAAATTCTGTTTTGGACTTGTTGAGATTGAGGCTCCTATAGAACATCTAGGTGGAGATATCCAGCAAGCTGTTAGACATCCTGGTCTGGATTTGAGAAAGATGAGGATTGAATATCTATAATTGGGAGGATTGAATATCTATAATTAGGAGTCATTTGCCTAGAGATGATGGCTGAATCCTTGGGAAGTGCTGATCTCAGTTTGAGAGTGTAGAGTGAATTAGGAGAGCATACAAGACAGTCTTGGTTTACACCTATGTAAAGGAGGCAGGACATGACTACAAAGACAAGAAAGAAACAGTCCCAGCCTCCAAGGACAAGGATCATCCAGTCAGTCTAACTGTTTTCTTGTCTTTCTTTTTTTTCCAGTGAGAAGTATGGACAAGGTAAGACCTATATCTAAGTTCTATTACTTTCTTAGTGGAATATTGGGGGATGAGTGCTGGCCTCTCACATCCTTTCTTCTGTCCTGTTGCAGAGAAAGCCTTATTAGGAATTCAAATTTCCTGTGCCAGGAAAAGGAGAAAGAGACTCTTGGAAGTCAGTGACTGAGAGCCAGCCACCCAGTACCATATAACTAACACAATCTTAGAACTTGGGCTAGGAAGACCCTGAAGAGAAATGAGTTCCAGCCCCATCTCTACTATTGTGTGACAACAGGAAAGTCACTAGACCTTTGTGAGACAATTTCCTCATTTATAAAATGAGGGAAATAAGACCTATGGTATGAATACCTTACAGGATTGCTGTGAGGAACTGAAATAATATATCCAAAGCACTACATACAGTATTAGCTACTGTTTAGGATCATTGGTAAGTTAACATTTGTTCGCTGAGAAAACCTTTAGCTACCAGTCTACAAAACTCTTTTCCCCATCCTGCAATTGTGTTTACCTTGGATCATTTTCAGACCTTATTTGCTTTGCCATCTTGACCCTTAACATTGTCATCTGACTGATTAACTTAACCTGCCATCCTCCCTCCTTCAATGGTCTTTGGATTCCCAGGCCTTTCCATCTGCCTGGGCAGGGGACCTTTCAGTCTTTCTATTTGTATTGCTTGGGCTTGGCACATAGTAAGTGCTTAACAAAAACTTTTTTCTTTCATTCATTCATTCATTCATTCATTCATTCTTCACACACAGATTGACCTTATGAACAAATTAATTCAATACCACATATGTGATCAATAGAATCTCATGCTGGGGTCATGAAATGTTTCTATGATATTGGTCACTAGTTGATCTCTTTGACCCACCTCAAGCCCAGTCAATGCTTACTGCCCTGGGACCTGCCTTCCCCACCCTACCCCACATCTTCTAGCTTTTCAGCCCACTCTGCACCCCATGCCAATGATCACCAAAGCTTCCATTCATAACATTGTCTCTATGGCACCAACTAGTTTTAAGGTTGTCATCTAACATTGTTTTTTGGACACCTTCTGTGGGTACCCCTGTTGTAGGCTTTATACTCTAAGCCTCTTTTAACTTTTGGTAATTGAGGATTAAAGAAAGCATGCTGTGTTGATGTCCTAAATCCACAGAGACTCCAACCACATAAAATAAGACACCTTCTCCCCGACCAGTGCCTCTCACAGTATGGTTTGTTACCTTCCCTACAGTGTAGGGGAGCAATAGAGAGAGCTCTGCAGGGGCAGCTGAAAGACCTGTGTTCAAATTCCACCTCAGATATTTACTTACTTCCTGATTCTGATCAAGTCACCAAATTTCTCTGAGCCTCAGTTTCCTCATCTGTGAAATGGGAATACCATTGGTATTGTAATATCTACCTCACAGGGTTGTTGTGAGGATCAAATAAAATAAGTAAAGCGTTTTGAAAAACCTCTATATAGACGTCATTTATATTAGCACTGCCTGGGTGCCACCCCAGATACCTTTCCCACACTCAGTGTCCTCCTACAGATAAAGGAGGTCTACTCCTTGGTTCCTTTGCCCTGGGAATAGGGTTTGGGACAGCCAAGTATGCACGTGGGCTGGAAAATACACCAGTATCTGTCTAGACGCAGGAAACACCTTCTTCTCCCCTCCCAACCTCTCATTTGAGGGAACAGGGAAGGGACCCACTTTCAGAAATGCTCAGGCAAAGGCAAAGGTAGAGACTGTCTTTTGCTCCTTTTTGTATCCCTGGCATTTAGCACGGGGCCTGGCACATAGTAGGTGTCTAATAAATTGGTTGCTTGGGAGTTGTAGAGAGAGCTGCAATTCTTCTTCCCACCTGGGTTAGGATGTCCATGCCCCCAACAAGAGAGGCAGCTCTATCACTGACACAGGATTACCTGGTGGGTGAGGCCAGCTTCTAGGGAGAGCTGGGATTAGACTTGGCATGAAGTGGTTTTTTCTGTGGACTTTTTTTCTAGAAGAATCAAGTCTTTGCCTTAGCTATAATAACAAAAATACTCCCTCTCTCGAAGCAAACAAAATCCAAAGCCTTCTCGGCTGGCTTCCTTAAGCAGTGAGTGAGCTCTCTTGTTTCAGTCAGTCCCATCTACAAAGTTTTTCAGCCCAGCTGGAGATTCACCCCAGGAGCTGAGAACAAACACCAGAGACTTCCCCGACAAAACCTTTCAAACTAATCTTTTGAATTGAGCTTCCTAGCATAGGGTCTGAGTGCTCCTGCCAGAGACCTCTGCTTTGTTTATGGCGAGTATCCCCTAGGCCCCCCCATTTTTACCTTTGAAGGCTAGAATACACCTAACCATCATTCCTACTGGGGCTTCTCACCCAACACTGCCAAAGGCAGCTGGGTGGTACAATGGCCAGAGCACTGGGCCTGGAGTCAGGAAAACCTGAGTTCAGATCTAGCCTCAAACACTTCCTAGCTGTGGAACCCTCTGTCTGTCTCAGTTTTCTCATCTGTAAAATGGGTATAATGATAGCCCCTACCTTCTAGTATTGTGAGATAATGAGATAAATTGTAAATCAAATGAGTAAATTGTTCAGTCCAGTGCCTGGCACATACTAAGGGCTACATAAATATTAGCTATTATTATTACTCTTAACTCCAAAAGCCCTCCCCCTCCTGTTTGGGTTATTGTTCATCCTTCATTTTCCAAGAGGACTAATGATGTCACATGTCTTGACTTGCACATGGATTGAAGTAGGGCAGAGTTTTGCAAAGTTGTCAGCCTAGATCTCTCTTCCAGAGTTAAGTGAGTAGGGGAAGGCACACTAAGCTGAAGCCGGGGGGAAGGACGTTATCTTTCCTACAAAGACACATTCCTGGTGTTTCCACGTGAACCAGAGGCTGAAAAACTAGAAAGATATGTCCTCACCCTTATATCTGCAAAGACCCTGGGACTGGAACTGGGGGAGGGAGCTGAGGAGGGGCTTGGGGTGGGGGGAACTATGAGATTCAGGGAAAATGATGAGAGCCTATTAGGATAGGGTAGAACCTTTTAGAGAAGTTTCAGGTTCCTTTGCTTCTCGAGTGGATAGAGCACTGGCCCTGCAGTTAGGAAAACCTGAATTCAAATATGAACTCAGACTCTTACTAGATGTGTGACCCTGGGTAAGTCACGTCATCTCTTTGCCTCAGTTTCCACAACTGTAAAATGGGATCATAATAGCACCTATCTTCCGGGGTTGTCATGAGACTATTCCTCAGGTTGGATTAGATCATAGGCTCATGGTCAAAGAGCATTTATTAATAATAGCTAGAAAAGTTTACAAATATTATCTCATTTGATCCCCACAATGACGCTGGGAAGTAGGTGCTATTTTGAGTCTCATTTTGCAGATGAGGAAACTGAGGCCAACAGAAATGAGGTAACCCGCCTTTGGTGGGGCAGGTCGTCACCCAGCTAGTGTCTGAGGAGGATTGGAACTCAGGTCTTCCTGACCCAGGTCCAGCACGCTGTGTACCGTGGCACTACCTAGTGGCCACCAACCACATAACACAATGCTCTAAGACCCCAGGGGATCATAGGGAGAAATAACAGCATCTGCTTCCCAGGGTTCTTGCAAGCCTCAAATGAGATAATAGTAAAGAGCCTAGTGCGGGGCCCAGCACAGAGCAAGCTCTCTATAAACGTTAGCTAGTCTTACTGTTGTCACCATTAACCAATGAGCACCTACTATATCCCAGGTGCCATGGCAGGTGTTTGGGGACAGTGGCAAAAATGAAACAGTTTCTGCCATCAAGGTGTTTATGTTCTAACAGGGGAGAGATTATTATTTACATTGAAAGGTGGAACCACTTCTGTAACATGGTCATCACCTTGCATTGGGCATTGGTGGCACCCAGTCAGCATTCTACATTCCAGAGCTGAGCTGAGGGAATGTGGCTTGAAAGGTCTCTCGAATGGGGGTGAATTTCATTCAGGGAAGGCTGCCTGTAGGCGAGAGTCTCCTGAATTTTATAAGGAGTGCTGGAGGACACTGGACAGTCCAGACTGGCTGGGCTAGGAGGTCCAAGGTTGTAGTCCCACCCAGAGAATCTCATACACTGATGCACACAAAATATGTTATTTATTGTGAATTTCTGCAAAGACACATTTAAGCAACAAAATATACATTTGTGAACTTTTTAGAATTTGTTTTATACATTAACCAGTACACCGTGTTACAGTAGCAATAAATTAAATGTACACTATTTACAGGGCATATGCAATCAGACTCTAGAAAGCATCTCCTTGCTCTAAAAAGGAAAAAGAAACATGATCGTCACTACCCACTGTCAGAGCTGATCTTGGCTCAGAGATCTCACCACTCCTAGGATCTTTCTTCGCAAGTGAACATTGCTGCACTTGAGGGGGAATCACAAAATGACATTAATGGAAAAGAAAAAGTAGGGTCTTCAACCATGCTAGGAGATCAGCAAGAAGAATGGAAAGAGACAGGTTTATTCATTCAAGCAGAAAACAAAGTCCAGGAAAGTGGAACGTCACAAAAGAAAGGGATGGATGAGAATTCACAGCCCACTGGAGCTGCCCAGGCTAGACACAAAGCAGGAAGCCAAATCCCCTCCTTCTGGGGCCATCTTGTTCTTGTCTGCTATGCTCAGCTTCCACTGAGACACTCTCTCTCCTCCCAAGGGAATGGGTATTTCAGTGACATCCACAGAAGTTTCTAAGACCAGCCTCACCAGCATGAAATATCTTCCTCAGTATTTGGAGGAGAAAAGAATGGAAACAGAGCTTGGGCAAACAAACTTTGCCCAGAACTGGCCCTGAGTACCCAATACCTCAGAGAAATTCCCAGAGAGCCCTGCCCTTGGCAAATACTAATACCATCTCCACAGGCAATTAGAGGAAGGCCTTTCCTTTGGTCTACATCATTCAAGGGACTACTTCTATAAGCCTTTCCCTTCCCCCAACACTTTCCCCATTCTCTAGGCCTATATAGGATATAGGATGTTTATTTCTGCATGGCCCTTGGGGCAACATCTAAATTAACTGATGTGTTCCCCACCATGAAATCTAACATTCCATTCTGCTCATTACAGGGAATGAGGTGATGGAGTAGTTTGGGATAGGAAAGACATCTTTAGACATCACTTCTCTACTATTTGCCAAGAGGGAACAAGGGTGTATTTAAGCTATACCTTGTTTTTGCCCCAGCCCCAGCTCCTACTAAAGGCTTGGGGTTGGTGGGCTAGTGTGAACTCAATGACTAAAACAGGATCTTGATCTAGTTGGCCCTCTGGACTTTGCATTTTCTTGGTGGGCTCAAAGTCCTAGGAATTTTTGCTAGAGAAAGTCAACACCTTCTCCCTCCATTTCCATCTCCTTCAACTCAAACTTGATTAAGCACTACTGCGTACATATCTGGGGGCCTAAGAAGCTGGACTTCCATATTCCTGGCTCAGGTACCAACCTTGAGAGCCCAACTTACTCACTTTGGAAGAATCCAAGGGCCTCAGTTCATGTTATTCACTCAAACTAATGGGGGTGGGGATGGAATGGGGTGGTGATGGTGGTGGGGAGTAGAGTATTATGGAAAGAGTTCTTGACTAGGAGCTGAGACCTGGTGTTTAGCCCCAGCTCAATGGCCATATGACCATGTCTCTGGGCCTCAGTTTATCTCCTCTGTAAGGTGAGGGAATAGGATCAGATGGTCCCCAAAGCCTGTGCCAAGTTCTAACAGCCTCTGATTTCTAGGATTTTGAAGCCTGTCTACAATACCAAAGGAAGGCCGACCTGTCACTTTGCAAGCACAAGCAGTCATTCTAGCTGACCTAAGGTTTACCAGGAAAGGTTCTGTTGGGGCCACTTTAATGAGCGGTGAAGAGCCCAATTGTCTGATTGTGTTAAACATGGTCAGGTACCTCTAATGTGCTTGAAAACACTCTATTTCCTCAAGTAGATCCCTATAATCTACCTGGCAAACCCTTTGTCCATAGATAGCGCAAAGGCAAACTTCTCAAATTCCTAATGAGAACCATCCAAATGAATACAGTTGAGCGCTAACAATCAGCAGGGCTATGCTAATTCTCCTCTCCTCACACCTCCCATCAGCCCAAAGCACAGCTCCAGAGGCCAGGAGTCCAGAAGGGCATGATAATTCTATAAACACAACTGCCAGAGAAGTTATCAGGGGACCCGGAGGCCCCCATTAGTCAGGGATACTGCGCCATCAAGTCTTTTAGGTTGGTAAAAGCCAAGTTTGGATTGTGGTGCTGTACACAGATGTGAAGTCCAGAGGCACAAGGAAGAACTGTGTTCCTATCCTTGTTTCCTTCCTTCTCCAGGGCACCGGGGACACAGATGGGCAGATAGTGTTCACTCTTTAAGCCAACAGGGTAAATATTTACAGGATGCTGGGTCTCAGTGCCAGACCCAAAGGGAGGGAGGGCCAGTTCAGAAGCTACTGAAGCCAACATGTAAGGAAATGGGAATTCAAGGCTGCTGTTCTACTTTCACCAAACTCCATCTCTGGGGAACAGCAGAGAGGATGGACAGCTACCTGACAGGAGGTGGGCGGAGTGGCTTAGAGCCAGCTGGGATGGACTGAGGTGATGAAGCTTGATATTCCACAGCAGGGGTGGGGGGAGACACATTACAACCTAAGAAAAGCAATCACCCCAAACCATGATTAAAGGCACTGCTGCTTCCAAGCAGAGGGAAGCAGCTACAGTCAAAACTTACTCATTTGACTAACCTAGGTAGGGGATGGGGCTCAGGAAAGAAGGCTCAGGCTGAATTAGTGACAAGTGAAAAGAAATGCAGAATATTCTGCAACTAAACATTGTTTAGGACTTTCAAGGACAGATGGACACAATGAAAAGTATGGCCAAGTCATACCTGACCTGCTTGAAGAAAAAGATAAGAAGCACATCATTTATGTACAAATGGGTGCTGCCAAAGAAAGTTTTAAGAGCACCTGACTAGGCCAACTTTTGAGAGAAGTTCTTCATAAGAGCAATCTTTAGACTAAACTTATTTAGAACAAACTCCTCTCCTTATAGGTAGTGTATAGAGGGAAATTTCAGATGGGCAGCGTTGGGAAAGTGGGGGGAGGATGCGGGGAGAGCCTGGGTCATCGTCCCAGCTCTGATACTAAGTGACCTTGAGTAAATTATTTCTGCAAATTTACCTCTCAAATTGTCTTGAGCAAAAAAACCTCAGTTTCCTCATCTTTCAAAAGATGGGGTTACAGCAGGTAACTTTGAAGCTCCCTTTCTAAGAAAATATCAAAGGACCCTAGCCTACTGTTGAATTATTACAAATTCCAAACCAATGGGGTCCTTGCTTCTAAAACTTATCATAGTGAAATCAGCAGGAAATGATACTGTTTCTCAAGAAAAAGGAAGTCTGTCAGGGAAAACAGACCTGGATGTGTGTTGCATATGAATTGTTTGGTTGTAATTAAGTGCCTCTGATCTATTCATTACAATAGTTTGAGTAAGACCTCTGCTTGAGATAGATGCCTTTGTTACGGAAGATCTTAGAGGCCCCTGGCATGTGGACCCGGAGGCCCCTATCACTAGAAGCTTCTGTGCCTCATTAAATTGTTTGAGAGCCTGGTTTGAGTTGAGGCACTGAGGACTATTTTGAAATTCAGAGGCAATTTTGGCGAAGCCTTGGAGTCAGCGGTATCCTTGAAAGCAATGACGCTGCATTTCCTCAAAGGCGTCATCCAGCTCAGGCTCTAAAGTCAAATTACAAATTCAGCCTCCATCTGCACCAAGGCCACCGGGGTCAGCATCATGGGACATGAGTCAAAGGGCCTCATGCTGCAATGAACTTCTGTTTGTTTCAAATCTCGAGAAAGCTTCCATTACCTGACTGAGAGGATGGACTGAGTATCATCAGAGGCAGGGGATACCCTTTGTGAATCAGGCTGGTCCATAAGGAGGTGGGGTCCCTGGCACTAGAGGGAACAAATAAGGGCAAATGGCCTGCTGTGACATGGGGCCAATGAGATGCACCCTTCTGCCCAGGCAAGGTAACCCCTTGGGGTTGGCAGGAGCCCATGGAGACTAATCCCACAGATGTATAGAAAATAGTATGGGGGGGTGGAAGGACAGGACAGGAGGAAAGGCCAGGCATCCCAGGCACAAACCCTTGGCCATGATAGTACACCGGGGCACTTCCTATAGAATTTGGCATGTGGGGCTGGCTTTTGCCCTTAATGTTTTAGAAAGTCTGAGATTAAATTGATAGGGAAACCTTAAATCTATTTCCTGTCCATACTTCTCAGTTAGAACCCCTTGGTCCAGATCTCTAAAAAGCAAAAGCATCCATTTGGCCCTGGTGTAATGGAAAGTCACTTTGCTTCCATGGGTCTCAGTTTCCTCATCTGTAAAATGAGACACTAGCTAGGCCCTGAGGTTCCCTTGCCAGCTTTGGATCTCTTATCCCATGAGCTCCCTCTGGTCTTGTGATTTCTAGCTCTCAGTCTTGCAGCCTGGGTGAGGGAGATGGGAGAATCAAAAAACTGAGGCCTTCTGCTAGTGGATTCCAAATGTGAGCAGAAACCTGTGTGGGTCCAGGTCTCACAGCCTCGGCTCACTGCTACCTTCTCTTGGAATGTGCTGACTAATGAGTACCTACAGAATCTCTCCTAGGCCCTCCTCACCCCGCACTTGACTTCTGACTCTCTTACAAGGAGCTCCCCTTCAGAGCTAGGGAAGAGGAAGGGAAAGGGGGGCCCCTTCCAGCAGCCATGGAAAGTGGCCTGTGGTCTGAATGAAAAGAGGTAGGGCCCAAGAGGCATCTGACTTTGGACGTGGAAGGATGCAGACAATCCACATCAATGAACGTCTCTGCTTAAGGTGCTGAGATTTCACTGGGATGTTGGGAGAAGCTGAAGGGAGCAAAGGACAGGTTTCTCTTCCCTTCCCACCCCCCCCAGAAAATGCTTAAGAAATGCTTGTTGGGCTAACAAATGAATATTCTGGGAAGCCCATTGGCATGGGGGATGGGATGGCCTGACTGGTCCTGATGCATTTTGCCAGGACCCTCCCAAACTTGGTTTCTGGGAAGATGGCACTCACTAAAAGAGAGTGGAAATCCTACCTAGAGACATCTTCCCCGGCCAGAGGGAATGTCCAGGGAAGCTTTATTGGAGACAAGATGACATAACACAGAAGAGCCCAGAATAGATCACTGACCTTCAAAGTGTCCCATCCCTTCCCTGAGCTTGTTGTCAGTGAGGCCGAAAGGTTGGCTCCTGGCTTTCCTGGCATCAGTCTCACTCTCTCTCTGTCTCTTTTTCTCATCCTCCCCAAGCCTGTTCCCAAAAGGAGCACGTGAAGCAACCTCTCACCCCCTTAACAGAAGCTGCTCCCTGAAAGAGATACGGATGTTTGGGCCCTGCCAGTGTAAGTCTTGGGCCTTCCTGGCACTTCATGATGGGATCAGGGAAGAGAGGAAGCCTGCCTGTGGACAGAGGGCTAATTAACAACTTAGCTACTCATGGACTAATCAGGCTGGGAACCCAAAGCCTGACATCTGCCCACCATTCACAGACAGGACTGAATGAAACCAAGACAGAGACGTGCCATGGTAGGGAAAGGGCCGTAGGGGAGAAAGCTTAGGGGAGAGAGACCTTTTGCCGAATGTGCTCACATATAGGAGAGAGCACAAATATACTCACAGCATTGGCCAGAGGCCCAGCTGCTGCACAGGCCAGGAGTATACAAAGTGAATCAACAAACAAACCTATGAGTGTGGGCCCTGGGGGCTGGGCCGCAGCATGTCCAGTGTATGCTACATGGTACAAGAAGCCTCCTCTCAGAAAGGCGGGAGGTGTGCCCTCCAGGCAGGCTGCCACCAGGAACATCAGGGAGGGTTATAGGGTTATGGAGGGTGCTGAGTGGAAGGCTGGCCTCAGCTTGAAGCCAGTGACACTGGGCACAGGAGCAGCTTCAGGGATTAGTGTAGTGGACAGATGTTCCCAAGGTCTTGGTGGAAGAGGAGCCATCTCCCTGGGCTGAGGCAGGACTGCTCTGAAGGAGACAAACACAGAAGAAGGAGAATGTTATCAGTAGGGCTGGGTGACGCGGTCTGTTCAGAGCTACAGGGCAGGGGGCAGAAAAGATGCTTGTCAACTGTTAAAGAAATGCTATTCATGGGGCAATTGGTGCAGTGAATAGAGCACCAGCCCTGGAGTCAGGAGGACCTGAGTTCAAATCTGACCTCAGATACTCAACACACTTATTAGCAGTGTGACCTTGGACAAGTCACTTAACCCCAATTGCCTTGCCTTCCCCCCTCCAAGAAAAAAAAAAAAAAGAAATGCTGTTCTTTCCCCTGTCCCTTTTCCAGAAAACCCAACCACCATTTAAACTCCTTGGGAGCAGGGAATACCTATGTGCCTGGTACATAGTAGGTGCTTAATAAATGCTTGTCAGGTGACTGAGAGGGACCTTTTCATTTTTGTTTTTGTGTCTTAGACTCACCATCAAGCCCAGCACATAGCAGATACTTGATCAAATTAATTTAGACCATCAGTCATATAGAATGTAAGCTTCTTCCAGGCTAGGGGATCTTGTCTCTGTATCCTCAGTGTCTAGCACAAAGCTAAGCATACGCCCAGCATTTAATAAGTGCTTGTCAATTGCTTGAATGATTAAATCAACAAGCATAATATCTGTAAAGTGCTTAATAGTGCCTGGCACATAATAGGAGCTTAATAAATGCTTATTCCCTTCCCATATATTAAATCCCTACTATGTGCCTGGCACTGTACTAGGCACTAAGGATACAGAGGCAAAAGTAAATGACCCCAGCTTCAAGGAGCTTATATGTATCTATACAGCTAGTGGACTGGTAGAATTCACTTTAATTCAATAAGCATTTATTAACGCTCTCCTGTCGTACCCAAATATGTCTCCTCTCTGTCCTGGCCCCAAACCTGAAGCCTTCAGGGAAGAGGACTGGGATTCTGGCCTGCTTAATCCTGTCTCCAAACCTCCCAGGGTGATAGAGCCCTGGGCTGGCTGGCTCCCTCAGAGTTGACTTTACAAAGTCAAGGTGAAGGTCAGAAAGAGGAAAGCAAAGACAAGTCCCGTCCCATGAGGCTCCCAGGGAGACAATCCCTCTACTCACCGTTGACAGGTGAAGGACTTCTCTTCCCCACTAGTGACCCTGCTCCGGGATAAATCAGAATAAAGACTTCATATCATCATCAATCAATCAATTAACAATAAAAAAGTATTTCTTAGTCATCTGGCTGTGGCAGGCAATGTGCAAAGGCAAAGGGGAATGATACAAAGGATCTGCTTTTGACACACTTCTCTGCATGAAGGAGGAGAGAAGGGAGGCCAGAGGAGCCCCGCCCCCCCAATCTCAGATAACTGGAAGGTTGTTTGCCCTTGAATTGGGTTTCTGGCACTCTAAAGCACGGGGTAATTGATGCTCGAAAATAATGGCATCCCATTAAGAAGCCTTGACCTCAGGAAAACTTCCATATATGGGCCACATTTATTCTTTCTCCATTATGCAATGCTGGAAACAGATAACCTCACTTCTCAAAACCTTTCTGGTTTAAGAGGAAATAGGTAAGTATTTAGCAGCAAAAATGACTTTTATCTTTGCTGGGCTGTGGGCTGCAAATCTGAGTAAGAGTAAATGGAGATCAGAAATCAGAAATCTAGAATCACTGAATCCAACTCCCTCATTTTACAGATGAGGAAACTGAGGTTGCTGGAAATTAAGTAACTTGTCCAGGACAGTATAATCAATACATATAGAATACAGTAGCTTGTCAGGGGGCACCAGGCTAAATTTTACAAGGGGATGGTAGACCTATCACATCCTTACCTAGACCAGTGGAAAAATGATAGCTAACATTTCTTTATGGTTTGCAAAGGGTATATATTATCTCATTTGGTCATCAAAACAACCCTATGAGGCAGGTGGTGCTATTATCCCCATTTTCCAGATGTGGAAACAGACAGACTTAGTGACTTACCCAGGGTCACACTGCTAGTAAGTACCTGAGGCCAGATTTGAACTCGTTTAAAAAAAAAGTCCATTCCTCTATCCATTATACTACCCAGATAAGCAGATGCTAACCAGTAATAACCAGCTATGTGGAAGCCAGGTTTGACCCAAAGAAGATAAAAGGATAGCCAACCTCTAGGTTTTCAACCTGGAATCTGGGGATCCTACTTTTTGTTTTTTGGTTTTGTTTTTTTTTTTTGGAGGGGGGAAAGCAAGACAATTGGGTTTAAGTGACTTGCCCAAGGTCACACAGTTAAGAGTCAAGTGTCTGAGGCGGAATTTGAACCCAGGTCCTCCTGTCTCCAGGGCTGGTGCTCTATTCACTGCACCACCTAGCTGCCCCTAGTTTTTAAAAAATATTTTGGCAACTGTATTTTAATGTGATTGGTTTCTTTAATAATTCTGTTCATTTTATTTTATGCATTTAAAAACATTAGTTCAGAAGGGCTCCATAGACTCAGTGGCTAGCGTTTGGGGCTCAGACATTTACTAGCTGTGTGACCCTGGGCAAGTCACTTCACCCTGCTTGCCTCAGTTTCCTCATCTGTCAAATGAGCCCAAGAAGGAAATGGCAAACCACTCCAGGATATTAACCAAGAAAACCCCAAAGGGGGTCACGAAGAGTCAGAGACAATTGAGACAGCTGAACAAAACCATAGGCTTCATGGGACTGCCATAGGAGTGAGTAATACAGAAAAGGTTCTAGAAGGTCTAGAAGATAACAGGAAGTTGGTCTTGCATTTTACACATGGATAGGCAGGGGTCTCCAATTGAATATGGGCATGTCTAACGCACTGGGAACTCACTCCTCCAAAGAAATAGTCTTACTATGAGGCCTTGACATAGAAGAAAGGGTTGTAGGATCTCTGGTTGGACAGTAGAGGCCTCCCTCCTCCCAGCCTTCCAAACCCATTCCTTCCCACACCCCTGACTCCTCCCCAAGGGCAGGGAACAACTCCAAATGGGAGAAAAGGGTCAGATTTTGCTTTTGTTTTCTTCCCCATCTCTAGACATCTCCCCCCACCCCATTTCCCATTCATATGGAATGCTCTCAGCCTGGCAAGCTTAATCCCAGTTACAGGGATGACTGATACAGTGACAGTCAATGCTCTATAGGGGTGTGTGTGGGGGGGTTGTTTTCACAGGGGACTCCTGATGACCCCAAAGCCTCCAACAAAGGAATGAACCTTGGCTGGCTGCATTTCAAGCAGTCTGGGTCCACAGGACCCTGTGAGGTGCCCCTCAAATCAGATCCCATACACTCCTTGTATGAATCAGGCCCTCTCTGAGCCTTCCCACACTCCCCAGGGTCCCCAAACCCCCACACCCAGAGCCTCCTTCCATACCGCGCTGGAACTGGTGTGGCTGAGCTTATCGAAGCGGAACTTCAGATTGGACCTTGGAGAGTTCCTGTTCTTCAAGTCTAGGGGAAGCAACCAGGGAAAAGATTAGGAAGGGAAAGCATTTCAATCAATCAGTCAATCAACAAACACTTATTAAGCACCTACTAAGTACCAGAGAGGAAGCTAAGTGGTGCCATAGTTCACAGAGAGCCAGGAAGACTCATCTTCCTGAGTTTAAATCCAGCCTTGCTCAGACACATATGAACTGTGTGACCCTGGGCAAGTCACTTCACCCTGCTTGCCTCGGTTTCCTTATTTGTAAAAAATAAGTTGGAGAAGGAAATGGCAAACCACTCCAGCATCTTTGCCAAGAAAACCCCAAATGGGATCACGGAGAGTCAGACATGACTGAAAAGGAAGGACAGCAACAAGTGCCAAGAACTATGCCAGGCTCTCAGGGTGTGAAGACAAAAGGGAATTCTTGCCCTCAAGGAGCATACTTTCACAGAGAAGAAACTATAGGATTCAGAGGAAAGAAATGCACAGTGATGGGATCACAGCTGGGGGAATCCCAGAAGGCTTCTTGGAGGCAGAGACAGAGAACAAAGTTGTTGCTTTGTCCTCATCATTTTTTTTAACGTGTTTTTGGCTCCCCAACAAGACACCCATAAATGTTCTCAGAGAGCCTTGAAACATATCTCATGTTTCTTTTGCCTTTTTGCATGTAGGCAGCTAAATGATGCAGTAGATGGGGCATTGGGCTTGGAGTCAGGAAGAACTGAGTTCAAATCCTGCCTCCCCCACTTACTAGCTGTGGGACCCTGGGCAAATTACTTGTGCTCTATTTACCTCAGTTTCCTCAACTAAAATGGGGACAATACAGTGTTGTGAAGATCAAATAAAATAATATTTGTAAAAGGTGCTTTACATAGTGCCCAGTACACAATAGGCGTTATGTTGTGGTTTAGTAATTTTTCAGTCATGTCTGACTCTTTGTGACCCCATTTGGGTTTGGGGTTTGTTTTTTTTTTGCAAAAGTACTGGAGTGGTTTGTCATTTCCTTCTCCAGCTCATCTGATAAACTGAGGCAAACAGGGTGAAATGAATCGCAATGTCTGAGGTCATATTTGAACTCAGGCCTTCCTGACTCCAGGTCAGGCACTTTCTCCATTGCGCCACCTAGCTGCCCAGGTAGGCCCTCTATAAATGCTTACTGGCACTTAGGGTTCACCTGTGTGCAGCCCAAAGCTCTATATCCAACCATGGGTCATTCAGTGGTGGTGATAGGAGGGTCAATGGACTTTGTCCTGGTTTGCCCATGGCTAGGGAAGGGTGAGTGCCAACCAATCACTCATGGTTCATCACATACTACTGTCTCCTGTTACCTAATTTTGGGGAGCTCACAGAAGACAGAAGCGGCATGTTTTCGGCATTCCCCACACTCAGTATCTACTACCTGGCTGGGCACACACTCAGCAGTGAACAAATGCTCCCTGGAGGTCTTTAAGCAAAGGATGGATGCCTTCCCGCTGGACACACTGCATGAGGATTCACAGTCACTGGTCCACAGGTTGGACTCAAAGGCCTCTTTCATGGGCTCCATTATCACTGCCATTTTCATGGTATGGCTGATTTCTCGCCAAGCGGCTATAAAGAATGACTGATTGGGGCGGCTAGGTGGCGCAGAGAATAGAGCGCTGGCCCTGGAGTCAGAAGGACCTGAGTTCGGATCCAGCCTCAGACACTTAATCCACACAAACAAAAACCTAGCCGTGTAACCTTGGGCAAGTTACTTAACCCCAACTGCCTTCCAAAAAAAAAAAAAAAAGCAAAAAAAAGAATGACTGATTGAAGGGACTGGGATTTCCTCTGCAGAGGAAGCATGCATTGGGGTATGTGCATGGATCCATGGCACAAGAAGTCCCGTAGAATGCAAACTCCTCAAGGGCAGGGCAGATTTTGCTATTTGTGTCTGCTTCCTTGCATGAAGTTGCTTGTTGAATGAACCCAAATGACACTTTTCGCTGTTGGTCCCTGGAATGATGTTGAGCTTTCTGTATTCAATGACTAACCCCCTGGCCAATCAAACAGCTGCCAGCTTTCATTGTCTCCCTAGTAACATGCCTGCCCTGAGCTCTCTGCTTTCCTCTGTCTTGTTTGTGACAGGATGTTTGCACCAAGGAGGATGTTACATGGGGCCAGGGATGCCATCTGTGGCTGGGAAACAAGACAGAAATCACTGACCCACATGGGCATCAAACCTACCACCTCGGGGCTGTGGTCTAACCAACCAAATTGGGCAGCCCTGTGGATGGACAGCCACAAAGTGCAGGGGCCAAAGAGGAGCTGGGGCTGCCTCCTCGTGTGCTCCCACACCTGGAATGTCCTGCACGTAGGACTCGAGAGCTGGAAGAGTGAGGGTCAGGACAAAGGCGACTGGGGAAAGCTTTAGGGTCATAGGACTGCAGATGCAGAGACCAAGGGTCTTAGAGGCTGCCCAGCCTAGCCCCATCTTTGTTTTTGTTTTGACACTATGTTTTCCCATCTCGCCCAGTGCTGGTGAGCATGGAATCTTTGTCCAGCTCCCAAGTATTGGCCGGTTTGCCCCTCCTGGGTAGCTCCTCATGGCATGCCATATTGGTGCAGGCACCCAACTGGCATTCATGCTATTACAGCTCAGAACTCTCAAGCTCCAGTGATCCCAGTAGCCTCAGCCTGCCCAGTATCAGGGATTATGGGCATTTGATACTCTGCTGGACCAGCTCCCTCATTTTACAGAAAAGGAAACTGAGTTCCAGAGGAAAGGAGTGATTTCCCATACTGCCTCAGGTAGAACTTAGAGATGGAAGGGACCCTCCCTCCTCCTTTTACAGAGGAGGAAACTGAGACCCAGAGGATTTAGTGGGGTCAGTGAAAGTGGTGGTTGTTGCTGTTCATTCATGTCCACCTCTTCATGGCCCCATCTGGGGTCTTCTTGGCAGAGACACTGGAGTGGTTTGTCATTTCCTTCTCCAGCTCATTTTAGAGATGAGGAAACTGAGGCAAGCAGGGTTAGGTAACCTGTCCAGGGTCACACAGCTGGTAAATGTCTGAGGCAAGAATTGAATTCAGGTCTTCCTGACTCCAGGCATAGCACTCTATCCACTGAGCTACCCAGCCGTCAGGCAAAGCCAAGTCCTTCAATTCCATATCCAGCATACCTTTCTGCAGCACTGCCCTACCTCTACCTGAGTCTTTGGCTATGGCCTCTGGGGCCCTTGGACCTGCCTCTACCAGAGCTCCACCAGGAATGCCCATCAGGGCTAGAGCAGGAGCCACAGGAAAGCAGTGATTAGCCAGACAGTGACTGTCGCAGAGCTTAAGTGGCTTGCCCACGGCCACCCAGTCTCAGAGTTGGGGCTCAAACCCAAGTCCCATGCTCCTTCTCTACCACAGTGTCACCTGCAGGACAAGAGTGGATGCTATCAGCCACAGTGAAGGCCACCCAGTGCCAGCCCATCCTGGACATCACTCACCTGTCGGACTCCGGCTCATTATTACTGGGGTCGCTGCTGCTACTAGGCTGGGGCTCTCGCTGTTCAGGGACGGGCTGTAGACAAAGACTTCCTGCTTGAAGGGTGAAGCTGTGGAGGGCTGGCTGCTCTGGGGGGGAGGGAGTCGGGTAAGAGGCCAGGCAGTCTCAACTCTGCCCCCCACCCCCAGCTCCCCATACCTAGGCCTGATGGAAGCCTCCCACACAGGTGGGCCCGGAGACAGCAACCCCCTCCCAGGACTGCCTCGGCCAATCCCTTCCCCAGCCAGCAGGCAAACAGAGGCAGATCTGGGGAGAGCAGAGCCCCTGACTCATCACCATGGGAGGCAGAGACAGGAACTCCCCTCACCAATACAGGCCGGCCTTTGTGGACATTTACAGCCTTAGAGACCTGCCTGGGGGGCTGAGAGGGTAATGTCTCTTTCAACAGAACAGAAGCTTCTGGGGAGCAGGGACTGTTTTGTTCTTTGTACTTGTATTCCTGGCACTGAGCTCAGTGCCCAGTGCCCAGCGCCCAATGTCCAGTGCCCAGCGCTGGGCTTCATAAACACTTGCGGATTGATTCACTTCTCTCCAATTCACCCTCTGCACAGGTGCCAGTGATATTTTAAAAGCACAATCCCATCCATGTTACTCCTTTACTCAACAAGCTTCAGGGGCTCCCCATTGCCCTAAAGTCACACCACTCTGTTTGTCTTTTAAAGCCCTTCACAATATATGATTCCAGTCTACTCTCACAGGCCAAGTTCACACTATCTTCCCTCCCCTACATTCTATGTTCCAGTTAAACTAACCCACGGCCTGCTTTTTGTACAGGGAATTACACTTTTCCTGGAGTGCTTTCCTCCCTCAGCTCTGCCTCTGGGGACCTTGAGTCCCGTCTGAGGCTCAGCTTAGGAGCCTCCTCCTTCCAGGCATCTTTCCTGATTCTTCTACTTGTGAGAGCCCTGTGTCACCATCCCAGAGTATTGTGGGGATATGTGTCCTGTATTTACTTATCTGAGAGCATGTGCTATCCCCCTAAAAGAATATAAGCTCCTTGTGGGCAGGGACTTTTGTCACATAGCATATAGTAGGTGCTTGTTGATTAAATATCTATTTAGAATATAAGCTCCTTGTGGGTAGGGGCTTTTGTCATATAACACATAGTAGGTGCTCGTAGATTGAATATCTCTCTATTTAGAATGTAAGCTCTTTGTGGGTAGGAAATGTAAATGTCTCACTTTTGTCTTTGTATTCTCAGCTGGCACAAAGCCTGGGACACAGTAGGTGTTTAATAAATGCTTATTAATTGGTTATCTCCCTAAATAGTTCTAAGATCATTGTAGCAGGGGCTTTTGTCATTGCAGCCCTAGAAGCCAGCACAGTACTTGACCCATAGAAGGTGTTTAATAAATGCTAGATGATTGATGGGTGTGTGAGTCCCAAGGTTGGAGTTAAGAGGAAGGGCCAGTGGAGGGCCCCAGCCCCAGCCCTGAGTCTTTCGAGTCTTGGACCCAACAGTCATGAGTGCGAGTCTGGGTTCTCTCTGGGAAGCGGCTCCGCCTACCACAATGTCATATTCCTCCATGGCCTCACTCTCCCCGGCGGTGCTGCTGAAGCTGCTGGTGCTGGATGAGGACCGGGAGATGCTGGACCGGCCATTTTCCTTCAGCTTGACAAAAGGCCTGAGGAAGTGAGGCAGAAGGCGTGGGAAGGGAGCCCTCTGCCGCACTACACACAGTCCCCCATCCCTCTGCATTCCCTGGGTGGGCAGAGTGCTAGGGGCAGCTCCGCGGGTCTGGCAGGTAGCTCTGGCCCCCCTCGCTCTGCTCCCTGGCTGCCCACTGCCCAGCTCCTCCAAAGAAGGGCACCCCCCCTTACTTCTCTTTGTTGGGGCAAATTTCTGGAGAGCTGGGGTTGGACGAGGTTTCTGATTTCACTTCCTGAGAGGAATGGCCACCATCCGGGGTCTTGGGAGTGCTAGAGACACTGTCGCTGAGGAGACAGGAAGGAGGGGAAAGATAACAATAATAACTGACATTTACATAGAGGATTTTAAGGTTTACAAAGGACTATCTCATTTGCATTTTTTTTGAGGGGGGAAGGTAGGGCAATTGGGGTTAAGTGTCCAAGTCCAAGGTCACACAGCTAGTTTTGTGTCAAGTGTCTGAGACCGGATTTAACTCAGGTCCTCCTGACTCCAGGTGGTGCTCTATTCACTGTGCTACCTAGCTGCCCCTCATTTGATTCTTATACTATTATCATCCCCATTTTACAGGTGAGGAAATTCAGGCAGGTTAAGTGACTTGCCTAAGGTCACACATATAGTAAATTTCTGTGGCAGGATTTGGATTCAGGTCTTCCTGACTCCAAGTCATGTAAGCCATTTAGGTCTGGCACCACCTAAGTCAAGGGCTAATGATTCCTATATCTGGCCGTTTCTCTCACTTGGGGCAGTAGGGAGGGGAAGGAGGAAACAACAGTCCAAAGAGATCTTTCTCTATCAGCGGGTCCTTGGGAAGCTTTAGAGCAGAGTCCACCAAAGTTTCTCTTTACCCCCACTTTCACAGTCTTTTAGGAGCCCCATCCTCCTTCTCTAGCTGTTTTGGAGCCCTGGGATAGGACCTAGAGCTAATGTCCTCATTAGGGTCACAGGCTGAAAGCCCACATGGGCAAGAGCTTTCTCTGCTGTAGAGCAACTGCCATTTAGGGTTTGCATTATAGCATTTGGGCCTCTCAACACCTCTGTGAGGTAGGTGCTATCAGTACAATTATCCCCATTTTACAGATAGGAAACTGAGGCGAGTAGGGTGAAGTGACTTGCCCAGGGTCACACAGCTGTCTGAGGCCAGATTTGAACTCAGAAAGATGAGTCTTCCTGATTCTAAGCCCAGTGCTCTATACACTGTGCCACCTAGCTGCCCTGGCCAGGGTAATTTATTATTATTTTTTTTAACATTCATTTAAAAAACCTTAGAGTTTCAAGTACTTTTCTCCCTCCAGTCTCCTACCCATTGAGATGATAAACAATATTATACCCATTTTACAGGTGAAGACATTTGGCCAGGGTTATACAGCTGGTGTTAGAGCTGGGACTAGAGCCCAGGACTTGTGATTCCCCTGTCTGTTGTTGGCATATTTTTAAATGGAGACAAGGCATTTGTCCTATTTTTTATATGTAGGTTGGCCTGATTTGCCCTTACAACTAAAGAAATGCCTGACTTGGGCTGGAGGCCGTGTTCTGGAGCCTGACTTAGACAGGGAGCTATCTTGCCCATTTACTTATCTGTGCCGGGGATCTCAGGAGCCAGGGGTCTGTGAAGCTGTGTGTGTACACTTTATAGTGTGACAACTGTGTTTCAAGATACTTGGTTTCTTTTGTGATCCTATTTATTTCATTTTGTGCATTTAAAAACATTTTTCTGAGAAAGGCTACATAAGCTTCATCAGACTCCCCAAGGGATTCATAATAGGAAAATACTCTTTGGTCTATGGAGAGGTCCTAATAAACTCATGACTTGGATCCCTGGATCACAAATGTGGAAGGAACGTCAGACACCCAGGGAAGTCAAGTGACTTGCCCAAGGTCACAGAGGTTGCAAACATTAGAAGCTAAATTTGAACCCAGGCCTCTGACTCTACAACCAATGCCATCTCCAACATACCTCACTGCCTCTAACCTCCACCCCCTGTGCCCGAGCACTTTGGGGGATGGGACAGCAAAGGAAGAGCAGTCATGAGCCCCAGGATTTACCATCGTGTCCGGCTGTCAGCCTGGCCTTCGGAGCCTGTGTGCAGGCGGGGGAACAGCCCTGACCTCCGCTTGATGGGACTCCTCGATTGGTTCTTCCCTGTGGCTACTGCCACTGGAGGCTGTCGGACCAAATCCCAAAGTGAAAACTCTGCCCCAGACCGATCTCCCCTAGTCAAATGCTTTTCCTCCCTTTCCCTCTCACCCTCCCTTTCCCCTTTCTTCTCTTCCTCCCTTCTTCCTTCCCTTTCCCCTTTCCTCTCTTCCTCCCTTCCTTTCCTTCCTCCCTCTCTCCCTCCTTTCCCTTCTTCCCTCCCTCCTTCATTCCTTCCCTCCCTCCCTCCTTCCTTTTCTTCTTCCCTCCTCCCTCTCCCCTTCCTTCCCTCCCTCTTTCCTCCCCTCCCTTCCTTCCTCCATCCTTCCTTTTCTCCCTCCCTCTTCTCTACCTTCTCTCCCTTCCCTCCCTTTCCCCTTCGCTCTGTTATTCCCTCCCTCCCTCCCTCCTTCCTTCCTCCCCTCCCTTTCCCCTTTCCTCTCTTCCTTTCTTTCCTCTCTGTTCCTCCCTCCCTCCTTCCTTCCCTTCTTCCCTCCTTCCATTTCTCTTTCCCTCCCTCCCTCCTTCCTTCTTTCCCCCCCTGTCCTTCCCTCTCTCTCTCCCTCCCTCCTTCCTCCCCTTTCTTCTCTTCCTCCCTTCCTTTTCTCCCTCCCTCTCTCCTTCTCTCTGTTCTTCCTTCCCTCCTTCCCTTCTTCCTTCCTTCCCTCTCTCTCTCTTCTTCCCTCCCTCTCTTCCAGAGCTCCGCACTCACCGAGAAGGTGGTCTTGGTCACTTCCACGCTGTTGTGTGTGATGCCCCCGCTGAGGCTGCCCGGGATCCCTCCGCTCTGATGTTTCTTCTGGCTCCCCACCATGGTCTCCATGGAGTGGCTGCGCACCCGGATGGCTCTCTGCAGAAAAGAGCGTGGGAATCAGGGGAGCCTGGGGACAACCTGGGGTGCCCTTTGTCTGGATCCGAATACATCTATGCCTGGGCTGTGTGCCCACATAGGCGTGTGCACACACACACACAGCACATGCCTCGGACATGCACATGACACAGTGCCTTGGAGGCAAACACGCATGTACGACTAAACCAGGTGCCATATTTGCTGATGGAAACACTTGTCCTTGAATCCCCAAAGTGCCTGAAGCTCAGCGAGTATCGACAAACTGCTTGTTTGTTGATCGATTGGGGCAGAGCGTGAGTACAGGGAGGGGAGGACTCCTGGGGTGGTGAGAAGTCAGCCTCTAAACTCAAGCTCTAAAGGCCGCTTGTTCCCCCGCCAGACCCGACCCCAGCCCTTTTGGGTCCTGATCTCCCTCTTAGAATCACAGATTGAGGGCTGGCCGTGAGTCCAACTCCCTCATTTTACAGATGAGAAAACCGCAGCCCAGAGAGACTGTGACTTGTCCAAGGTCACACAGACACAGAGGAATCAAGATTTGAACCTAGGTTTTCATACTCAGTCCTCTTTGGAACTTGTGCCATAATTGGCCAAAAACTGCCTACCCCTCTGGAAACTCATTGTATAGAGTTTGTGTTTGCTTGTATAGGTCTCTGTTGTTTTCCCCCAATAGAATGTAAGCTCCTTGAGGACAGGACTATTTCAGTTATGCCACTGGATCCTCAGCACATAGCATAGTGCTTTGCAAACAGTTGGCACTTAATACGTGCTTGCTGAATTGGTGAATTGTGGAGTCCCAAGCCCTGAGTTCAAATGCTGCTTCCTACCTGGGTGTCTTTGGGCAAATCACTCACCTCTTTGGGCTCTGGTTTCCTTATCTGTAAAATGACGACCCAAGGTCCCTACCTTCTCTGAATGTACAATCTGCTATAGCAAAGGGAATTCAGCCTCTGTTATTGAGGACGAGGGGAGAGAAGACAGGTGGGCAATATGAGAATTGGCTCTAAATATCTGAAGGGCTGTTTGTGGGAAGAGGAGTAGACTGACTTTATGTGTGTCCCAAGAACCAAGGAGAAATTCTAGCCGACGGTGGAAGCCACGGGTAGCCAAGAATGGTGCACGGGAAAGAGAGACTTGATGCCAGAGCCTGGAGATCCAGTCCCAGCTGGCCCCCTTCCTGGCTTAGAACAACTCCTTTCACTTTTCTGGGTCTCAGTCCCTTCATCTGTAAAGTGAGAAGCTTGGACCAGATGACCTGTAGAGTTCCTGCCCAGGCTAGGCGGAGGATTCCATGATCTCATTTGTAACCAGCCACGTGTAAAGACCAATTTCCTAATAATTAGAGCTGTCTGCTAACGGGCAGCGACCGCCTTCCTTGTAAGCTCAGCATTTGTCATTTCTAAAGTCCCTTCAGAATTCTCCAATTAATTCATTAAATATTTAAGAATCTAATGAGTGGGTAGACTGCTGGACTGCGGGGTCAGGAGACCTGGGTCGGGATCCAAACCTTACACACGTATTAGGAATGTGACCACGGGCAAATAATTACTTTACCCGAGTTTCTCCATTCATAATATGGATGTAATAATCCTGGCTGAGAGGCAGCCTGGTGACGTGGATAGAGAGCTGGCCTTGAAGCTTTGAGCCCCAGGTTCAGGTCCCTGGCTGTGTGACCCTAGGGAAGTCACTTAACCGCTCAGTGAGCTAGGCAATTCTCCAAGACTGTCTAAGTTGTTGAGTGGGGTTGTGCGGACTCATCCATGCTTTCACCCGGGTTTCCACCTGAGTTTGAATCCTACCTCAGACGCTTATTAGCTGTGAGCAAGTCACTTAACCTCTGTGGGTCTCAGTTTCTTCATCTATAAAATGGAGATAATAGCATCTACATCCCAGGGTTGTCATGAGAACCAAATGAAATTGCTCATTTGGGTACTTTGCAAACCTCAAGTGCTATGTAAAGGCTATTATTATTATTATTATTTCCTTGTTCACACATGTACATGTATGTACATACAAGTGTAGAGATGTATGTGCCATTTACTGCCTTGCGACCTTAGCCAAGTAAGTCTCAACCTCAATTTCCCCATCTATAAAATGAGGGCATTGAACCAGACAGTCTCTAAGGTTGTTTCTGGCTGTAGAGCTAGGCTCCCATGGACACAAATGTCCATGGTTATGGTATTCCTTGGACCATTGAAGGCAGGCTTCTCAGCTCACTGTGAAGCATGCTCACCATTGCCACATACCTCATCCGTGGAGTTAGGTTGCTAAAGGCTTTGAATGCCAGAATAAGGGGTTTACAGTTGATTCTAGAAGCAAAGGGACCCAAAGCATTTTTTTTTTTTGCTTTTTGGAGGGCAATTGGGGTTAAGTGACTTGCCCAAGGTCACACAGCTAGTTTTTGTGTTGTTTGCCGGTGCTCTATTCACTGTGCTACCTAGCTGCTCCCAAAGCATTTTCTTAACTAGGGGTATGACTTAGTCCACTTTCACTGATATTTCTCAAGGTTCAGAAATTCTCTCTTCCTAGAAAATCATTGTGGAGAAGGCTCTTGTCTTCTGGCTTCAGCCAATTAAGCAGATTAATGGATGACGGGCAGGGTCATTTACAGAGCACTCATCCTCTGGATCCAAGTCTCCTTCCAGACCGAGCATAAAGAACCAACACCCTTCCCATGCACCCTTGCCTCAGATGCCAAGCCGGAGATTTGCCACCACAGAGACGCATCCCCCTCCAGCTCACAGAACTAGGTCTCCTAGCAACCTTGAAATAGCCGTGTCCTATTGGCTGCCTCACCGAAAAATGACAAAAGCCATACCCTCTGCAAAACGGAGATGGGCTGGGGGGAGGGCTGAAGAGGGAGCTGGAGCAGAGATGCCCTTATCAAGACGATAAATTCCTTTAGATGCTATGAAGCCTCTAAGACACATCATGCAAGCGTCCATTAGAAAAAAATGATAGGACCACAGATTCCCAGCTGAAAAGGACCTTGTGGCTCATTCCATCCAATCCTTTCATTTTATAAGTGAGGAAACTGAGGGATAGAGTTGTAAAGTCACAAAGGTGGTCAGTAGCCAAGAAAAAGCTTGAACGCAGGTCTTCTGGTTGTAAATACAAGCTCTTTCCACGAACAGAGCCTCCTGGACTGAAAGGGCTCCTAACTAAGCAAGTGGTCCAAGCTGAAAGCAATAAGGACACCACCAAAGTTACAAACACTTCTGGATGGGTTATTAAGGGAAACTTCAAGGTGCTTGGGGTCATGGATATTGATGCCAGGGAAGCATCCCTCTGAGTCACCTCAAAGAACCATAGACCTAGATCTCCATGGACCTTAAAAGCCATTGAGTCCGACCCCCTTGTTTTATAGATGAGAAAAATGAGACGCAGAGGCTGTGAGTTGTCCAAGGTAATAAGGATCTGAGGTGGGATCTGAACCGAGATCTTTCTGACTTACAGGTTCAATGTCCTGTCTATTAGGCTGTATGATTTCTGTATCAGAGACAGAATGTTGGGCTCAGAGACTCTGAATTTCAGAGCTGGGGAAGGACCTCTGAGACCTCTCAGTCCAGCCCTGACCTTTCATGGCTTAGAGAAATGAAGAAACTTGCTCAGGGAGCTGACCTGGGTGGGTGAGTGGGGAGAGAATTCTGCCAGTAGGGCAAGGAGAAAAAAAGAAGCAACAGTGATACTTTCTAGCCCATGGAACAACAATTGGCTAAACAAGTTACTGAACCAGGGCAACAAGATTCTGCCCTGTGCCTCCTTCTCTTCTCTCTATGCTTTCTGAGACATCCTCAGCTTCTGTGGATTCAATGTAGCTGGATCTCTGGGAAGGCTGGCTCCCAGATCTATGTATCCAGCTTGAATCCCTCAAACCCACTCTTGGGTCATCAACCCCCTGTTAGATGCTTCCAACTGGTCGTCTTATACACCGTTCACCATTCAAATTTAACACATTCAAAACAGAACTCACCATTGTCTTTATATGCTCTATGTTCCAGCTAGACTAGCTTACTTATTGTTCCTTAGTTCCTTACTTATTGTTCCAAGACATTTCATCTCCCATCTCTGTGCTTTTGTACTGGCTGTCCCTCATGTCTGCAGCATCCTCCCTTCTCACCTCTGCCTCTTCAAAGCCCAAGCTCCTTCCAAAGTTCAAGTTCAAGGGCCACCACCTATGCATGGTCTTTCAGGACCCCTCCAGTTTTCTAGCACCCCCCAATTATCTTGCATTTACTGTGTACATATTTATATTTACATCTGTATGTATGTACACCTGTTTATAAATGTATATTTATAATATATACTGTGAATATTTGTATTTACTTGTGTTATCTTGTGTCCCCTGTTAAAATATAACTTCCTTGAAGTCAAGGACTGCTTCCTTTTTTACCTTGTCTCCCCAGCACAATGCCTGGCACATTGGACCACATCTGTGATTTCATCTATGTAGGGAATTCCTGGTGAGTAACCTGTATCTGCTTTGCAATTTACAGCCTTAGAAATTTGCCTAGAGCATCAAGAGATTAAGTGCCTAGCTCAGAGTCAGAATCAGAACTTGAACCCAGGTCTTTCAGGCTCTAAGGTTGCTTTTCTCCCCTGTGTGCTATCACTGCCTTGAAACTCAACCAACACTGGTTGACTAATGGTGCGATTTTGCCTCAATTTTTTCCATTCTCAACTGGTATTTCTGTGCAGTATAGACAGCCAAGGTTGTCCTGACTCCCAGGTTCTTCTAGGGAGCCTGAGATAGAGGGGAAACTGAGGATGATGGTCAGAAAAAAGAGAAAAAGAGAGGAAGGAAAGGAGAAAAGGGATAGAGCCCAGGAGACATCCCTGATTCTTCCTTCTCACTGTCAGCCCATGTTTCTTTTATTAGGATTTCTGGAGCCACTAACAGAAAGTGTAAAGTCAGAATCCTGTTTCTAGGACACTGCAGTCATGGGTCACCACTGAGGTTCACATCATACTGGAAGTGACAATTACCTGAGTGTCTGGCCTCCCTTATGACCCATAGCCTCAGCTGGGGAATTGACTGGCCAGGAATGAGGGGCAGCCTGGTGACTTTTTCTATCCATGTTATTATCTGAGGATCAAACCCACATTTTTGACCTCCTTGCCCCTGTGAATTCATCAACTCACTGAGCAAATCCATCCCCTATTCTTTCCTTCTTTGTGCCAGCCTTTGATGTAGAGGTGGCCCTCCTTTGCCAAGGTCAGCCTCCCTACATGCACCTTTGACCCCCTCCCTGCCTGACTCCTCTGGGAGCTGACCCCTGCAATCTCCTTTATCTCTCTCAACTTCAATTCCTCCTTCTCTATTGGCTCTTTCCCTTGTTCTAGAAATATAACTAGATCTCCCTCATCCTTAAAAAAAAAATTTCTTCTTGGGATTGGCTAGGTGGCACAGTGAGTAGAGCGCCAGCCCTGGAGTCAGGAGGACCTGAGTTTGGATCCGGCCTCAGACACTTAACACACACACACACACACACACACACACACACACACACACACACACAAAACTAGCCGTTGACCTTGGACAAATTACTTAACCCCAATTGCCCTCCAAAAAAAAAAAAAGCAAAAAAAAAAATTCTTCTTGACCACATCCTCAAGCTATTGTCTCTTCTCCCTCTTATAGACAATCCCCTAAAAAGAAGTTGTCTACCCACATTGTCTCTACTTCCTCTCATCTGTTCTCACTTTTTGGCTCCTTGCAATCCTGTTCCATATCGTTCAGCTGCCCCTGCCCTCTCCAAAGTTACACAGCTCTCTTAATTCCTTGGGCTTGTCTCTATCCTCGTCCTTCTTGGCCTCTGTGCAGCCTTGATATTCTTAGACACATTGTTTTCCCAGATAGAATGGAATCACCCTGAGGGCAGGGATTGTTGCATCCCAGGTCCCCTGCACAGAGCCTGGCCTATAGTAGTGGCTTCATGGATTCCTGCAGACTAATGGGCCCACCCCACAGCAGACTTTGTCACTTCCTATTTCCATGGGGGTGGAGTGGAAGAAGAGGGGGAAGGGTAGGAGGTGGAGCTGCTGCCTCCATGGTTGAGTCTTTGTCCAGTGAAGCCAGGGGGAATTCTTAGCAGACCGATGCAGGCTGACTGTTTTCAGCCAGCAGGTGTCAGGTTCAGACCAGTGGAACAGCCAGCGGATCCGGGAGGAGCCCATCTCTAATGAGTGAGTGTGTGAGTACTGGACAATTTGGGTCTTCATGCCAGTTGGGCTATCAACTCTCTGTGTGACCCTGGTCAAGTCCCTTTCTCTCTGCTAAATCCTTAAATGATGGGAGTTATTTATTCTAAATGACCTACCTCTAAGGTCTTTTTTTTTCCCCTGAAGTGACTCCATTCATCCTTGGCCAAATCACTTTCCCTTTCTGGCCCTCAGTTTCCTCCGCTGTAAAATGAAGGCATTGGACTATATGATATTTACAGTGCCCCCTGGCTCTAAATTCTATCATGTGTAGGGTACCTGGTATCCCTTGGAGACCAGGGAGGGGAGAAGAGGGGCAAGGAAGAGATCCACAATTGTGACAGGCTCAGGGTCCAGAGGCAGCTGGGAAGATGCCATTGCTTGGAACCATCCACTGCTCCAAGGTCCCCTGTGAATTGGCTGGTACTTAGGGGGTCAGACCTATAACCCAGCTCCCCTGGACCCATATTCTAGAAAATCCCACCAATGAGCTTTGGCAGGAACAGAACGGAGAATCTTGGTGCCACAAGCACCATCTCATTTTGATGCTGTGTTCCTCTGGCCCTGTCTTGTCTCCAGGCCTGTGTCCAAAACTCAGAGCAATGGGAGTGGGACCAGAGAGGTGGCTAAGGGGCCAGGCCCCAGTATCTATATGGTAGGTGAGGAAGTTTAGGTTGGCAGCTGGGAGAAGAAGGGTCTGATGGAGTATGGCACTCAGTCAGAGGTCCTTGGCATTACCATAGAGATGGGATAAAAAAAAACAAAGATGGGGACATTTAAGCAAGAACGTGATCTCAGACCTCAATGGGAGGGATTTAGGGCAGTGCAGAATAAGACTTTCCCGACTTCTGAGGATGAGACACTAAGGCAGGTGAACAAAGAAAGCTGGTGGGCCTTCTTTCCCTAGATCTCCTTAGGAGCAGACTTAACGTCCAGTCATGAGGCACAGTTCATGGGCTGTCCTTCTCGGAGAAGGTGGGTGGGTGAGATGACCTCAGTATGCTCTGGGAGCCTCACTCTCCCTTATGCCTCCAGCTTCTACTTCTCTGTCTTCCCTAAGATTCCAGATCATTTTCTCCTCTAAGCTATTTCACTCATCTTTCCTCCTCAATCAAGGTTTTGTCCTAGCACACACTCTCCCCCATTTTCTTCCCTGCTCCCCTTCTGCATTCTCTCCATCACTCAGCCTTTCACTTGGCCAGTAGCTTTCCATTAGCACTTAAGCAGATGCCTTAGCAATTTATCACTCACCCTTCCATAGCCCTGCCTTAGGATGAATCTGGGTCATGTGCCCTGACTGGGGAACCAAAGAAACAGTGCTCTTTGCTGGCCAAGGAGTCATGGCAGGGAGAATGTCCCATGGAGTTCTTCCCTGGACTAACCTGTATGCTATCCAAGGAGCAATCAACAGGAGAGAAGGAATGCCATCCCACCAGCTGTAGGTATCCCATGCCAAAGTTAGCCTTCCCCAACCAGAGAGAGAGGATAAGCACCTAGATTCTCATCTATTATAATGCAAGCTCCTTGAGGGCAGGGACCATTTGTATCTTTCTTTGTATCCCCAGAACTTAATAATGCCTAGAATATGGTAACCACTTTATAAGTGCTTGTTTGATGACTGACACAGCAATCTCTGAGTGTTCGGTCTTGTGGACTCCCCCTTCACCAGCCTCTACTCTGAAGGCCAAATATGGATTCCTGCCTACTTTCCCTGGCACCTGAGCCAGAAGGAGAGATGGTAGAAGGCATCGCCATTCTCCTTGCCACTCAGCACCGCCCCCCCCATCCCATCCATTTCTAAGTGCTATCCTTTCCACCTCTACGGCACCTCCAGTGTTGGTTCCCTCCTTTCTGCTTACACAGCCACCTGGGTAAGGTCTGAGTTATTTTTCTCTCTATCCCTGTTACTCAGTTCAGTACTCTATATACACAGAAGGTACGTGCTAGATGCCTGCTGGATCTTAATTTCAATGGTCAGAGGTTCAGTAAGGGGCACAGAAACAGGTTTGGGAGGTATTCTTCTCTACCTGCACCCCTGCCCCCTTCCCCCATCTCGAGTCTCCTGCTCCATAATAATACATCTGCTGCCTTGTTGATCAGACTAACTCTGGCTGTCATCCAGGGACTGGGTTTGGAGCAGCCTGGACACCTTCAATCAAGCCTTTTGGTCACTCTCCTGCCTCCCCTGATCCCCTGCCTCCCAAGCCCTTATTTCAAATTCCTTTACCTTGAAAGACTCCAGGAATCCCCCATGGCCTCCATTCTCAAACTTGTCCTCCTCAGGCCCCAGCCCCAGCATAGCTTGAGTGTGGATGTGGAGTTCATCATGGAGATTGTCCAGCAGGGCTGCCCGGGTCCGGTCCTGAAAGAGCAAAGCGGGTAGAACAGGGTCAGCAGGGCCTGATTCACCCATCTCTCCCAGGGACTCTTTAATAATCAGAGAATCTCCAATCTCAGAAGCCAATAGAGCAGAGTCCCTGCCACAACTGGCTGGACAGGAGGTCATCTGGCCTTTTGCTTAAGGCCCTCCAATGAGGGGGACCCCTCATCACCCCTCCTCCCACCTCGAGGCAGCTCCAGCTGGCAGCAGGGACACTGAACCTCAATCTCCCTCTTTGGGCCTTCTCTCCATGGCCTCTCTGAGCTCACACAGAATCAAGCTAAGGCCTCTCCCCCATTCAGGACAGCCATTCCAGATCTCCAGGACGGGTACCAGGCCTTTTCTCCTCCACACTTCATCCCATTCTCTTCTCTTTCGTCCCCATCATAGGAACAATAACAGCTTATTCACTCCTGGTGTCTTCGCTTCTTCATTCTTCCCTCTCATGAAATCTCAGAACTGGAAGACCATCAAGCCCAGCCTAGAGCCGACCAGACTCCCCTTTTCCTCCCCACACAATAGACTGGACAAGGGGTCATCCAGGCTGGACCAGAAGACCTCTAGTGAGCAGGAGTCAGCTCCCTCCTGGGGCAGGCCACTCTACTCTGAGACAGCTTTAATTGTTAGTAAAGCCACCCTTTAGATAACACTTCAAGGTTCTCAGAGTACTTTACATATATTAGCTCAAAACAACCCTTTTGAAGTGGGTACTATATTTTTTTACAGATAAGGAAACTGAGGCTGAAAGAGTTGAACACTCCAGAGTCACACGGCTTGTTGTTGTCCAGTTACTCTTCGTGACCCCATATTGGGGTTTTCTTGGCAGATACTGGAGTGGTTTGCCCTTTCCTTCTCCAACTCATTTTACAGATGAGGACGCTGAGGCAAACTGGGTTCAGTGACTTGCCCACAGCTAGTAAATGTCTAAGGCAGTATTTGAACTCAGGTCTTTTGGACTCCATCTGCAACATTCAATCTACAAGGTCACCAACTCCAAGTTTTACCTTGAGCCTAAATTCACCTCTTTGCAACTTTTACCCATAGTTCCCAGGGCTGGTGCCAAGGAGAAAGAGTTAATCTTTCTTCTATGAGCCTTGAAAACAGGGCTCAAGCTCCCCCAGAGCCTGCTCTTGGTACTGAACAACTAGGTACCATGTGCATTGTCATCACATGTTAGGGGAGGGCTTAGGACTCAAGGTGACCACACTCCTGCCCCAGTGACTGTCAGCTCAGAGAGCCAGCAACAGCCATGCCCTTGGACCTTCTGGGTCACAGAGGCTATAGGCAAATGCTGAGCCCAATAAATCAGGAGGGGAAAAGGAGAAGGAAAATGTCTAATACGGCCCAGGCCAGGATTTCCGGCAGGAACAGGAGTGTGAATGAGTCCTGGGGAGGGTGGGGCAAGGCAGGAGGTGCAGTGGGGTCAGAAGCTGAGGAAAGAGGAAGGGATGGAGGTTCCTCCTGCAAATCCAAGTCTGTGCTAGAAGCCTGGAGGCAGGGACCAAGCCCAGCTAAAGCGCAGATATCATGGGCACCTGGGAGAAGTAGAGGGACTGGGGAGAGACCAGGAGAATTAACAACTGATCATTTGTAGGAGAGGGACAGTTAGGTGGAGCCATAGTGTGCAGGCTCCTGGCCCTGGAGTCAGGAAGGCTCATCTTCCTGAGTTCAAATCCAGCCTCAGACACTTACTAGCTGTATGACCCTGGGCAAGTCACTGTACCCTGTTTGCCTCAGTTTCTTCATCTGTCAAATGAGCTGGAAAAGGAAATGGCAAATTGCCAAGAAAACCTCAAATGGGGTCACAAAGAGTTGAACATGATTGAAATGACTGAAAAACAAGGGATTGTATTGGCATATGGAACTTCTGAGGGAGGAAACCCTCTCTACTAATGCAGGTTAGTAACTTCTCTACAATTTATAGTTTCAAAGAGTTGCCTGGAGGCCTTGAGAGGTTGTGACCTCTTGGGACCAGAACGTGTCTGAGGTAAGACTCAAACCCAGGTTGGTTTGATTCCTAAGTTGGTTCTCTGGTCTTATTGCCTTCCCATCACTTATGTGGAGCTATACGATGTCCCCTTAACGCCTCCCAATAGCCTGTGAACTAGGTACCAGGTACATTGTCATCCTTTTATAAATGGAGTTTAGGGCGATTAAGAGATTGCCCAGGCTCACACAGTTGGTGAGTGTGCGAGGGACCTGTCCCCAAGTCTGGCACACACTCTCCTGGGCCATGCTTTCTTTGGGCAGAGGTCCCAAACTACTTGGGGCTCTCACCTCAAGTTTCGCAAACTTGTCTGACTTGCAGCAGGCGTTCTCGGCGTTGGTGAGTTTGGTGAGCAAAAATTCCCGAAACTCGGGGCTCTGTAAGAGATGGAAGAAATCATTAGACCCCTACACCCACCTGTGTCTTCATTTGCTGGAGGCTCAGTGGGAGAGTTGGGGTCCTCCTCTATATCTATAAACCTCCTAAAAACTCCAGGGGGGGTCTGTTCTAGATCCCCAAACATCCAGCCTGATGGACCACAGAGCCTCCTCACACCCATCCCATGGACCCAAGAAGGACCCTGGGGCAAGTGAGAGTGACATTTGGATGTCTGGATATGTTTGTACTTGTGATTTCATCCATTTAGGAAGCACTCTGGGACTAAACTCTCTCTGTCAATGCTGGTCCCCACCATCTCCATAGTGTTTGGTTTTAGAGAATTGTCTAGAAAAGTGTCAAACTCCTGACCCACAAAAGTCCTGGATGCAGCTGGAGCTAGGTTAAAATGTAATTGGGAAATGTTCATCAAAATAAATAAAAATACAATATAATATAGGTAATGTGAATTTGTGGTTTTCCAAGTCAATCTGGCCCAAAGGAAGCAGTTTCTAATTGAATTTGACACTACTAACCTGGAGAACTTTAGAGGTTAAGGGACTTGTTGAGGGTCACTCAACCGTTATGTGTCAGAGTCAGAACCTGAACCCAAGTCTTTCTGATTTCAAGACCAGCTCTCTATTCATTATACAGGCTAGCTTTCTATGATTATAGAGCTATAAAGGGCCTCATAGGTAATTTCATCCAACCCCCTCATTTTATAGATGAGAAAACTAAGCCCCAGGGAAGTTAGAGTTATGTCCAAGATCATGTAGGCAGTGAGCCTTGGAAATGGAAAACCCAGGTTCAAGTCTTGCCTTCGACAGATACTGGTTTAACCTCTAAAATTCTCTAGGCCAGTGCTGTCAAACTTAAATAGAAACATCCCTACAAGCTACATTGATGTAGAAAACCACAAGTTCACATTATCTATGTTGTATCATATTTTAACTTATTCTGTTAAATATTTAAACTCTTAATTTAATTTAATCATTTAATCTCTTATTGCTCTAGGCAACTAAGACTAAATTATGGAAAACCAACATTGGTAGAAGGATTTTCCTCATCTATTATCAAAAAAATTATGGGTCCAGTCTTGATTTCTTTCTCTTAACTCTCTTAATTCCTATATATATCACAATTGAGATATAATTTGCACATTATTAAATAACATTATATTTTATGCATTTTATATTTATATAACTGAACATATTCAAGGTGTCCCAAAAGTTTTAGGACAGTTTTTAGGCTTTACTAGCTTAAAACTGCCCTAAGACTTTTGGAATATTCTGTATAAAGAATTGGGACAACATACCATATGTTACACATATCATGTGTCATCCCAATTCTTTATGTACACACATGCCTATATGTGCGTGTTTGTACATATATATACATGCATAAATATGTGTATGCATATATATACATACTATAGTACATGTTTTATATAATACATGCACATATGTATTGTATGTGTATATGTATGTATGTATGTATGTATGTAGTTCTTTTGGAATGAGGACAATGGTCTCAAATACCCATCCTGATCATCCTTTACCAGCCTTCATTCATAAAGCTCAGGGGACATGGAGAGTTGAGGGAAAGACTCCACTGCTCATGGAGGGGCCACCCAAACTCGGGCCTTAGTGGGGAATGAGACGCAGGCTCCAGCCAACTGTTCCCAGAGACTCTCAGGACTCCTCAGGGTCCAGAGCCCACAGGCTGGACGAATGGAAGGTAGGAAGGATGCATTACCTTCTGGAACACTGGGGGGCTGGGCAGGGGTGGACCGAAGAGAGGTACATCCTCTCGAGCAGTGACTGAGACCTGGAACAAGCAGAGAGTCAGAAACGGGAAGAGGAAGAGTGGCAAAGGGAACAGGGGGTGGGTGTGGTTGCTTGGGTACCACCAGGGACACCCACACGCTACTGAGCCCAACCAGCAGGGAAGCGCCAGTCGGCCCACGTGGCAGCTGGAGGCAGCTCTCAGCCAAGAGTGTGACCGAGGGCACACAGCCCCTCTGCTCTACTGGAAGGCAATGCCTCCCTTGGCAAAGAAAGCCAGCTTCTCCTTCCAGCCTTGTTGCCGAGCAACCTGACTTCCTATGGGGAGAAGCCTTCCTTTCCCTCCCAGGATACAAGGGGGAAATGATGTATCAGATATGCAAAGCTGCGTCGTCCTCCGGATGCAGAGATGGTACTTCTGGCCACCAGGAGAGCGAGAACTGCCTTGTTTCCTTATGATCTGGCCAGGTTATAGGGCCCAGCCACTCTCAGTCCCCATTATTATCAGGGGGCTGGATATGTTATGAATGTAGACAAGGCTCACAAAATAATGCAACCAGATAATTAGGAAGTGCTTTGTAATTTATCAAAGCATTTCCCATGGGTAGAGGAACAGCCCAGAGAGGCACACAGGGCAGTCAGTCAGTGTCTCAATTTACGGGTGAAGAGAAGGCTGAGAGAAATTAATTATCTAAGGTCACACAGCTAGAGTTAGCAGTAGTGTCTGGACTGGAACCCACATTTCTTCTGACTCCAAAGGCCAGTGTTCTTTCTGCTGGGACTTGTGGATTTGTTTTTTCCCAAAAAAAATATTTACATAACTGTATTTTAATCTAAATAGTTTCCTTTGTGATCCTATGTACTGGTATTTGTACCAGCTAGGCAGTAGGGTGGTGGAGAGTTCAAATTCTGCCTCAGATACTTCTTAGCTGTGTGACTCTGGGTAAGTTACTTTCTGTCTGCCTCGGTTTCCCTATCTGTAAAAATGGGGACAATCATAACCCCAACCTCCCCGAGTTATTATGAGGGTAAAATGAGCTAACAAAGTGTCAAATGCTTTGCAAACCTTAATGCCTGCTATTATCTATCTATAGATCATCTATCCATTCATTGATTCACTTGTTTGTTGCATTTAAAAATATGATTCTGAGAAGGGGCTTACAAGCATCACCCAAGTGGAGTCCGTGACACACAGAAGGCTGAGACCATGCTGGCTAACACTGTGCCTGGCACCTGGGAAGCATGCTGACTCACTATTTAGTCAGCCCCTATGAGGCTGGGACCCAGGACCTTGACCTTGTTAACACCAATTGGGCTTAACCAGGCACAGATGGGCAGAGACAGGAAGCAGCAGGAGCATTTGCCTGGTGCCAGTCCTTGGACCCTGGCTGGCATCGGCCTGTCTGCCCTTCCCTAAGGTTCTGTCAGGTTGGAAACTCTAGGTTCTAGAATCTCTGTTGTAAGAACACTGGTAGAGATAAGCAGGCTGGAATCTCTCTCTCTCTCTCTCTCTCTCTCTCTCTCTCTCTCTCTGTCTCTCTCTCTCTCTCTCTCTGTCTCTTTCTCTCCCCTCCTCAACCTTCCCAACTGATGTCCATTTTTGCTTTTTATTTGGGAGGGTGTGGGGGAGGGCTTGTCACTGCTTATTGGACAGTCTGCCCTTTCCCATTCCCTGCTGCCTGCTGACGTGTGCCTGGCCTTGGCTTCTTGCCAACTTATCAGGCCTGCAAAGTAGGACAGATGCAAGGAGGCTGGTGGGCTGGGGGAGGGGATGAGCCAGCCTCGGGCAATGCCAAGGGGAAGGTAAGGGGAGGAAGGGAGAGGAGCTTACAGCTGGTCAGGTTTCTCCAACCCCAGAGCACAGAGATAACAATCCCAACCCAAACCACTTTGCTTGGCCTCAGGAAATTATTGGTGAGCTCCATTGATTGGATTTCTGGCCTGGCTCCCAGCTCCCCCACCACACAACACATGTCCTGCTGCTGGTGGAAGAAATCAAACCTCCAGCCAGCAGGGCCAGAAGGCTCTGAGTCTCAGTCCGGGGTTGTGACCAGGGACCAATCAGGCCACAAGCATTTATTAAATGCTTTCTGGGGTTACTGTGCTAAGTGCTGGGGATACCAGAAAGGCAACATCACAGTTCTTGCCCTTCTAATGGGGAAGATAAGAAGTCAATAACTAGGTATAGGGTTGAGTTAGTTTGGATTCATGGAGAAGTAACTTCGTACTGGAAGCTCAAGGGACAGACAGGCAAGATGAGATGTGCAGCTCTCCCAGCGTGGCGTCCCAGCCCTGACTATCCCAACCTTCCTCATCATGTCCCCACCTAGCTAAACTCTACTCCTTAACTTGCTTTGGGTGGAATCATCTCCCTAAAATGACTCTACTACCTCCCGAAGAGTTTCTTTTGTTTTCTGTGCCCCCACAGTGCCTAGCGAACATATGAGCAACCCTAAACTTGGGGGACCCAAAGGATCACAAGAATCGTCGCAGACTAGCCCGCTTGTACTCGACAAGCCTCGATGTCGAGTGAGTTACTTTCAATTCCCCTCTACCTTGTAGGATGGGGTCTCTCCGGCTGGGTTTTCAGCTTGGACAACGATGTAGGCATGTAAGAAGTTGGAGGCGATCATGTCGGGGACAAAGGGAGTGTTTTCTTCTTGGAAGATGATAGCCACAATGTCATTCCCAATATGTCTCTTTCTCTGGAGCTGAGCCAGAAGAAAACAAGAGTCTTTGGCTATTATTATAAGTCAGGAAAAAATAAAGGAAACAACCAAATAGCTGGACTCCCCATGACAGCGTCTTGACTGGAGTTGGCAGAACTATCATTCATACAGTCTAGTTCCAGTGGGCCCCAGTGGCAAGGGAGATGCATTTGGAGTTAATCCTGCCACCTGTGTGACCCTGGGCAAGTCACTTAAACTCCTGGCCCTCAGTGACAACATTTCTAAGACATGGAGGGGGGAGGTTGGACCAGACGAGATTCCTTTCAATTCTCTATCTCTTATCCAGTGGAAAGAGGTGGGGGCCAAAGGATCTGGGTGCAAATCCTGCTTGTGCCCCTTGATATCTGTGTAACTGAAGGCAAGTTACTTTGACCTTTCTTGTCAGATCCTTATTTGTGAACGTGGGGGGCTAAACGAGATGCTTTTCAGCTCCAAAATGATGATCTTCCAAATTAAACCACAGGCTCCCTGAGGGTAAGAGTCATCTCTTAGCTAAAGGAAGGGGAGAAAAGGAGCAAGCTTGACACCATACTAAGGTCTTTACAACTGTAATCTCCTTTGATCCTCACAAGGACCCCGGGAGGTAGGGGCTATTATTACAATTGAGGAAACTGAGGTGAGCTGAGGTTAAGTGACTCACTTAGGGTCACACAGCTAGTAAATATCAGAGGATGGATTTGACCTCAGTTCTTCCTGATCCCAGGCCCCAGGCTCCATCGAGCCATCTTCATTAAACGTTGCATCTTCCCCTAGCAACGGGCCCAGGCACTCCAGAAACACTTGTCAAATTTAATTAAATTATAAGCAAATCCCACTTTAATGTCTGGAAACCTTGATATAGCACACCTTGGTCAGCGGAGATGTTCCTGAGCCTAATGAAAGGAGTCCCCAGTGCTCTGAGCTCCTCTGGGTTGTGATTGTATTGATTGTGGGACTGTGTGTGCATAAAAATCTCTCCTACAGAACCAATTAACGGGAGTGAATGGGGCACAGCGGTGCAGGAAAGGCTCAATTAGCATCTCTGTGCTTGAGCCCGTGGCTCAGAAAGCCAAGGGGAATTCGGCAGAGAGAGACTTTCCCTGGGGAAAGTTCTTTCCCATCTTCAGAAGCAGCAAAAATTACAAAATTAGTCCTGACAGAATGTAGTTAACAGGCAGCTTTCATAGGATCAAAGATAAAGGGCTAAAAGGGACCTCCAAGCTCATGGAGTCTAATCCTGTCATTTTACAGATGGGGAAACCGAGGCCCAGAGAAACCAAGTATCTTATCCAAGGCCACATAGCTAGTAAGTATCTGAGGTGGTCACTAAGTGTCTACTGTGAATGAATGAATGAATAAGCATTTATTTAGTGCTTACTATGTTCCAGGCCATGCAAGGGAGAGAGTGTCTCCAATGAGTTTACATTCTTCTTTTTTTTTTTTTTGGAGGGGGAAAGCAGGGAAATTGGGGTTAAGTGACTTGCCCAAGTTCACATAGCTAGTAAGCATGTCAAGTGTCTGAGGCTGGATTTGAACCTAGGTCCTCCTGACTTCAGGACTGGTGCTCTATTCACTGTGCTACCTATGTGCCCCTGAGTTTACATTCTAATGGGGAAGACCACATACTTAGGGGAGCTCAGGAAGGGGACAAAAGCTGTGACCTGGGGAGTCACAGAGATGTCAAGTGATGCCAATGTGGAAGTCAGTCATCACGCCCTTTTCAGAAGCAATGGTAGCATTGGCTGGGTAGGAAGTGCAGGGGGAAGGGAAGCAGGAAGAGTGGCCAAATGTCTGGGGTGAGTGGAGGTGAAGTGTGGTCTGGGCTAGGCTACATATAGTGGATCAGGTGAGTTTGCACTGACTCCTCACCAATTGGGGAAGCTCCAAGCTGGTGTTCCAAAGCTCAGGGGGTTAAGCCTCCTGGGGAAGGGGCACAGTCCCTGGAGTTCAAGTTAAGAGGGTTCCTGGTCCAGGTAGAGAACTGTCCTAGACTAAGAACTTAAGGGCGTACAGAGAGTAGGTCGTGTCAGTGGGGGGGGGAGGGATCCCAGTATGGGATGATGGGAGAAGATCTGAAAGATTCAAAATGACGGAGGGTCTTTGTGTAAGTTGGGGGAGGTGTGCCTCTCTGTAAGGGGCCCTAGGGAGTGATTGTAGGTGACTCCTGATGGAAGGACCCTTGGAGGCAAGAACACTGATGCTCACATTTGTTTTAGGGACACTGAGTATTGATTTGGGAGCCAATCATTTTCTCTTGTGCTAGTTTTGGGTGGCTCTGTGTGTGTTTTTCCCTGAGAGGAAGGCTGGCACTGTGGCTGCATTTCTACATCTGTGCTCGCTCCCCGGGCTCCCTGTTCTGGAATGCCATCGTTGGCATGAAGACAAATGGCGCCAAGATTGGGCAGAGGCCTGCTGGCTCTCTCAGAAGCTGATAAAGAGGAAAAGGCCAAGAGCTGCAGGAGGGCTGGAAAGACAGCTAGCGGTGGGGCTGCCAGTCTGGACCCCCATCAGGACACAGGCAGAATCTTACCGGGGGTGAGGGAGGGGGGCGGGGAGGAAGATTTTGGATGGGAGTCAAAATATAGGAAAGGCTAATGGTGTGTGTGTGTGTGTGTGTGTGTGTGTGTGTGTGTGTGTGTGTGTGTGTGAAGTCTCAGGGTCTTGAAATCAAAGATCATGCCTCAATTTCTCCAGGTCAGGAGAATGGGAAATCTATTGGTTTCACAACCATTTACAATGGTGGTTACTATGATTTGGCAATTTTACTAAATGCTTACTGTATACAATGTACTTTTTTTTCTATATACAAATTGGAATGTGCTTATGAAATAGGAAAAGCTCAGGACTTAAGACACTGTCCCAGCTGATTGGAGCAGGGCATGTAGTGGGATGGAAAAAAGCCTGGATGAGGTATGAGGGAAATGGGGTTCTAGCCTTGGCTCTCCCCCTCTAATGAGGCAGTACCCATGGAGGGGGGATCTCTGCACGTAGAGTCAGGGGACCTGGATGGAAACACCAATCCTGCTAGTTACCACCTATGTGGTTTTGGAAAATCATTTAACCTATCTGGGCCCCAGTTTCCTTGTGCGCAGAGTGAGAGAGTTGGACAAGATGGCCTCTGAGGTCCCTTAAAGTTCCAAATCTATGACTCTGTGACTTCCAAAGTCTCTGCCAGATTGAAATCTATGGTGATACCTTGCTTTCCTGGGCCTCAGTTTCCTCACTCTTACAAATGGAGGATAAGAATGTCTGCTCGGTACTATGGGGATCACATAGGATGACATAGGGGAGAGCACTTTGGACAGGACAATGGGACTCGTTAGCGAAGCTGGGCTGGGTCAGGCCCAGTCCCCAGTGCCCATTCACACACCTCCTTCACCTGGAGCGCCCCTTCCCAACTATGTGCTCACCAAACCAGGTTACCTGTTGGGCGTCGCCTTCAGTAAATGGCAGCTTTGTGGAGACGTGAAACATGATCTCCCTGTCCCGGAATACCGTGTATACTGATTCCAACCCGGTCTGGCCATGGGTCACATCCAGGCCACCTCGGAAACTGCCAACAAAAGAGGGACAGGAGAGACAACCAAAGAATGAGCCGCAGCAAGGCCAGCAGAGGGAGCCTGGCCACCTGTGCCATGCCCCGGAGGCAGAGGCAGATAGGCACTGGACTGGGACCACCTGTGTTCAGATCCCACATCAGACCAGCTGTGTGTCCCCAGGAAAAGTACCTAGCTTCTCTGTGCCTCGCTCTGGCCAGATATCAACAAGGCTGTCAGACTTGACAGCTTCTATTGCTAAATCTATGTTCTTGTGATCCAGGGCTGGGGCAAGGGTAGAGGAGGCGGGGGATGGAAAAGGGGAGATGTCAGCATAGGAAGAGAGGGGACAGTAGGGGAAGAGAATAAGGGAAGGAGGAGAGAAGAAAGAAGCAGGGAAAGGGGGAATCTGGATCAAGAGAAGGGGAGAGGTCAGGGCAAAGGGGGAGAGGAGAGGGGCCAGAAGGGAGACATAAGGAAGGGAGAACTCGGGAAAGGAAAGGGAGTGACGGTGACAGGAACAAGGCAAGGAAGAGGAAGGTTTACAGATTCATAAATCTGGAGACAGAAGACTCTAGAGGTCAAGTCCAACCCTTTAATTTTACTGAGGAAACTAAGGTACAGAGAAGTAAAGAGATTTACCCAGGGTGACATAAGCTAGTAAGTGTTTGAGGCAGGATTTGAACTCGGGACTTCCCATTCTAAGTCCTGCACTCCATCCACTACACTGAGAGGAGGAGGAGGGTGAGGAAGGCAGAGGTGGAAAGTGAGACAAGAGTCAAGGATAGAAGCAAAGGAGACAAAACAGGAAAGAAAAAGAAAGATTATGGGAGCCTGGATTTTCGGGCTGGAATGGACTTCAGAGTTCAAGTTCAAGTTCAATACTCCCCAGCCACAGCCCTCCATTCTGAAGATGAGTAGACTGAGGTACAGATAGGTTAAATAACTTTCCAGGGTCACATTAAGCCCTTTCTGAGGGGCAGCTAGGTGGCACATTGGACAGAACACCAGGCCTGGAGGCAGGAAGACCTGAGTTCGAATCCAGCCTCAGACACTAGAGGTATGACCCTGGGCAAGTCACTTAACCTTGTTTGCCTCAGTTTCCTCATCTGTAAAGTGAGCTGGAGAAGGAAATGGCAAACCACTCCAGGATCTCTGCCAAGAAAATCCCAAAGGAGGTCATGAAGAGTTGGACACCATTGAAAAATGAGTAAACAACAGTAACAATGAATACCTTGCTGTTACCCTCAGGCACATACAGTGTTTAAAAAACCTATTTAAATCCAGGTTTTCCTGACCCTAAGTGTCCAGGGCTCCACCTACTATGCCACAAATAAATGAAACAAGAAAAGAAAAGAGGAAGACGGTGTAAAGAGGAGGGGGAGAAGAGGGCGAGGGGAGAGGAGGCACAAGGGACAAGAGAAGGAAGACGTGAGTGTGGGAAAGGCAAGAGTGAAAAATGGGGAGGGCAAGAGAGGGAAGGGAAGGGAAAATGAGAGGAGACAAGGAGGGGCAAGAGGATGGGAAAAGACGAGATAAGAAAAAAGGAGGAACAGAGGGGTTGGAATTCATTTAGCTGGGAAAACCAGATGGGAAGTATCTTTAGAGCAGACCTATACCAGACTTGCAGAAATTCTAGCAATAAATTAGTTATTTAAAAATACAAAAATTCTTTTTCAAGATTTAGGGTATAGCTATACAATACTGGATATTTGCAGGCCTAAACATGTGGGCACTTGGAGACTCCCTGTCAAAGGCAGAGCCAAGTGCCTATCCTAGAGAATGGCCCCCACCTTCTGGAACCAAGAAATCCTGAGATTAAATCCTGTTGCAGACACTTACTATGTGTGTGACCCTGGGCAAGTCACTTAACCATTTGGTGCTTCAGTTTCCTCATCTATAAAATGGGCATAGTAATAGCACTCACCTCACAGGGGGATAAAATGAACTCTTTAACACATGAAGGACTCTGCTACCTTATTACTATTGTTTGTCCTTCATTCTCAAAGAGGACCCATGACATCAGGAAGGTGATGCCATGGCTTGCAAATGAATTGGATTTAAGTGAGGCAGGGCTGTGCAAAGTCACTGACCTCACTCTTTCCTCCAGAGCCATCTGGGTCCAGAGGCCAGACACAGATCAGGATGACTGGAGATGGCCCTCTGTACAGTGTAAGACCTCAGCCTTTTTAAGTTAAGGTCTTTCCCAAGTCTGAGCCTGTCTAAGGCAATGCCCAATCATCGATTAAGGTTAGGTAAGAAATGAAGCAAAGAATGGCCTCTTTTACCCAATCCCCATCCCCCCACAAAAAAAAAAAATCAACCTGGGAGGGGAAGAGCCTCAGTTTTCTGGCCAAAGCAGAAACAACTGCTATTTACATTCACTCTGAGCCATAAGAATCCAAATGATGACCAAGTAAGGCTTGGACTAGGACCTATTGTTGGCCAATCAAACCAGAGTGATTTGGGTTTAAGGCACAGTCCTTAAAAAGAATCTAGCCTGTAAGCCCCAACATATCTTGTGATGTTTCCTTTATTTATTTATTTATTTTTGCTTTTTGGAGATGGGAAGGTAGGGCAGTTGGGGTTAAGTGACTTGCCCAAGGTCACATGGCTAGTTTTGTGTTAAGTGTTTGAGGCCAGATTTGAACTCAGGTCCTCCTGACTCCAGGGCCAGTGCTCTATTCACTGCACCCCCTAGCTGTCTCTCTTGTGAGGTTTCAGTGATGGAAAATTTATATTCCCTTGGGCAGAGCACTTACAGATACCTGTATAAATCCTACTTATTATCATCATCATCTGAAGTAAGTTGGAAATTCCATTCTCCAACACCAAGAAAAACTAGGGAGTATCAGGCTAGGGCTATGGGGCTGCTCAGAGAGGGAATGGGGAGCACAGTGGGGCTTTAGGCAGGTGCTCATTTCTTGAAGAAAATGAAATACAACTTGACTTGGGTTTTCGATCTTCTAGCTCTAAGGAATGAGGTTGAGAAAGGAAATGGTGTATCTGGTGTAGGGAAAGAACACCAGCTGGGTGCTGGTCTTGGTGCTGCCACTGACCAGTCAGGTCACTTGCCTTCCATGAGCCTCAGTTTCCTCCTCTGTAAAGTGAGGGGGTTGGACCAGAAGGCCTTAGAGATCCATTCTAGCTCCAATGGTCTATGGTTCTTTGTTCTAGGAGAGTCATTGTATTGTACTGAATTAAGGCTTGACCTTGGGGCCAGGAAGATGCAGTTTCAAATCCTGCCTGTGAAACATGTCAGTTCTGTGACTCTAGGCCCTTCTCCATCCTTTTTGCCCCCACCCCAAATTTATATCTGCTTTGTATATGCTTATATATGTCCATGGCGTCTCCCTTGTTGACTCCTTGAGAGTGGGGCTTGTCTTTGCATGCTTAGTGCCTAGTACTTTTTTAGCAGGTGCTAGATTGATTGAACATCAAGGAACCTCAGCAATTCTTTTAGTTGGAGCAAGATTTCCCACCTTGATGAGCTAATAGGCTCAGTTTGCTTTCTCCATAGTGTCTATTTGACTATAAGTTCCTTGAGGGCAGGGATTGTCTCTTGTTGACTCTTTAATCCTCAGCTCTGAGCACCATGCCAGGAACATAGTAAGCACTTAATAAACATTTATTGATTGATTAAAATATTGAGCAGATAGAATGTTTTCTTGAGTCTCTATTTTTGAAAATCATTTGTGCATTATCAATATTAATTGTTTGTTAGAGGTTTGACAGAATTGGGAGTTCTAGTGGTCATTTACCACTGGCTCTATTTCCTTTTCTGAGCCTACATTATATAAGCTAGTCAGGCTTCTGTTAATTTGAAGACTTTACATTTTATATAGAAATTTTATTGTGTATATAACATATGAAACATCTTTGTATATATTTATACATATATTTATTATATATTGCATATATTTATTGATATTTTCTTTTTTAAGGCTATCTTCTATTTTGTGTTCTCCAAAGTTCTAGAGCTGGTAGGGATCACTGAAGCCTTCTAATTTCATCTCTCTCATTTAAAAAAAATTAATTAATTAATTAGCTTTTTGGAGGGGGGAAGGCAGGACAATTGAGGTTAAATGATGTGCCCAAGGTCACATGGACAGTAAGTGTGTCAAGTGTCTGAGGCCAGATTTGAACTCAGATCCTCCTGACTCCAAGGCTGTGCTCTATTCACTGCTCTACCTAGCCACCTCCTCATCTCTCTCATTTAACAGATGAGGAAACTGAGGCCCAGGGAAAGGAAGGGAAGTGATTTATCCATGATCACACAGGTAAAGTATCAGATGGGATTTGAACACAGGTCCCTGACCCTAAGGCCAGTGTTGTTTCCTCTGTATCCCACCAACAAGATTTTTTAAAAAATGATTTTGTGAAGATGGTAACATCTTACAGTTTGATTCCCTTGGACTCACAGCTAAGTTTTATTTGATGCAGTAGGGAAGCTGGCAGGTCTCTTTGAGGGCTGGATCAAACGTTGGCCCAGGAGCCATGTGCCACCCAGAAAGCAGATCAGCCAAATCCACTAAGCTTGGGGGCTCTCCCTGAAGCCAACCTTTATCAAAGGAAAATAGTTTTAACCCCAGATCTGTTTAGGTTGGTTGATACTTGAGGTCAACTCACAAGGCTAGTTTGGGTTAGAGTGCCCAGGGCCATGGGTTTCCCAAGCTGTGTCTTCAACACCCAGGTATAAGCCAAAGATGTGTTGACTTCAGGTGGGGCTTTCTCTTCTCCTAGTCTATGTCAAAGGGAACCAAGCAGTCCTATTTATTAAAATGTATACCTTAAAGCCCATATAAGGAGGCACAGCTAAACAAATCATAGTACCTGAACGTAACGGAATACTATTTTTGATAAATAGTAAAGAAGCTGACTTCAGAGAAGCATGGGAAGATTTATGTGAATGGATACAGAGTGAAGTAAGAAGAATCAGGAGAACAATGTACACTGTGACTATGATAATTAAATGGAAAGAACAAAAAATGAAGAACAAAAAAAGAGAGAGCTGAACCCTGTGTGATTATGATTAAGCCTGGGTCCCAAGAAGACATTAGAAACTGGATCTCTCTTTTTCCTTTGCAGAGGTGGGGAACGATGAGTGTGGGGTACAGCATATACTGTCAGACGTGGTTGATATATGCTGATTAGTTTTACTGCATTGCTTTTTTTCCTCTTTTGAAATTTTGTTGTTACATGGGCCAGCTCTCTGGGGAGGGATCGAATGGGGGAGTGAAGGAGAGGTAAAACCAAATGAGATAAATAAAAATAAATGTACCCTTTGAAATCCTGTAGTGTGATGGTGTCTCCCAGCAGACTCAAGAATTCCTTGAAGGCCGGGCTCTCTTCATTATTCCCAAATAGCTCCTCCTCTAGCGTCTGGAAAAACAAAAACCAAAACCCAAAAAGGAGGAAAGCATTGTTTCCATGGGAAGGAGATGAGAAAATGGTTCTCTGGGTGTCAAGGAGACTGACTCTTCTCTTTGTCTCCCTCCCCACAAAACAATCATTCCTATCCCCCTAGAGCCTTCAAGGTTTTCAGAGCACTTTTCTTACAACAATCATGGGAGGGAGGTGGGGGGGTCATTGAAAAAATATTCTACTTAGTTTCTTCTTCACAGGGTAGACTGCCTTTTACAGGAAGGTCACTGCTTTGATGAGGGTAGTTAGCTAATGGTAAATACCTCTGGATTTGGAGTTAGAAGACCTAAGTTCAAATCCTGGCTCTGCTTTTACTGGGCTACTCTCAGTTTCCTCATTGGAAAATGAGGGCGTTGGACTAGATGGTTTCTGAGTTTTCTTCCAACTTGAAGCCCACGATGGTGAAACATTTCCACAACTTAGACACTGCCCATCAGGGAAATCTGCGGGGCTCACAGTAGGCTGTTTAAAAAATGCTTATTGATCTGAATTAAACCAAGGTGGCTCAGTCAACACCTTTTTGTGTGCCATGGTCCCTAATGAGGGAGGCAGCATGGTGTCGAGAACAGAGAGTAGGTTAGGATGCCTCCTTTGGTCATCACTTCTCTTCAGGGACCTGAGACTCCCTCTCTACTCCCTCTCCACTCCCTCCCCACATCTAGGAAGGACTGAAAGGGTTAAGGAAGGTCAATGAAAACACCATTGGCCTTAGAGTCAGATGACCTGGGTTGGAGCCCTGCTGTCTATACTGTGACCCTGGAGAAGGTGCTTAAACTCTCTGGGCCTCTCTAAAATGAGATAGAGTTGAGTTAGATAATCTCTGGAGTTCCCTTTTGCTCTAAGTCCTATGAATCTCTGACTTAGAGGGAATGTGGATGATTTCATGCCATCCTATCCCACTCCCGGAAAAAACGACATTAAGTCTGTGTCCTAAAAGTCCCTGGGTGGCTCAGGAGCGTCATACTTCTATACAGAGAACCGTAAAGAGCTTTAATATAGCAGATCCTCATGTCAAATTTCCCTAGGCAGCTGGTTTTCAAAGCAACAATCTGCATATATATTTTTTAAAAAGGCTTTTATCTTCTCACTCCTTTTCCCAACAGCATCAGATACATGAACAACACCCGCTTGCCTGCTCTCAGAGGTGTTTGGTTAATGGTAAATAATTACAACCCTGCTGGAACATTGGATCCTAATCACCTTGTGAAATCGGCATCGGAGTATTTCTGAACAAAACCACTTTCATTATGGGGTTTGCATTAGCAGAGCTGTACCCAATAAAAATGCAATATGGGAAAATAATTAGAGAGCCTCCCTGAATAATCTTCACTAAATTATAAGATTCATCTGTATTGGGCTTTCACATCCTAAAGTCTTGGCTTAATTAGAGTGTTTTTAAGCGAACACATGTCTCTTGTGGTCTAATCTTCAGATGAGAATATTAACTATTATCTGGCCAAGAAAAATAAAACACCTACCAGCATGCAGAAAAAAGTCCTGCTCTTCTCTGTAGAGGGAGACCACAGGACCACAGAGCCAGAGCCAAAAGGGCCCCTGGAGGTCACTGGGTCCAGTATCTTTATTTTACAGATGATGAAACAGAGGGCCAGAGAATTTAAGTGACTTAACCAAGGAAATGGCAGGGCAGGGTGGGGATGGGGGCACATGGCACAGGTTATGGGAACTCTTACTTCTATGGATGATTATCTCCTATTTATGCCCAAGTCCTTACCCTTTTCCTCTCCTTCTCTCTCTCTCTCCCTTCCTTCCTTCCTTCCTTCCTTCCTTCCTTCCTTCCTTCCTTCCTTCCTTCCTTCCTCCTTCCTTCCTTCCTTCCTTCTTTCTTTCCTTCTTTCCTTTTTTCCTCTCTCCCTCCCTTCCTTCCACATTTATTGAGTTGAAAAACCCTATGGGAGAGAGAAAGGGAGGGCAAGACAAAACTTAATCATCGTATATTTTGTCCTATTGGGACGAAGCAGACCCAAGCCCTGCCCTCAAGGAGCTGACAATCCAATAGGGAAGAAGATACGCATGTATTTGAACAACTATACGACTATGAATCACAGGAGATGTTTTTAGACCTGTAGTCCCTACGTTAGGAGAGGCACTTTAGGTTTAGTAACTGGCCTTGGCATCAGGAGGATCTGGGTTCATGTCTCACCTGCCTGTGCCATATCCTGGCTGGGTGACCCTGGGCAACTCACCCTCTCAGAGCCTCCAGGAACTCTCTAAAGCCAGTCCCAGACTGTGAGGCTCCCATGAGGTCCTGGATGGCCAGTCCTTAGCAAGCCTTAAAGGCTGGTGGCACAACAGACCTGGGAGGTAGATGCACTGCTATCACCCCCATTTTACAGACAAGCAGCCTGAGGTTCAGAGAGGGCCAGTCACTTGCCAATGGTCACAGAGGAGGCAATTGGCAGCACCAGGATTTGAATGCACAACTCTCCTGACTCCCAGTTCCCCATTTTCCCTACTTTTATCAGACTGTGAAGAGGGCTATAAGAGACATCATCCAAAGGAAGGGCATGAGAGGAGGAAGTTTGTTTTTGCCTGGGAAGGCCTGTGTCTGCTAGAGTAGGGGGAGGGGTTCATGCTGACTCATCCACGCTCTGGAACCCAATTTCCCTCTGGTTCCATGGTTCACACAGCACAATCAGATGGCTGAGCAGGGTTAGGGAGTCCACAGTGGCCCAGGGAACAGCTGCTGTTTTCTCTATTTAAACTTAATGGCTCCTATAGGGATCCCACCTGGGGCCCAGGCGCTATTAGCATTGCAGAGAAAGGCTGGCCTCCTTTTGGTATCCTGTCCACACTTTGAAAGTGACCTTCATGGGAGGAGTGTTTAAGAAGTAAAAATGCAGGGCAGGCTCTCTTAGGCTTTGCTTAGAATTCAATTCAATTCAATTCAATGATGATTTACTAAGCACCTACATGGTACCATGGACAAAAGCAAAGACTCTGTGCCATGTGCCCCCATCCCCACCCTGCCCTGCCATTTCCTTGGTTAAGTCACTTAAATTCTCTGGCCCTCTGTTTCATCATCTGTAAAATAAAGATACTGGACCCAGTGACCTCCAGGGGCCCTTTTGGCTCTGGCTCTGTGGTCCTGTGGTCTCCCTCTACAGAGAAGAGCAGGACTTTTTTCTGCATGCTGGTAGGTGTTTTATTTTTCTTGGCCAGATAAGAACCAGATAAGTCGGATAAGTCCTCTTGACCAAGGCCTTTTTGAGTCCCCTCTCCACTATGCCACACTGCCCCTGTTTCCAAGTATCTCTGTGTTGGGTAAAATGGGGAAACCAGGTACAGAAGCAGAGATCTATAGAATTTAGAGTAGGAAAGGCCCCAGGAGATCCTCTGGTCCAAACCAGGTGAGGAAACTGAGGCCAATTGGCAGAATCCTCCAGGAGCTATTTTAATGTGGCAAATTTCACTTTCTAATTTATAAAAAAAAGAAAGGGTCAGGCTCCATAGCCTCTGAGGTCCCTCCCTTGCTCAATCTTTGATCCTCAGTCCTTTCCTTTCCTTGGGTCTCAGTTTCCTTATCTGTAAAATAAAGACATTGGACAAGATGGGTACCTTCTAGCTCTAAATGTGCAGTCCCAGAGTCCTCTGCACATCCACCCTGGGTACCGGGGATGGAAGGATGGAAAGTAGCTTTGTCCCCAGTTTCAAAGTGTTCAAGTAGCCGAGTAGACAAGACAGATACATAAACAGTTATGGTGCCAGGGAGATTGGGATGGAGACAAAGGGAGGGCAAGACAAAAAGACCCTGGAGAAATTCGAGGAGGGTGACACCAGGAGTGGGGGCAGATCTGAGGGGGCTCCACAGAGGGAGTGGAGCTGAACTTTGACAAGAAAGATTTTCCACAGGTGAGGCCAAAAGAGGCAGCATATTTCAGATCCATAAATCACACATGTGGGAGAGCCACAGAGTGGGATCGGGAACTGCCGGTCTGCCAGTTTGGCCTGAACATAATGTACATGAAAGAGAAGAGAGGGAAGTGAGGCTGGAAAGGTCAGGTGGAAAGGATGGATGCCGCACCTCACAGAGGACCTGTGATCTCCTGACTCTGCATTTGCATCGGCTGGTCCTCCTGCCAGGAGGGTTCCACTTCCTGGCTTCCTTGCAGCTCAAATTCCACCTTCTGTAGGACTCTTTGCCTAGTCCCCCTCTCCTGCCATTGCTAATGCCCTCTCTCTGAGATCACAAGTCTGTTTAGATTACCCTGTTTGTATCTTGTATACGCATAGTTATTTTCATGTTGTCTCCCCCAGTAGAATAGGCACCCCTGGAAGGCAGGACCAGGTTTTTGCCTTTCTTGTATCCTCCAGAACCTGGCACAATGCCCAGCCCAGTAATGAATGTTTATTGACTTCACAGGACTTGATACAATGAGGCCCCACTGGGATTGTGTTGACTAATCCACAACTCCTAGCTTACCTGTCGGGCTTTCTGATAAATGACACCAAACTTGAACGTGTTGTTGACTTCGTGCTCATCATAGGACACAATCATTTGGGAAGCCTGGAGGAGAGGGAGAGGAAAGGAGTCAGTCTGATAGGCATATTGGGAATGGGGAAGGTGGGAACAGGGTCATCTCTGAAACAAAGTCCTGTCAATAGAAAGATTCCACATGGGGGAAATGGATATCATATAGACTAGTCAAGATGGTGTGTCTGGATAAAGAAATGGTGAGAGAGAGAGCTGCTCCCACACTGGACACTTGGTCATTGAGATCCCTGTTTCTCCAAATCCAGATCATTTAGAGTGGGGAGGAATCTTAGAGGTCAGTCCTACCCCTTCATTTCAGAGAAGAGAGAACTGAGGCAGACAGGCTAGGGTACTTACTCAGGGTCACACAACTAGTAAGGATCTGAAGTAGGATTGGAATCTAGGTCTTAGTTTAAGTCTCTATCCACTATGCCACACTGCCCCTGTTTCCAAGTGTCCTTGTGTTGGGTATGATGGGGAAACCAAGAACAGAATCACAGAACTCTAGAATTTAGAGTAGGAAGAGTCCCTAGAGATGCTTTGGTCCAAACCAGGGGAGGAAACTGAGGCCCAATTAGCAGAATCCCCCAGGAGCTGTTTGAATGTGACCACAAATGATAGGACTGGCTTGATCCCCAATTTGGAATCAGCACATGAGTGAGCTGATGTATACACAGGGGCTGTGTGGTTTGTCCTTCGCTCTTGAAGAGGACCATGACATCAGGGAGACGATGACATGACTTGCAATTGACTTTGATTTGAGTGAGGCAGGTCTGTGCAAGGTCACCAGCCTCACTGTCTCCTCCGGGGGCTGCCAACGTGCTCAGAACCAGCATCTACTCACTAATCCTCTAACCTTGATCCCACCATTGATTTGTTTAGAAAGCCTTTCTTCTCTGAGAACCCAAAGGCATGCTTCGGTCCAGCCCCCAGCCAAAGAAGGACCAGCTCTAAATTAGGGAGATTTTCTTGTATGCTTATCCCCCTAGATTCCACCCCCCAGACCCCTCTAGAATGTAAGGACCTTCAGGGCAAGGACGGTTTGATCTTGATTTTGGTCTCCTCAGCAGGGGCACAGCACCTGGCACATGGTAATCTCTCAATAACCATCTGTTGGTTGATTAACTTAAATCAAATCACATATCTTGAACTAGAAAGGGTCTTGGAGGCCATCTAGTCCAACCACCTCATTTTACGGATGGGGAAACTGAGTCACAGGGAGGTGGAGGAGTTGTCCAAACATCAGAGGTAGGATTTGTAAACTTCCACTGTTCCATGATACTTGTTTCCCTCTGTTTATCTATGAGTCTATCTTATCTATCCATCTATCCATCCATCCATCCATCCATCCATCCATCCATCATCCATCCATCTATCTGTCTATATATTTATCTATTTGTCTATCTATCCATCCATCCATCTATCTATCTATCTATCTATCTATCTATCTATCTATCTATCCACTTGAAGAGGGAAGGGTGATAAGGAGGGGGGGAGGGTAAGTGGTTCTGCCAGGGATACCTCTCCTGGCATCCAGTCTGGAAGGAATTCACCAGGCTCAAGCAAACTTTGAAGCCGAAATTGTAAAGTTTATTGTTATGCTGTAGAGAACAGCGGGCTAGATTCTTATGGAACCTGCAAACTCGCAGAGGCCGCAGGCATAGTTTTAAGGTGTCAATTATGCTAACTAGGTGAGTAAGGGTGGGTTCAGGGAGGAGTTAAGGAGTGGTCAGTGCTCAAAGGACCATACACTTTTAATATCAACTGCGCAGGTGTATTGCCCATGATTCACTGGGAAATAGCTCAAGCGGGGCTAACTGGAGGTGTGGGTTTAGGCCTGACATGTCACTAAAGAGTGCCCAGTCTGCCTCCCACCAAGGTCATCAGAGACAGTGTGGGTATATAATTGACTAAGGAGTTACCCTATAGATAAGGTATTGAAGAATTTATGGTGGGGCTGGCCACTCTAACTAAGGGAGATAACATTTACATAACTCATTGTTTCAAGCAGAGATAAACAGGTCATGAGTTGTTGCTGGGCAGAGTGCTGGAAGGGGGAAGGGGCAGAGTCAATGCTCTGAGGCTGGGGGAGGTGGAAATGTGATCTTACAGACTGCTTTTACAAATTGATTTTACAGACATAAATCCCAAAGCACCCCATTTACAAACTGATGTTACAGACTGATACTACAGACATATATATATATATCACAAGGACCCCATCACACTCATCTATCTGCCTATCCATCCATCTATCCATCTATCTATCTATCTATCTATCTATCTATCTATCTATCTATCTATCTATCATCTATCTATATATCCACCCACCCACCCATCCAGCCATCTATTATGGATCAGTCTAATGCCAGCATGCCATAGGGGATAAGGAGCTGGGCTTAGAGCCAGGCAGACCTGGGTTCAAGTCCTGCTTCTGACACATCTTGGCTGGATGACCCTCAGCAGCTTCCTGAGCCTCTCTGTGCCCTGTGTAGCTCTGTGATTTTGTCTTACAGAGTTGGTGCTGACATGCATTGATAGAGGGAACTTCTTTGCCAAAATCTCCTCCATATCAGTGAAATCCTAGGCCTGGAAAAAAGAAAGTACCTTTGTATGTGTGTGGTCAGTGACACTGAGCAGAGACCCAGCTGAGAGAGTAAGCCAAGGAGCTGAGGCTGCCCAGCTCTGGGGGGCTGCTCTGATTTGCTCCCCAGGGCATGAAGCCACTGCCTGGCAGATGAGCAGCCACAGCCCCACTCCTTTAGACTTGTAAGTCCTGGCTCCTCACTGAAACACCAGTCCCTTCCCTGGCTGCTCAGCTCTACCTGACGGGATGGGCAGATCTCATTTGCGACAAATGCTGCTACTTACTGGTCCTCCGGTGCTGCGTGCTCCCCACAGTCCCCCTGATCTGACATGAACCTTGAGCACTTCTGGGCGTCTTGGGGCTTGGCTGGAGTCTAGAAATCTCAGCCTCTCACCATCCTCTCACCCAAGGCTGGCAGGTTTCTAGATGGGGATGGCTGCTGTGGGTTTTTGTTTTCCCCTGAGATAATTCCTGGTCCACATCTAATTAGCCTGGTCTGCTTGGCCTGTAGCTGAGCCTTATGGGTTTTTTTTTTAATTTCTGTTGTTGTTTTCCCCCAGACCTGAATTGAGGTCAAGAACAGGCCATGTCCTAAGGAAACCAACTAATATCCTCCCGTATAACTGGCCTCTGGTTTATTAGCTGGAGCTGGAGAAAGGGTTGGAGACCAGAGAGCCACATCAGCACTGGCACCCTTAAGCCATTTCCTGGACTGCAATTTTTTAAAAGCTGTTTCATGTGCCATGTGAAATACTACTGTGATGCTCAGCCCTGATGGCCACCCTGAGGGTGCAGTGGGGGTGTGGGGGAGAGGTAGGCAGGGGCTACTGTTTATCTAACCAAGCAGCAATTTATTTCAGGATATCAAGCTGAATGCTATTCGTGCCATCTGGGATTATCAGCGCCTGGCTTTTCTGTTGTCCTCACTCCAATACCTGATCGCTGAAGATAGAAAGGTATAGAGGAAAGAACACTGAACTGGGAGTCTGGAGTTCTGGGTTCTAATCCAGAATCTTACCACCACTGACTTCAGTGGGTGACTTTGGGCCAATAACTTCCCTTCTCTGGGACTCAGCTTCCCCTTCTATAAGGTGAGGGGGTTGGACAAGATTGGTAGTTTTCAAACTTTTTTTTTTTTGCTCCCAGGCCAGTATTACCCTTTGCTGTGATAAATTTCGGAAAGCTACAGGACGGTTGGAGATTCATTTGCATGTGATGCTAAGCTCCATACAGCTCAGGGCGCTCCTTGAGAAGCTTGGGGCCTGTTGGTGTATTGTGACATACCCTCTGAGGGCCACTAGACTACCTGATCACAAGGGTCCTTCTACTTCCAGCTGTGGCAGCCTATGAGATGGCATGCTATTCTCTTTCCCCTGGCATTGGCCACTACGGGAAGTGATCCATTCAGACAAGATGGAGATCTGGGACTTGAAGCTGGGCTATTCACAGACTAGCAGTGCAAGCAAGAGGGACCAAGATGATTCTGAATGGTTATCACTATAAAGAAAGGGATAATGGCATAAAGAGGGCCAGCTTCAGAATTAGGACAATCTGGGCCCAAGTCTTGCCTCTGCCTATGTGTCCCTGGCCAACTCAGTGCCCGAGGCAGCTCTCCAAAGACTAGAAGTGGCAGACGGGGTGCTACCCTGCCCTGCAGGAAGGCTTTTTCTCACTGGGAGTTACCAAGACCAGTGAAGTTTCAGGTCTGGCCCCCTCCCCACCACCAAGAAAAAAAATTACATTGAACAAGAACAAGAGGAAGAAAACCTTCCTAGACTGGGGTGGAAAGAGCTTCTGGCCAGTGTGTGGTAGTGACCTCAAATCATTAGAACTATTTCTGGGGGATGTTGTCCTGGAGGAAAGAGGAGATATTTCCAGGTGGGGCTTCATGGGCATGGAAGGTGTTGTCTTGGGTATTCTCACCTTGGGGTACAGGACAGGATTGAATTTCAGTCCCATGGCATCATCACAGAAGGCCTGCAGAGAAAAAAGCTCATGCTGTAGTGATCAACACACACACACACACACACACACACACACACACACACACACACACACACACACACATATTCCTTTATTCTCTGAAAGAGTTCATTTCCTAAATGATCATGGAATAATCCTCCCCAGTATCTGGGATCTGCAAAAGAAGCTCTTCCCCAATTTCAGAATTACTTGGTGAGGAAAGGAGGCCTATTAGGTATCCCCCACCCCAGGCCTTCTGTTTCTACCCATCCACTCACATGCCCTCTATTCCCTTCCTAAAATCCATGGCTTTTAATTGACTCTCTCACAACCCAGATCACTCCATGGCCACCATCCTTCAGCAAGAAACTTCCTAGATGACCTTATTTAGGAAGAGTGACATTAAGAATCCACAGGGCCTGTTAGAAAATTCTGCAGGGGGCCAGAGAGCATGGCTGAATTGGGAGGGAGGAGAGGGGAGCACGTCTAGAGATGAAAAGAAGAGAGGAATCTGCTGTTATCCAGGGAAGTTCTGTGATTCTCCTAACTACAGGCCTTGCTCCTTAGGGCTGAGCTCATCCTCTGCATTTAATGCAGGCCCTTTCCCCAAGTCTCCACTGAGGCCCAGGAATGGGGAAGCAGACACAGCATTTACTTCTGAGTCCGGCATTGATGGGATCAAGGAGGCAGGGACCTCAGGGGAAAGGGTAACTTGATGGCAAGGACAGACATCCTTGCTATTTCCCAACCTTATCTCTCATTTTCCCCTTGACAGATTCTCCACTCCAACAAGGTCTAACTCATCATGGTCCCCAGAATATGTCCTATACACAGAGCCGCGGAGCAAGGCCCACCTAAGGCAAGGCTATACTTATACCAAGCAGACTGAGAGGGCCTGAGAGGCTGGCCTTGCTACCCTGTTCTATATCTGTGAGTCTGGAATGGCCCTCTATTGTTACCTAGTCCCAAGTCCATTGACCAGATCAATAGCCAGGAATTTTTGTCCCTGGGCAAGCAGCGCAAATGGTGCTCTATTTGGGGATTTGTGGGGAGAAGCAGAGACTCAGAATTATTGCCATGAGCCTGCTGCTGGGGGAAGGTCTGATCTAGAAGCAGGGCAGAGTAGGGGAAAAATACATTTCATTGCACAATGTGAGCACTACACTGTAGAGCAGGGAACACAATATCAACCAGATGGTTGGGACCACCACACCCAGCCTGTCAACTAGTAGTTTTCTATCTTAGCTAATTATTCTATCTAGGAATTAATCTTTTTTGTTTCTATGCTGTGAATAGGCCAAAAGAGCTGTCAGTGCCCTTTAAATAGCACCCTTCAAATTCGGTATCCTAGGGACAAAGCCCATATTGCCCCACCCTAGTTATAGCTCTGGCCCTCACAGCCATGAAGTCAGGCATCAGCAGAACTCTGGTGGCACCCATGGCAGGCATGAGTTACCCACTAAAGAGGACAACCCCACCATCAGGTTCTGAAGGGTCTGAACCCCACAAATAGGCACCCCTCCCCTCGGAGCAGCCAAGGTTTCCCAGAGAGTTTGGCTTTTGTTCTTGGTTTACCTTTGCAATTTGAGGGATGCTGGGGAGTTTGCTCAGTCCAGCCAGGGGAATCCGCTCGTGAACCGTTTTCACTTTGGACCTAAGAGAAGGTGACCACAAAGTGAGACACAAGGATCTCTGCAATGACTGTGGAGTTCAGGGGCAGAAGGAGGGAGAAGAGCACCTAATTTCATATCCTATATGTATTTGGATTTGGGGCAGCTAGGTGGTGCATAGAGCACTGGGCTTACAATTAGGAAGACTCATCTTCCTAAGTTCAAATCCAGCCTTGGACACTTACTAGCTGTGTGATCCTGGGCAGGTCACTTTACCCTGTTTGCCTCAGTAAAATGAGCTGGAGAAGGAAATGGCAAACCCCTCCCCTACCTTTGCCAAGAAAACCCCAGATGGGGTCATGGAGAATCAGACATGAATGAACCGAATGAAGAGCAACATTTAGGTTTTAACCACCAGATTTTTATACATCAAATTTGCTCATTAGCTGTGTGATCTCCCCAGGCCTCAGTTTCCCCCTCTGTAAAATGAAGGGATTGGATCATTATGTTCTCTGTCTTCCCTTTCAGTCCTAGATCTATGATTTATAATCCTATGAATCCTACTATAAATGCTTCGGGGAGCGGGCTATTTAAAGAATCCCTGTGGGATGATTCATTCCATAATGCAAACAACTTCCCTCACATCCATCTGTTGGGCAAGTCTGGGTATCCAGGTGTACCCCGCCTTTGAGCATACCCAATATCTGGAGGATTTTACAGAGCTACAGAACAGGGCCAGCCTTGACATGCAAGGCTGGCCAGAGGAGCAGGACAGTAGAATTGGAAGGGCGGTCAGGAACTCCCCCTTGTTTTACAATAGGGAAACTGAGGCCCCAGAGAGAGACGGTGGTTAGTTTAGGGTCATGTAAGTGAACAGCAGTGCCAGGACCAGGGTCTGATTCTCAGCATATGCTCTCTCTGCTGTAAATTAAGCAAGAAGGGAGTGATTATCCTCTTTACGACTGGATCCTACCAAAGGACCCCTTCAGAGACCAAGGGCCCTGCACACATGTAAAATTGAATTCTCCTTGCAGATCTCAGAGGAGCAATGCACAGCTTTCCTTGAAACCCACATTGAGTGGACACTTCAAGGCTTGTCTGTGTGGGGTTTTTGTAAAGGAGGTCCGGATGGTCACATCAACATTGTGGCTTAGGCATGAGACTTGGAGGCCCCCAGCAGACAGCCATTGGGAGCTCAATGCCGATCCCCACATAGGGGCATCACTTTAGAGCTGGAAGGGTCCTCAAAGGCCCTGAGAGGTCAGTGACTGGCTCAGGATCACTTGGGTGTTTTTCTTCTGCTTGCCCCTATGCCCCTTGTTGGGGCAAAGGCAGGATGGAGGAGCCCCATGCCTCTTCTATTTGCCCTGGGCTTGGAAAGATACCCCCAAGAAATGCCACTGGGAACATTACCCCATTTCAGATAAAGTGCCTGCTAATAGCATTTATATGGGCAGCTAGATGACAGAGTGCATCTCCTAACTCCCAGTAGTGGAGTTAGGAGGACCTGAGTTCAAATTTGACCTCAGACTTTTACTAGCTGTGTGACCCTGGGCAAGTCACTTAACCCTGTTTGCCTCAGTTTCCCCATCTGTAAAATGAGCTGGAGAAGGAAATGGCAAACCCCTCCAGTATCTTTGCCAAGAAAACCCCAAATGGGTTAAACAACAACAAAAGCATTTATGTGGTGCTTTCAAGCTTGCTGAAGGCTTTCCACACATTACCTCATTTTAGCCTCAAGAGGGAGGTCTAGTTATGCCCATTTCACAGACAAGCAAACTGAGGTTCCAAGATGTTAAAGTCATCACACTGCTAGTAAAAGTCAGAGGCCCACAAGGCCTTAAGCCGAGGTCCTATCCACTATGCTGTGCTGATGCTCAAAGACGTCCAAATGTCACACCGGCTCCTGGCACAGTGTCTGGCGAACAGTAAGTGTTTCACAGGTTCACAAATGTGTAGCTGCATGAGGTCTCAGGGGCCATCTAATCCAACTCCCACTCCCTTTGGCAGATGAGGAAACTGGGGCACAGACAGGCTCCGTGACTTAATTAGAGTCACATGAGGTAGGATTTGAACTCAGGTCTTCCCAATTCCAATACACTGAGCAGCCTCTCAATAAATATTTGATTGATTGATCCACTGGGTTTAAAGGTGTGGTCTGACGGTAGATCAGTAGAAATTTTTTTTTCTCTGATTCTTTCCTGGGGATCATAAAATCCCATGACCTTGGTCCCATCAGTGCCTATGTATGATCAAACCCAGAGAATAAAACTCATCGGTCTAGGCTGAAAAATATGCCAAAGGAAGCACAGAGCCTGTGGTTGCTCCAGATGAAGGGGCTGGCCCTTCAGGATGGCCCAAGGATGTAGCCAGTCCAATCTTCCTCGTCTCAGCAAGACAGACATGGGATGGACGAGTCTGCACTGGGGCCCCCTCCAGGACTGTATCCCTTGGTCTGCTCAGAAGGGCACCCCTAAGGCCCAAACCAGGTGCCAGCAGCATCCTGGTTCTCACCTGAGGATGATCCGAAGGTACTCAATGCTTTCAGCCTCTTCACACTTGATGGATAGAATCAAGTTTCCCAGACTACTGGCAGTACAATAAAAATTTAAATGATCCTAGAAGCAGAAAAAATACATTAAGAGGGAGGGGAGTGGAGGGGCAGAGGAACCTGGGGCCGCCTACCCATCCCTCATTTGCACACCAAAGTCTCCAAAGTCTCAGGCAGGAGGTGAGTGCCCTTAAAGGAATGGGGAGATCTAAGAAGCCTAGGTTTTATGGCTAGAGGTGAGAGTGTGTGTGTGTGTGTGTGTGTGTGTGTGTGTGTGTGTGTGTGTGTGTGTGTGTGTGTGTGTGTGTGTGTGTGTTTTGGAGATGAAAAGTAATTTAGTCTCTTAATTTCTTACTTTGATTAAATCTCATTAATTCCTTAAAGTTTATGTCTTTCAAAAGGATCTGATACTATAGCTAGTGCTTATAAAAGATTTCTTTAAAAATTAAATTCATATTCTTATGCGAACTTTTAAAAATTCTTTGTTTACCTAAACTTAACATTTTCTTGACATTTTAAAAAATATCTGGTGTCGATAAAATAATAGATTGTATATAACAGTATATTTTTCAACTTTTTAAAAAATGTAGCCATCAAGACAAAGTGATAGCTTTCTTAGTTTGGTTAGTATATTTGAATATTTATACATATGATTACTTTATGTAAACAAATGTTTTCTGCATAAAAAAGGGAGGGTAGAAGATAGCTGGAATGGGCAGGAAAGTCTGAATTATAGAATGTGTTTAAAGAGATGCTGTTTGGTGGCTTTCAAGCCATCCATGGCTACCAAAGGGTTTCCAGGCCTGGGTGCTGCTTTAATGGGCAAATCTGTACCCAGATTTCTGTTAATGGTGTTGAAAGGACCCTAATCAGTAAGGGGAAGGCATACAAAAGAGGGGTGCACAAACGTGGATTGCTCTGGTGATGAATAACAACCCTCTGATGTCTTATGCAAGGTAGGTAGTCTGGTGCTGGTTACCCCATGTTACAGATGAGGGGTCACAGCCTCTCAGAGATGGGGGACCTGGAGGCCATAAGTCTGAGGCCCCCAACTTACCCAGGACTCCCCTCTCTAAGAGCCCTGACTTCTCGTAAAAGAACTTCTCCCCCACCATCCCACCTTCCAACATGGCTCATTCTAATCTTCTTTCTCAGGAGTCTCTCCTTGGGATCACAGATTTTAACTCCAGGTCCGGACTCCTAATTCAGCATGCTTTCCACTGTCCCATCTCAGTTCTCACATGGCACTGAAGTCTTCCTCTTTCCACCCCACACTCTGTATCCTGGGGCTCAGCAGGAGATATAGAGTGTCTCCTTACAGACAGATGAAAGGCCCTTTCATGTACCCCCCCCCCCCCCCAACAGGCTGATCTTTTCCAGGCTAAATGTCCTCAGGTCCTTCAGCTCATCCTTGTCTGGTAGAGTCTCGGGTTCTCTCTACATCCTAGGCCCCCTTCTCCAGACCTTGGAAACTAAGGCTCAGTCAAGGGACCTGACTTGCCCTGGCCATGAGACCAACACCCTCTGCTAACTCCATGACCCAGTTTCAGAAGCCTCACTTTAAAAGCAAAATGGTGCAAAAGTTGGCCACTATGGCCACACCTAATTTTCTAGAGCCATAGATTGAGAGCAAATGGGACTTCAGAGGCCACCTGGTCATTTTCAGAGAGGGAAACTGAGACCCAGCAAGATTCAGTAACCTGTGGTCTCTTCCAACTCTGAGCTCCTGTAATCTTGTGATAACTGCTGATTAACAAGAGGAATCGGGGCTGGTCCCGTCCTAGGACACCAAACCAATGAGATCTGAGGGGAGGAGGCTTCCCTGGCACTCGGCTCCCAAACACCAGAGTGAAGGCAAGAAGCCAAGGTATAGACAGCCCTACAAGCCCCACACACTGAATCACCCAAATGGTTCCCCTTTTCTTTTTTTCCATTTGTTTTTATAACCTTTTACAGAATTAAAATTTTTTTTCTTGATGCTGCTACCTTCTAAAGGATCCTTTTCCTTAGGTTGATCATACAATCAGATTACTTCTCTGTAACCTATTCCAGCAATGACAGGGACGGAGACATAAACACGGACCCTGCCCTTCTTCCTATATGGAGGGTGAGTCACTATTCTTTGGAGCACTGAGTGTCAACAGTTGTAGTATGCTGGTAAATGTTTAATAACCAGCTCTCTGAATAGGTGTAAGGGGATTTGGGTAAATATTTAATAACCAGCTCCCTGAGGGAACATGAGAGAATGCTGGTGAATGTTTAACAACCAACTCCCTGAGGGGCAGGGGATTATGGTAGATGTTTAACAACCAGCTTCCTGAGCAGATATGGGGGCAATGGATAGTAGTACACATTTTAAAATTTAATCTGAAATCTAGATCATCAACAAAACAAAAACCAAACCCCAATTTGTAGTTTTTGGGGATTTCCAAGGTGGGCATAAATTCTCACAGTGAAAATTTAACAGCCAGCTCTTGGAAGTTAGTTTGAGCTGGATCCAGCTCACCTCTGTTCCCCAGCCACAACCCTGGAGACTTCTAAGAAGGGAGACAGAGAAGGAGACTGGGAAAATGAAGAAGAGGAGGAAGAGGAGGAGGAGAAAGAGCTTGGAAGGAGACAAAGCAAGGACGGGAAGAACAAGAGGAAGTGTCTAGGGCAGGAAGCCAGGAAAAGCTCCCCAAAGCAAGCTGCCTGCAGGGAGATGGGGTTTCTCCCCCAGGCCTGTGGCCCAGCGGCCCCCCCCTTTAGCCCTCCTCACCTTCCCTAGGAAATGTTTCCTGTATGCCCGAGCTTCACCCTTGCATTCCAGCCTATAGCCAAACATGCCAGGGCTGAGGTTTTCCTCTTCCTCCTCAAAGATGCTGCTGTCAGACGATGTCGGGGTGCCGATGTTTTCTGGGTCTTCGATCCAGTAGCCCCCAAACTGGGGCAGGATGACCAGTGGGTAAGGGCCTCCTTTTTCCACAATCTAGAAGCAATGGGGAAGTCCCATATTAGTTCCCTCTGGATGCCCTAGTGCAATAGAAGGGCTTCAGGATTAGTGTCTGAAGAGCAGAGGACAAACATGGGGGGTTTCATAGACTCAGAGCCTGAAGGGTTGTAGCCTGAGTAGCCAGCTAATCTATCTTACAGATAAAGAAACCAAGGCCTTTAAGTGCCTTGGGAACATAGGAACATAGGTCTAGAGTTGGAAGGGAACTCCACAGCCTCTTTTTACAGGTGAGCAAACTGAGGCCCAGAGAGTTTAAATGATTGCCCAAGGTCACCCAGTAAGTGGCAAGGTCAGGATTTGAACTCAGGTCCTATAGCTACAAATCAGTGCTATTTTCACTGCCCCAAGGACTAGGGATGGGGCATTTGTGCCAGAAAAGAGTGAGAATTCTCTAGACTCAACTGTCCAGGCTATCCTCAGAATGATTCAAGGAATGGGTTATAAATCCCATTTTACAAATAAGGAAACTGAGATCCAGAAAGTGAAAGACCAAAGGTCCCAGGGTATGTCAGTGATAGAAACCAGACTAAAATCCAGGCCTCCCAACTCTTAGTCCCAAGATACTTTGCATGGAGACCACCCTTCTCATAGAACCATTGGCAGGGATGACTTTTCTCTCCATCATCCCAATTGATGCTCTCTAGCACAATCTGGAATTTAGCTAGTAAAGAGGCTCATACCCACCTCATCAATGCTGGGATACGGGATGTAGTCATCCTAAAAGGCAAATCAGAAGTCACGGCTGTTATCCCCTGACGGAACAGGAAAGATCTCCTTGTGCTTATAATTATTTTTTTAATTTTAAAGTTTTATTGATATTGTTTGTTTTTACTTCATAGCCATTTCTAGGTAGAACTTCTTTCAACCCAGTGAGCCTTCCCTTTCCCAAAGAAAAACAGTCCTCAGAGATGGCTGACAGCTTCTCTAGGTAGAGGCAGAAGGCATATTTCCTCATCTCTTCTCAGGGCCATCAGTGGTAGTTACAGTGACCCAGCATTCAGCTTGGCCTTATGGTTCTCTTTTATTACACAACTGGAGTCATTTTACATCATTTTCTTGTTCTCTGCCTACTTCACTGAGTATCAGTTCATAAAGCTCTTCTAAGAATTCTCTGAATTCTTCACATACATCACTTTTTTTTTTTTTTTTTAAAGCAATTGGGGTTAAGTAACTTGCTCAAGGTTACACGGCTAGTCATTTGATTTATGCGTGGGTGCTCATTTTCTGAGGCCGGATCTGATCTCAGGTCATCCAAACTCCGAGGCCGGCACTCTTACTCACTGCGCCACCTAGCGCCCCTTTGGGCAATTGGGGTTAAGTAACTTGCCCAAGGTTACACGGCTAGGTTTTTGTTTGTGCGGATTAAGTGTCGGAGGCCGGCTCTGAACTCAGGTCCTTCTGATTCCAGGGCCGGCGCTCTATTCACTGCGCCACCTAGCCGCCCCACATACATCACTTTCTTGTGGCACAATGATTCCCAACTATGTTAATGTGCCACAATTTGTTCACACACTCACCAGTCAACGGTCACACACGTAGTATATTTTTCTTTTTTTGCTACCATGAATATTTTGAGATATACGAGACCTTTGCTTCTTTATGACTACAATTCACCAGTTTCCCTGTGCATGGCCTAACAAAGCAGGATACCAGAAGCAAAGGGCCAAAAAGTTCCAAGTTCTGTGCTTCAGGGCAGGTCAGGAGGGGGCAGAAGGGAGAGAGCACAGCAATCAGTGTTTGTTGTTTGACTCATACACTAATGGGTAGACACCTGAAAAGCCTAAGGGGAACCTGAGCCCAAATTCCTCATATTTTCTTTCTTCTACTGTCACGAATTAAATAATAATAACAATAGCTAACATTTATACAGTACTTACTACATGCCAGGCACTGCTACTGTTATTTACCTTACTTGATTCTTACAGCAACCCTGGGAGGTGTGCGCTAGTCAATGATTCCCCTTTTTATAACTGGAGAAAGACAGAGGTTAAGTGACTTGGCCAGGAATGACCTTTACATAAGTTTATAACTCTTCATGGCTTTGTCACTGGGATTTAATCAGCCTTCTCTCTGCAGGAAATGTGGCCTAGGCCCTGACTTTTGGAATAGTAGCTAAAAAATATAGCTGAGGCTGTATTTGAACTCAGTTCTTCCTGACTCCCCACCCAGCACTCTATCCCACTGTCCCACCTAGCTGCTCTAGCTTCCTGTAGATGGTAGCTGACTCTATGCCCTCTAGAATGGAGATATATCTACATACTGGGGGTGAATGGAGCACCGTAAAGGGGGGAGTTGAAGCCCAGCCTCTGTTGAGTAACCTCACCCCAGGAAGCTGTAGCAGGAGCAAATCCTACACCCATTAGATAACAGCTGAACCAGACTCCTACAGATCCTCCCAGACAAGGGCTGACTCCCAGAGACAGGACCTGCCTCTCTACCCCTAGAAATGAGAATTTGTTCTCTGTAGCTGGGAGGTGTCTGATCTTGGGTACCAAGAAGTGGGGATGAGAGGGAAAGAGGTTGCCTGGTCAAGGAGAAACGAGATGCCAGCTGCCACAGCCTCAGTTTCCAATTTGCCCTCTGGTCCCTAGAGCCACATCAAGCCCACACTTTGCCACCATCACCCCCCCTCAGCTGCTCAGTAATGCACCGGACTGACAAGGTCAGTCACTTAAATGGCTCTTGGTGAAAGTCTAAAGGCCAAGCAGGGTGGAGATGGAAAATTGTACAACGAGGTCCTGACTTCCAGTCAGTCAGAGCTCAAATGCTCTATTATGGCTGCTGAGATTTACACCCCTCCGCCACCCATTAGAGAAGATCATTCTCCACAGCCTCTAATCTCAGCCCCTCAAGGCCCCATATTGATGTCACCTCCCCCACTTAGCTCACCTTGTTTTTCTGGGGTCCTGGTTTTTGTTCCTCCAGCTTGATGCCCTGGAATGACAAAGAAAACATCAGAACCACCCCTAAGTTTGTTATTGACGGCTAACATCATACATGATGACTTCCCATGTATATGATAGCATATTGCTTGCCTTCTCAAAGGCTGGGGAAGGGACTGAAGGGACAGAGAGAATCGGGAATCCAAAAATTTTAAAATAAATGTTAAAAGAAAGTAGAATTAATTTTGTTTTTTAAAAATGTTTTGTTTTTAGAGGTGATGGGGGTGGGGGAGAGTCATCCCTCCATGTCCCTCTGGCAGCCGGTATCCCAGAGCTAAATCTTTATTTGGGGACCCAAACTGAGTGGCCCAGTCATCTAATCAATTTAAGCCAATTAATTCAGTACCAACTAGGTCAGGCCCTGTGCTAGAGGACAAAGGCTGGGTGTTGGGTCAGCTGGATGAGAATTCTAGCTGTCACTGGCTAGTCGTATATATGACCTTGGGATCTTAGATTTGGAGGTCATCCAGCCCAGCCCCTTCTTTTGGGAAAGAGTGAAGCTCAAGTTCAGAGATTTGCAGTGACTTGTCCAAGGTCATACAGTTAGTCAATGGCAGTTGGGATTCAAACTTTGGTCCTCTGACTACAAACCCAGTATTTTTTCCCATTGACCACTTATATCGTTTCCCTTGTAACAGGGATAAATAACCCCTTCCTACCCCCCCCCAACCTCCTAGGGCTGATGTAGTACCCCAGTGAGCTAACAGACACAAAACCACTTTGAAAATCCCATCTCCTTCTGCAGATGGAGGGAATTATTTTTTCTAGGTGCCTCTGCTTGGGTCATTATCAGATTTTCTGCTTATTAAAAAGAATGAGCCTCTGCTTGTTCACTCAGTGAATCATGAACCTGAGCTCTCTGATGATTCTTGGGAGCAGTAATAAGGTGCAGTGGAAAGGGTCCCAGACTCAGCATTCGGAGCCTTGTCAGAGTGCTGTAAAATAGCTGTGTGCCTGAACAAGTCTCAGGGCTCTCTCCTCCTCTGTAAAATCTGGGGCGTCACAGGCTGGGAACTGGAAAGGACCTCAGTGTTCATTCCATTGCAGAACCAGAGCCCACAGACCTAGAGCCAGATGGGAGAAGCCATCTCTGCCAGCCCTCTCTCTCTTCCAGATGAGGAAACTGAGGTCCAGAGAAAATTTGTATAGAACTTTAAGGTTTGCTATGGGCTTCATATACCTGCTGACATTTGACCTTAATCACAACCCTGGGAGGACTTATTATTATCCCCATTTACAGGTGAGGAAACAGAGGCTCAGTGAATCGAACTGGCCCAAGGCCAGACAGGTAGCAAGTGGCAGAACTAGTATTTGAACTCAGCTCCTGATTCCAAAACCAGCCTCCATTTCATGTTATCACATTGCCTCTGGATCTGAGTTCAAATGTCCCTTCTTGCTAAAGTACCACCTGTGTGATTAACTGGCAAGTTAATCAACCAATCTGTGAACATTTATTAAGTTCCTATCATGTGCCAGTCACTGTGCCAAGCGCTAGGGTTATAGAGGTAAAAGACAGTCCTTGCCTTCGAGGAGCTTGTAATCTAATGAAAGTCCCTACCATTTTCTGGCCTAGGCTTCCATCACTGTAAAAAAGAGGGTTGGACTCAATGTTTTCTAAGGCTCCTTCCAGTTCTCTATTTAAGAGAATGAAACGTTCCAGACCATTTCTACATTGGCCTAGATAAGCAGAGAGCAGTGGGGAGCAGTGTTCTCTGTAACTAGAGCTTTTCCCACCCATCCCTCACCCCCCCCTTTCCTGCACCCCTTGCAGCAATGGGAGAGGACTGTTAGGAAGCAGCCAGAGTCTGTTGTGGGAAGCACCCCAGGGTGATGCCTGCTCTCTGTCTGAAGGGCCATGGCAGCACCAGGGCAGGGGGAGGGATGGGTAACCAAGAAAGTGCCAAGTAGGGTCTGTAGTAGGTGAGACCCCAGAAACTGAGCTGGCTTCTGGTCCCCACCCAGGCACAGCCACTAAGCCTCTACAATTGGAATGAAGGAGACTTCAATTCAGATCCTGCCTCATATGCTAGCTGGGTGAACCCGGACAAGCCCTTAAATTTCTGTGTGATTCATTTTCCCATCTGTAACATGAGGGAGTCGTGCTTGATGCCCTCCAAAGCCCCTTTCAGCCCTAAATCTAGGCTCCTTTGTTTCTAGAGCTCCATGTTAATCATGAAGTGGAAATGGGGCCACTTTTTAGTACTGTAAGACCCTGATTTCCTGGAATGCTTGGGGATTAAGAGGCTTTGGTTAGTTGGTTTTTTGTGATCAGGCAGATTAGTAATCAGCAGCCCTTTTTGTTGTATGCCTCGATGAAAAGGTTCCTAAAATGTATCGGTCTGTTCTCTGGGTCCTTGAGTACCTCTCTATGTTCCCAAATCTTTCTTTGATGAGAAAGGAACATGCTGACCCTTGAGATTCATTATAAGCATCACTAACCACTACCAGAGACTAACACTGGAGATGGAAATTATTGTTCAGTCATTTCAGTGTGTCTGACTCAGTGTGTGTGACCCCATTTGGGGTTTTTGTTGCAGAGATACTGGAGTGCTTTGCCATTTCCTTCTCCAGATAGTTTTACAGATGAGGAAACTGAGGCAAACCAAGTAAAGGGACTTGGCCAGGGTCACACAGCTTTAAGTGTGTCTGAGGCCAGATTTGAACTCAAGAAGATGTCTTCACACAAGCCCAGTGCTCTATCCTCTGTGCCACCTTGCTGCCCTGGGGAAGGTCTAGACTTTTAAAAATGATTCCAGGTCTTTTTTCCCTATAACTCTATGTTGGATACCAGTGAGGGTGACTAAAATTCAGGAGTGTGTTTATTTCTAAATCCAGATACATTTGGGTTACACTCACCACCCCTGGGCCTTGGAAGACCATAATGCAAACCACCTTCCCGTGTGTGTCTCACCCTAGGAGAATGCAAACTCCTTGAGGGCAGGGAAGGTCTTGCTTTTGTATCAGAATCCTCAGTACCTAGTAGTATGATAGTATGGGAGCATTCCTTTAATAAATGCTCTTCTGTCCATTAATGTGTTTATTCATCTGCCATCACAAAGAACAAACACACGTTTAACCTTTAGGTTGTGGGTGCGGCACATTCCCAGATGGATGCTCACTCCTCTCCCTGCCAGCCTGGGCTCCTGGAAGTCCAGGGAGGAAGCGATCTCTTCCCATGCCAGACTAACTGCCCATCCCTCTCTGATTCTTTCCCTACATCCACCTTGTCTCCTGTATTGTAATGGCTTATGTAGGTGCCTGTGAGACCGAGGTCCCTGAGGCCAGAGGGGTGTTACTCTTCTCTGTACCTCCCTCCCAACACTTTCAGATCTGAGAAGCTCAGTGAGTGTTTCTGCCCCATAGTGCCAGGAATCATTGTGCTTGAGTTTCCACTCATCGGGGTTCACAAGTAGCTCTGCAGGTGTATGTGTATGGGGGGGCAGGGAGTAACTAGGGGGAGGGAGGCTCGTAGGATCATAGACTGAGAACTGGAAGGGCCCATGGAGGTCTTCTAGGCCAACTCCCTCATTTTACAGCTGAGGAAACTGAGATACAGAGAATAAAGTGCCTCTATCACTCTAGTCACTTTACCAAGATGAGCGGCCTCAGATAAGGCGATCAGAAGGCTACCTCTTCCTTTGATATTGGCCAAGAACGTGTGGGAGAGCCTCTCCTCCCCAGTGAGTGCTGCTCTGGGTCTGAAGAGGCCTTCCAGCCCAGCCTGGGTCTGCTTGGTGGTGGTGTCAGAACCAGAGCTGTTGTCCCATGCAGGTAAAGCAGCAGACTAAGTCAAGAGTTGGTGCCCCTTGCCTTGTGTTAGTCATAACCCCTTGGACCTTCTGAGTAGGCAAAGGCAAAGGCACATCACAGCTCCCCCAAGCCAATCCAAACCCTGCCCTTCCTTTCAGCTCCAACCTCCCTCTTGAAGCGCCAAACTTTCACTTCTCCAGAATAACAGAATCTAGCACTCGGAATGACCTCTAGCCTTATGTGTGAAATGGGGATAACACCACCTGAAGTATCTGCTTCACAGGCTCCCTGTGAGCAGCCAATGAAAGCAATCTCTGTCAGCTTTAGAGACCTACAAGATGGACCAGACTGACCATGATGTCCTTGGTGTGAGGAGCTTCCTTTTTGTTGTATGCCTAATTCTTTTTTTTTTTTTTGCTTTTTTGGAGGGCAATTGGGGTCAAGTGACTTGCCCAAGGTCACATGGCTAGTTTTTTTTGTGTGTTAAGTGTCTGAGGCCAGATTTGAACTCAGGTCCTCCAGACTCCAGGGCCAGTGATCTATTCACTGTGTCACCTAGCTGCCCCTTCCCTCTGATAATTCAAACCAGCACAGGCTCTGCAATGCCTCTTCTCAGAGCTGTGCCCAGGGCCACATGGCCTGGATACTTCAGAAATGGGACTGGAATTCAAGGCTCTCTTCTGAGCCCAAGTCTCTATCTACTGAGCCACACCGTCTCTTTCAATCGTCATCATTACTATTTTATCACTATGTTTTCCTGTATTGTTCTTGAGAGATGGGTCATGTTCTTAAATCTTATCTCCCCAGCTAATTGTAAACTCAAGGACAGGGATGCTTCATATGTGGATAGAGCACTGGGCCTGGAGTCAGGAAGACCTGAATTCAAATCTGGCCTCTGACACTTACTAGCTGTGTGACCCTGAACAAGTCACTTGACCACTGTTTGCCCCAGTTTCCTCCTCTGTAAAATGAGGAGGTTGGACCAGAGGTTCTGTAGGGTCACTTATAGCTGTGACGTTCTTAGGTCTGAGCTTTTTGGACCAAAAGACCATTGCACCTTTATCAGACAGGCTTCTTTCTCATTCCTCAGTGAAGAATGAATGTGCCCTGGGACGTGGAAATAAAGAGGAGGCTCCCCCAGCTATCCCAGCACAACACTGATAAGAAGTGTTTATCTAGCACCTCAAAGTTTTCAAAATGCTTCACACATTATCTCATTTGATTCCCACAGCTCTGTAAGAAAGGGGCATTTTTCTTATTTTATAGATGAGGAAACTGAGGCTGGAAGAGGTAAAGTGACTTGCCCTGGGTCACAAAACAAGTAAGTGTGCAAGGTAGGATCTGGACCCAAGTCTCCCTGATGTGGAGTCAGGGGACCTGGATTCGAATCCCACTTCAACTCTTACTGGGTCATTTTGGATGGGTCATTTTAGTGGGACTGGACTGGAAGATCTCCAAGGTCCTTCCAGTTCTAGATCTAGGATCTGATTCCTCCACCAGACCTAGTAACCCCAAGTCCAGCCTTTTACCTGCTAAGTCACCCTGACTTCCAATAAGTTTGGAAGCTGCTCTATGGTAGTGCTAAAAGCAGCCTGGACCCACCACTAGGGGCACACTGGTGAACTTCCCAATACTGGTGGGTACCATGTTATTGCTGTCCAACCATCAAAAGTCTCTCTGCTCTGGGGTCCAGCATCCCCATCGATCAGACAACCAAGTATCTACAGGTGTTTAATACCATACAAGTACCAAAAAAAGTTGTCTCCACACCCAGGGAGCTAGCATTCTAATGGGGCTCAAGGGGGGCAACCCCACAACTGGGACACTTACTTGCATCTTCTCCAGCATCTCGAAGAATTCCGCAGACTGTAAGACAAAAGAGGGGAGGGGAGAAAAGGGAGAGAGACAGAGAGGTCAGTGAAACTGTCTAAGAAAATCTTTTCTCCTCCCTCCGGGAGCAAAGAGCAGCAGATGTTGGACAGAGATGGAATTAATTTGAAACATGAGAAAGGATAATTAGATTTTGTCTTTACTGGGTTTGAAGACCAAAATATTCTCCTTGGAAAAAACCCCAAAGAGTTGATGATATTGGCCAGTCCTAAGTCAGAGCTGGGGAGGGGAAGGCTCCCAGGGGGCCAGAGCTCTGGGCAGCCAGCTAATTCTGAGATGGCCAGTGATCCCTTTGGGGGCAGATGACCACAGTAAGGCTCCAGGCTGTCTTGGAGCCAAGGCCATTAGCCCAACCTGCTGGGAGAAAGCCTGCATAAGGACAGCTAGCATGGGCAAAGTTTTAGCTTGACAACAGGGCCAGGGGCTTGGGGGAAGTGAGGTCGTGTACTATTTGGGGTCTCACCAAGATGCAAACCCCCAAACCAGCTTCTTCCCGTCTTGATGGGTTGCTAGGGATTGTCCCAGACATCCCTGGTGCTACCTTTGTGATGTCCAGGGGAAGACAGCGAGGAAATGGGGAAGTAAGGAACTCTGGGGACAATCAAACCAGAGGCCTCCCATCCCCTCCAGGTATGGATATACCCCCTCCCTTAGAAGATGAGCTAAGACACTGAGCTCTTCCTGCAAATCAGAGGCTCATTTATTCAATCAATCAATAAGCATTTATTAGGCACCTACTATATAGTACGAGGTAAAGAAGGTGCTTTGGCTCAAAGAATGGGCCAAACCATTAATTAAGCTTTTCCTGCAATCATAGGAACAATTATTCAGTCAATCAACAACACTCTTCAAGGACCTACTGTCCTACTATGTTCAGTTAGTCACTGAGCTGGACCCCAGGATAGAAAGACAAAAGCAGAAACAGGTCCTGCCCTCTAGAAGTTTACATTCCATTATCAGTTGTATGTACTAGACAGATGTTGATTAATGACTTTCTGGAGGGTGGAAAGGGAAGGGAATCTGGTTTGGGGGAAGGAAGCATCATGGTACAGTTAATAGACCACTGACCTTTGAGTCTAAGGATCTGAGTTCAAATCTCACCTCTAACACTACCTATGTGACCCTCTGTGGACCTCAGTTTCCTAAACTGTAAAGGATGGTAGTGGACTAGGTGACTTCTGAAGTCCTTTACTTCACCAGAGCTATGCCCTAGTGGGGGTGGCATGATGGATAGAGTTCAGTGGAGTCAGGAAGACCTGAGTTCAAGTTCAGCCACTTACTAGCCTTGTGACCCCCCCCTCCCAGAAAAGTCATTTGACCTTTCTCAGCCCGAGTTTCTCCACTTGTTAAAAAAATAGCATCTGGGGGCGGCTAGGTGGCGCAGTGAGTAGAGCACCGGCCCTGGAGTCAGAAGGACCTGAGTTTGGATCAGGCCTCAGACACAACGAACACACAAACAAAAACCTAGCCGTGTGACCTTGGGCAAGTTCCTTAACCCCAATTGCCCTCCAAAAGGCAAAAAAAATAGCATCTGCCTTATGGGTCTGGGAGGACTGAGATAACATAGGTTATCTCTGCAAATCTTCAAGCACCATATAAATAGTAGCTATTCTCTGACCTCCAAGCTCCCTTCCCATTCCAGATCTATGATGCTCTCTGGAAGAGACCCTAGCCTTATCCTCACTCCATGCACAGGAAATGCCTTAGCAAGAACCCCAGCTCCACCTGGACCATCTCAGATTGGTGTCAAAACCCTCTGAGACCCATAGAAGTAGAGATGTCAAGCTGGAGGGTCCCTGAGTCAGCCCCTCCTCCAATTTTACAGATGAGGATGTTGAGGCCCAGACAAAATGAAGCACTTCCCCTATGAACACAACCCTAGTACAGCTCCAGGTCTCTTTGAGTCCAAGCTCACATTCTCTCCTTTATGGCAGGCTGCCTCTCAAAATCCACAAAGGCCACGATCTAGAAGCAGATGGTCTGTCCCCAGTGCCAAAGTTAACAAGGCAGCCTCGGCTGGGCTTGCGGCAACTTCTCTGTGACTCAGTTGGCTTTCCAAGCAGGCAGTTACTGTTTTCCCATAAGAACGAGCCTCATTTTCCATTCAAAAGCAGAGTGAGTAAGCGTATGGCTCAGGGTGGGAGATTCTGTCACTGGGACCCAGACAAAATCCTGATCGGGTAGAGGCCACATGGGCAGCCCCCAGCTAGCCAGCCCTGGTCCAGGATTGACGGGGCATTGAGTGAAGTTTCCTTGAGATGGGAGGAGGAGGTATCCCCAACCTTGCTTTTGGTGGCCGGGAAAGTCAGGACACCAGACTGGTTTTCCAAACAGGAACATAACACAGTAACTCTCTCACCGAGCTGTCTAACTTATTATTAGCAACAGCCGCTGCCGCCTGGGAGGGGACCCGCTGCCAGTTTTCCTCACTGCAATCACCACTTTAGCAACTTGACAAGTCAACCATGAAATAATTGCCCAGAACTCAAGCTTGACATACAAAATCATAGCCTGGGAATCATTGTTTCTGTTTAACTCCCTCCCCAGCCTTAAGAAACTAGGCCTGTCCTCAAAGGCAAAGCCAGCCTCTGGAAGGAAAGCCTGGATTGTAGACTTGGGAGTAACCTTCAAACTCATGGAATCTTAGCCCCACCCAAACTACCAAAATGATCATTTCTTAAGAGCCTCCCATAGGAAGATGAAGTTTAAATAAGACTCACCCCCTGCCCTCATGGAACTTGTAGACAGGGAGGGGGAGATGACATTAATCACTGTAGTTATGTCTGACCGGTGACCCCATTTGGGGGGTTTTCTTGATAGAAAGCTTAGAGTGGTTTGCCATTTTCCTTCTCATTTCCAGCTCATTTTACAGAAGAGGAAACAGGCAAACCAGGCTATGTGACTTGCCCAAGGTCACAGAGTTAGGAAGTAGCTGAGGCCAGATTTGAACTCTTGAAGATGACTCTCCCTGATTCCAAGCCCAGTGTTCTATCTACTGCACCCCCAGCTGCCCCTCTACTACGACAGACTATAAAGGCAGAACTTGAACCCAGATTTTCCTTATGCTAACTTGATAACACCAAAGTGCTTCCTGAGGAGGAAGATCACATAGAGAACTGGGGAGAAAGATACTCAAAACATGGAGTCCTATAGGGAGTAGGCTGGGCAGTCACCACTGACCTTCTGAATGGGGAGCACATTATTGTGCCTCAGTTTCCCACTACTTCAAGAATTCCCCATGGCCTACTCATCTCATGGTATCACCAAAAAAAAGAAGACAAAATGGCATCTAGCTTGGGCTGCCCATATATCTGCCCTGCCCTGAAGAGGAACACCAGATTTGAAAGCATGGGCAGGCATGATTTCCAGTAGAGGTGAGGGTGGCTGGGGGTCCCTGAGGGAGAGAGCTCGGCAGACCAGGGTAGTGGGCTGATCAGGCCAAGGACATGGGTTCATGCTGTACTTTCTGACTGATGTAAAGGTAAGAACCCTGAGCTTAAAATCAGAGTCCTTGGGTCCAAGCTGAGGCCTACGGGGATTGGAGGTACCACCATGGTGTGGGAGGAGAGAATGAAAGACAGAAAGAGGGCAGGAATTTAGAGCCCTGGGTTCTAGTCCTGGCTCTACACTGACTGCCTGGGCAATCTCAGGTAAATCATTTCTGCTTCAGTTTCCTCACCTGTCACTCGAGAGGGCAGGGCTTTGGTGGCCTCTGACATCCCTTCAAGCTCTGAATAGAGGATCCTAATTACCACTTGGGTGACCGGGCCAAGTCAGGTAACCTCTCCATGCCTCAGTTTCCTCATTTACGAAATAAAGGAGTTGGACTAGGTACCTTTAAGGAGCTTTCCAGTTCCAAGCCTAGGATCCTACTTACCACCTGGGTGACCTTGTAAAAGTCATTTAACCTACTGGGGACTCTGTTTTCTTGTCTGTAAAATAAGGGACTAGATCAATCAACCAATAAGAATTTATTAAGCACCTACTATGGGCCAGGTATAAAATGAGGGGCTTGGACTAGATTAATCAACCAACAAGGATTTATTCAGTACCTACTATGTGCCAGGCATTATGCTAGGCACTGGGGATACAAAGACAAAAAAAAAGTAACTCTTGCCTTTGAGGCATTTACCTTCTACGGGGAAAACAACCTATAAGTATTTGTCTATGCAGAATAAATAGATCCAGAGTAAACACAAGACAGACCCGAAGCTGTAAGAGAGAGTGGCCCCTGGACTGCCCTAGAGCCTGGGCCAGAAGGCCTGGGATCAGAGGTCTTGGCAGACACCAGCCATGGTGCCCTAGACAAAGGACTCGGCCCCACTTTCTCCATTGTAAGATGTGGAAGTGCTTTGTAAACCTTAAAGTCTGATAATAACATGAGCCGCCATTAACAAGCTGGAGGAGCATAAATCACTCCATTAATCCTGATGAGCCATCCCTTCCTTGGGCGCACTGACTGGGACGTGTTCCATGGGAGCCATTCTCACTGATGGAAAACAAATTCCAGGTGTGTGTCCTTGGGAGGTGGGGGGGGGGCCATCGCTAGACTCGTCTTCATGGGCCAAAGACAGCCTTTGCTTCTTTCAGTGAAGCCAGGTGGGGAAAAGAGGGCAGGGGGAGTGGTCTTTGGAGCTCCTTCCTGGCACTTGGTCTGCCACAGGGCTTACCGCCCAACTGCTGACTCTCCTGGCGTCTCCATCCAATCCAACCCAAGCCAACAAGATATTAAGCACCATCCTGAGCTCTTAGCCCCAGTCTTGATGTAGTTCACACTTCATTAGGGAGAATAAGACAATAGAGAGAGCTTTAATAAGCAGCATTCTCAAATAACAAGCATTTATTAAGTGCTTACTGTATACCAGGCTGAGCACTAAGGATATATAGGATATGAAGATACAACCAAATTAGTCCCTACCCTCAAGGAGCTTACATCAGCTAGCCTGACCACTCACTAGGTTTCAAATTCATTATTCCTTTCCCCGCCTCATTCCCCTTATGGCTAGTGATTCCTCTCTCTAAATTACACTGCATTTATTTTATTATATCTCCTTCAATGGAATAGGGAAAGGGATTTTGGAGTTTTTGTATCTTTGGTGCTTGGTACAATATCTGAATGAAAAAACAGATTTTAAAAACCATTCATTAAGTGCCTACTGTGCGAAAAGGACTGTAATGAGCACTGAAAAGTAAGACAGTCCCAATTTTGAAGGAACTCATATTCTAATAGGGGAGACAACACATAAGGGGGAGTTTCAGTTGCAGGTCATATGGAAAGTCCAATGGTCCTTAGGCTCCATATTTTTGCCCAGCATATAGTAGGGGCTTAATAAGTGATTACTGATTACCCTTATCTTCTTTTCCCACTTTGGTCCATCCCATACACAGTTCCCACCACTGCCTGATCTATCTGCTAAAACGTTCCTGTTACCCAGTCACTTGCCTGCTCAAGAACCCACAATGGCTGGGGATTCCCTTGGGATTGAACCATTCATTTATAAGTTAATCCCATCCATTAAAAAACCAAACTAAATGAAGCAGCTCCATATTCCTGACTTAATCAATCAGTCAAATATTTACTAAGCACAGTCCTCTGTGCTTGGCAGAGAACCCAACAGTGGGCATAAATTTGACTATGCAGAGAACATCTAGGAAACCTGCCAGCCTAGATCAGAGGGGGCACCTGGCTGGGGGTAACAGAAGGAAGATGGACCTTAAGACAGAGGCCCTAACACTCCCTAGCTGGGGGATCACAGGAGAGTTAATTAACCTCTCTGGGTCTCCATGAGAGAAGAGGAAAACTGCCTTACCTGGGCTGTGGTGAGAAAAGCAATTTCAGGGGAGATCAGCACAAACCATTATTATTGCTTCTTTCTCATTCTTTAAATTAAATCCCTAATTTCGAGGTTACCTCCTCCAGGAAGCCTCAATGGATTGATTCCCAAGGGGAATAGCTACCTTCCTCTTTAGGCTTTCCATAGTCCTTGGTTTGACAAATTTCTTAATGAATGTACTTATCCAAACAAGTACTAATTAACCCTAACCCTAATGCATCTCTATATCTATCTATCTATCTACCTATCTATCTATATCTTGTTGTGTCCCCCATTAGGGGGAGTGAGGTTGTACAGAGGATACAATGCCCAGATTGAATAGGGAGGGCTCATCTTCCTGAGTTCAAATCCAGCCTCAGACATTTACTAGCTGTGTGACCCTGGGGGAGTCCCTTAAACTGCTGTCTGCCTCAGTTTCCCCAATCCTTAAATGGGGATGACAAAAGTACATACCCCTCAGGGTTTCTATGAGAATAAAATAATATTTATAAAGCATTTTGTAAACCTTAAATATTATTATTAATATAATAATAGTTATTGTTATAATTATTTGCCTCCTAGCTTTGGGGAAGAAAATGATGGATGCAGTTTGGGTCAAATTGATCAATAGAATCAAAGAATATTATAATGGAAAAGGAGCTTAAGGACTATCTAGGAGGTGCCTCTTATTTTACAGAGAAAGAGGTTGAAGTGGAGGAGGGGGATGAGTTGACCTTCACAAGGTCAAGGAAGCATGAAGTTACAGAGTCAAGTATCCAAGGTCAGGTCCTCCCGCCATACCATAACAGAGACAGTGTCCAAGGTCAGGTCCTCCTACCATACCATAACAGAGCCAGTGTCCAAGGTCAGGTCCTCCCACCATACCATGACAGAGCCAGTGTCCAAGGTCAGGTCCTCCCGCTATACCATAACAGAGGGTGCTGAAGATCACTCAGTATTGACGATCTGGCAGATTTGAGGCTCATGCCTCAGGAACTGCCAACACTAGTTGGGGGTCCAGCACCGGGATACTTCAGTGAAGCACAAAGATGTGCATAGCTAGTCATTCACTCATCCACTAGTTCCACAAACATTTCATGAACACCTCCTCTGGCCATGGGCCCGAGGATAATATAAACATGAATATGAAATGTTCCCTGCCCTCTTGGACCTTACTGTCTAGTAGAGCAATGAAGCATGGACATAAATTATCATAACAAAAAGTGGACGGAAGTGTGAGGAGCTGTTGGAGCTTGGAGCAGGGAGAGCTCTCATCTGGCTGGAGAGCAATCAGGAAGGTCTCCCCAGAGGGGGCGGCATTTGAACTGGAGCTTGAAGGATGGCTAAGATTCTGACAGAGATAGGAAAGAAAGGCATTCCAGGTGTAGGGAATGGTGGGAGTAAAGTTCTGATGAGCAAAAGAAAAGATGTGCCCAGGGCCTGCCATGGCCTACTTGTGATGACCATCAAAAGTCTTCGTTTTCTCATTCATCTAAACACCCATCCGTTATGCCGGAAGGGAGAAGGACACAGATAAGTAATTTATATTATATTATGCTATGTTATATCATGTTACAATCATATATCATATATTATATTATATATTTATTGTTATATTATATCATATTATATTATAAATAAATTATTATATTATGCCTTATAAATTAGCTAGTTTTTTAAGTGCCTACTGTATTGCAAGGAACCAGGCCAGGCCAAAATGAAAGAGGCCCTGCCTGGGGCAGCTTCCATTATACTAGGGTGACTACAACACTAGCTGCAGACATTAAGCAAACATAAAATAAATTCAGGAAGGGGAAAGTCCTAATAACCGGGAGGGATGGGGAAAGGCTTCATTTAAGAGGGGCTGCCTGAGCCCTGAAGGAAGATGCCAGACTGAGGACTTGGCATTTTATACAAAGCTCCTGAAGGATTTAGAACAGGGGAATAAGGTGGCCAGGCCTGTGTCTTAGGAAGATTCATTTGGCAGGTGTGTGCACAGGGACTGTCTCCTGAGACCCAGACCTGTATACAGGGAACTCCCAGGAGAGAAACTCCCTCCAGCTATCCAAAAGAGCAACTTCCCTGTAACATGGAAGCTGAGTCAGCTGTACTTGCCTAGAGATGGGACATGAATGCTGGTCCTCTTGCCTTTGAGGCCAGCCCTCAATAAATGTTTATTGTGGGGCAGCTAGGTGGCACAGTGGATAGAGCACCGGCCCTGGAATCAGGAGGACCTGAGTTCAAATCCAATCTCAGACACTTACTAACTGTGTGACCTTGGGCAAGTCACTTAACCCCGATTGCCTTTTAAAAATTAATGTTTATTGATTGAATGTAGCAACTGCACCATGCTGTTTCGTGACCCTAAAGGTAGCTGGCATTTACGCCTCACTTTAAAGCTGGCAAAGCACCACATACACACTGTCCCACTCGGGCCTTGTGAGGGCCGATGAGAACAAGCTACAGTTGCTTTTCTCCTCATTTTATAGACGAGGCAGCTGGAAGAGCACCCCTTGCCTCTGACTGCACGGCGGCTAACAGTCACTGGTAGGATCTGAACCCAGGTTTTCCCGACTTAGGTTCAATGCTCTAACCAGTGCACCCCCCTGCCTTCCAAACCTCTCTAAGACACCAGGGCTCACTTGCCCTGTCTAGCCTTCCCGGTCAGCAGAGTCTGTGGGCAGGTGGCCAGTCCCTGGCTTGGGACCCAGGTTACCTTTGAGTTTGCCTCTTCCAGGGCCATCCTTGAGGCAGGATGCCACGGCGGGAAGAGGCCTCAGGAGAAGGGAGGCAGATGTATTTATGACTGGTCTGGTCACCCACTCAAAAAGGGAGATGCCCTTTTGGCAAGACAGGCACCTCCGGCCAGATGGAAGACCAGCTCCCCCGAAAAGCAAACACCACCCAGTGAGTTGGCACAGCCTCGGGCTGTAACCACCTTCCTCAGAGGATTTTAGGATTCGGAATGGTCTGGTGTCTGTGTAGGTCTGCCGTCAGAGGACCTGGGTTCAGATCCCGGTCTGCCCCTTCTGAACCCTATGACCTTGGGCAGGTGACACCTTGCCTGGGTCTCAGCTCCTCTATCCAGCGAGGGGCCTCAGTTCAAGTGACCTCTGAGATCCCTTCTCCTTCCAAATGCATGATCTGGTAACCGAGTCCAACCTCTCACTTGATTGGGAGAAAAAGTTGGGGTATAGTGAGCTGAAGTGGTGCTTAAGGTCAAAGAGGCAGCTAGAGAGAGAACGAGGGTGTGGAGCTGGGCCACAGAATCCCGGAGCTTCACCGGGCCCGCACTGCCAACAAGAGCCAAGGGTGTCCGAGGGACCTGGCAGGTGGGAGTTGCAGGGGGCACTTCTACCCCCCAGCCTCACCGCCTGGCTCCTGCCACCTCAAAGCACCTGTGCCCTCCTCCACTCCTCTCTAGACACCAGCCTTACACACACACACACACACACACACACACACACACACACACACACCCCTTGGGCTCCTCCCTCCTCTCAGGCTGACATGCCAACACAACATTTTGTGGAAGCAAACAGCTGCCAGGGTGCCAGGGGCTGCCTGCCAAATGTCAGCTCCAAGGAGCGCCGTGTGGGCATCACCTCCCTGACTAGGGCAGGGGCGACTTACCAAAATGTTCCTTAGGAAATCCATCATCTTCCTCCCTCGTTCCTCTGCCTTGGGCAACGAGGGGAGCCTCTCCTGTCCTGTCCCAAGGACTGCAGCAGCCTGTGCTGGTGTCTTAAAGCAACTTCCTCAAGATCAAACAAGGAAATGCTGTGTTTGGGCATCTGCCCAGGACTGAGCTTCCACACTGACTCGCTCTGACCTTTGACCCCCCCCCCCCCCCCGGGCTGCCAGATGCCAGATGGATTTGGGGGGTGGGGTGGGGAGGGAGGGGCCGCCTGCCAACGGCAGGTTATTCAGGAAACACTTTGTAGGAATTGAGAAAAAAAGGAAAAATAAATAAATAAGGTGGTAGGGTTTCTTTTTCTCCAATCATTCTTTCCCTTTCATTCATGCCTTGGAAGCACCCAGAATGCTTCTGACTTGAGATTCAGGTAGAAGGGCTGGCCTGGAATAGGTGATTGCCTGAAAGGAGTCAGCTGTGGGGCAGTGGATAGAGTTTGGAGTCTGGGGTTTTAGTCTTGGCTCCTTCACTAACCACCTTAAGACCTTGGGTAAGTCCCTTACCCTCTCTAGGCCTCAGTCTCCTATATAAAACAGATGGAGGTGGGGGTGGTGGGGGCACTGTGTAATGACTGTGAGAATAGATCTTTCTTTGTAGAAGTGGGGGGCTGTGGGTGTGGAGTATTACATATACTATTAGACTTAGCCAATGGGATGGTTGGCTTTGCTGAATTAATTTTCCCCCTCTTGTTTGTTCTTTGCTAAAAAGGATAGCTGTCTAGGTGAGGGAAGGGAGAGGGATGTACTGGAAGCTGGTGGTAATGTTAAAACACAAGAGAGCAATAAAAAGTTGTTTGTTTTTTAAAACAAAGGTCAGAGTTGGACTAACTTAGCACTAAGCCCCTTCCAGCTCTAACCTTTTAGATCATCTGATTCTTGATGGAGATGGTGCTCTTGCTAAGGGGCAAGGACACCGACTTGAGGCATCTCATTCCCCTGTCCCTCAGTGTCCTCTGTCTTTGAAATGGGCAGCTGGCCCCACACACTTCCAGATGTGAAGGGAGGGAGCTTTGGACAGGAGCAGGAGAAGGGATTATCTGCATCTCCACGGAGACCCACGTGGCTTTGGCAGACGAAAGCACAATTTCAAAATAAATGGACTGGGAATACAGCTGGGGCCAGAAAGCCCCAGAGTGTGGGCCTTGACCGATGCAGTGACGCTGCTGACGGGAACAGAGATGTGAATAAAGAGAAGCCGACCCGCTGGGACACCAGCTCAGGGCCCTCTGACTTTCCAGTTTTAGAGAAAGAACAGGCTTTGTTTAGGAAAGCTGCATTCACGGGGTGTTAGATTAGGAGCTGGTGTGGACATGGGGGTCTGCTAATCCAACCCCCTCACTGGACAGATGAGGAAACTGAGGCTCAGGCTCATGAGGTGTGATCAGAGATCTGGAAAGAACCTCAGAGCCAAAATCAACTTCCTTATTTTATAATATAGGAAACAGCTCCCAGCTGTCCAAGGTGGGACTAGTATCCTGGCCCTCCTGTCTCTGAGCCCAGCCCTCTGTCTCCAATACTGACTCTCCTCTGTCCTGACCCATTTTCAGTGGGGGAAGATAAGATTTCTGAGGTCTCCCTGAATTGGAAGGGAAGAAAAGAAATGAAAGGCCTTTCACATAAAGACCACCAAGAGACGCCTCCCCTCCCTCAGCTCAGTCCCAACGCTTCCCCTGCCTCCTCCAGCTCCAGCTGGCTTTGACGGCCTCACCCTACCTGCCCTAAACTTTTTGACAAATGGAGAAGACCATCTCCCATCCAGGCCCACTCCACCTGCACCCATCATATCATGCAGAGTCCCAAAAGTCCTGGTGCTGTTTTAAGCTAGGAAAATGAAAACTGCACTAAGGGTTTGGGACACCCTTAATACATTGGCTCACATCTATAACACGTTTTTAAGCACTTCCAGACACTCACCGTGACCCTGTAAAGTGTCACTTCCATTATACAGACGAGGAAACTGAGTCTCAGAGAAGTGAGGCAAAGATCATAGGAGTAGTCAATCAATCTGAATGTGCTTATGTGCTATGATCTAGGCACACTGATTTAGAGCTGGAAGACCGTGGGGAGCAGAAAGTAAAATGATTTGCCCACAGTCACGCAGCTGGGAGGGCAGGATTTTAACTGAGGTTCTCTGAATTCAGTCAGTGCCTTTCCCACTGTAGCACAGCAGGGCAGCTGGGCAGGTTAGGGAGCTGGGATTCAAACACATCCCGCCTTTCAGTCCCAGACCCTGCCAGTCCCAGAAATATCTTCATCTCTGCTCTCCTCTTCTCTCATCCTCGCCCACCATGCCCAGCCCCCCACCAGATATGCAGTGCATTTCTTTTCTCTATAATCCCCTCCCCAGTCAGCTTCCTCTCATTGGATTTATTTAAGCTCTGGAAGCTCTTGGTTGATGCCACAGTAGAGAAAACAGACCAAGAAATCTCTTCAGAAGTTTGGGGGGTGGAGGAGAAAGAAGAGGCAAGACACCATGCCTCCCTTCCTGGGTAAGCCCAAGGAGTGCTCCCTAAAGGTGATGGGGAGGACTGCTGTGTGACCTTAGATAAGTCGTTTCCCCGAGCTCTGCCTCAGGCTCCCCCTTTGTAAAAGGAGGAGGTTGGACCAGCTGATGTTCCAAGGCCCCTCTCAGCTGTAACACTCCAGGACTCTATGCTAAGGCCAGCAGAGCTGGGTCTTATGGGCCACCCCTCACACTCACTGGCCTATAGCTCAGTCACTCCACCATCTATCCCCTTTTACAGTTAAAATCAGGATATTTGCTCTCACATTGGCCATATGGCTCCTCTGTCACTGGCAGCAACTTTCCAAAGCTTACCCAAGATCACCTGCCTGAGCACACTGGACCCGCTGACTTGAGCTCAGCCAGCATAGCACAAGCAGCTTCCCACTATGTGCCTGGTCCCACGGGCTCTCCTTCAGTTCAGTCCTTTCTCAGTTGTGTCTGACTCTTTTATCACTCCATTTAGGGTTTTCCTGGCAGAGATACTGGAGTAGTTTTGCCATTTCCTTCTCCAGCTCATTTGACAGATGAGGAAACTGAGGCAAAGAGGGTAAAATGAGTTGTCCAGGGTCACACAGCTAGTAATATCTAAGGTCAGATTTGAACTCAGGAAGATAAACTGGGTTCCAAAGTCAGAGCTCTATCTACTGGGCCACCTAGCTGCCCCTGGATTGATGAATGTCAGAATGGAAACAAAGAGGGTTAGAAAAGATGAAACTAAAGTCCAACACAGTCTTGGAGCCATGCCAGGGAGGGGCCACAGAAAGAATACTCAATATGTGGCCAGAGGATCTGGGTTCTAGTTGCCCAGGTTACCTGGGTAATCTTGGGAAAGGCACTCTTGGGACCTCAGCTTCCTCACCTGTAAATCAAGAGCATTGGGCCACCTGCCCTCCAAGGCCCTTTCCTGCTCTAAATCTGGGCTCCCATCCACCATTTTGATAACTTCATTCTCTTATAGGGGATGAACTGCCCCAAGGCTGGGCCTGGATCAGAATATTAGGGGCCAAAGGGAGGGGGGCAGAGGAAGCAGGGGGTAAAGAGACAACACTCACTGACTGTCAAGAAAGATGGTGGGTGGGGAGGTAAGGGCCAGGCAGCGCCCCATCAATCAAATCAGCCTCTCAGCCTCCGGCACAGTGCCATTCTTCACTGTCAGAAGCCCTGCTATTAAGAATTACTAGGATCATCATTTAATTATGAGAACAGCTTGAAAAAGGGGGGCAATCCTAAAGGAAGAGTGTTCCTTCTTTGTAGTTATCTTCCCGCCTGGCTGTGTTCCTGCAGCTGACCTTGGGCCCATGCTTTGAGGTCCATCACTGGGGTTGGGATAAGCTGTGAGCCCACCCAGCTACTGCTGAGTGCAAGGGGCTTCTCCCTCTCCTCCTTCATTTCCCCCACTCCAGTCTGTTAGCTTTGTTCTGTGCCCTGGCCTGTGGATACCACAGTGTCATGAGGAGGAAAGAATGGGGGATGTGGAATCAAGACCCCAGTTCAAATCCTCACTGTGTCACTTTCTTCCTTCTGTGACCTTGGTAAGTAACCTAATCTCTCTGGTCAATGGTTTCTTCATCTTAGTCTACAAAGGATTCAGGGACCCATGCATAGAAACTTATTGCTAGATGTGGAAATGCACATCCCAGTGCAGACACCGTGGCAACAGAGGGGAGTGAACAGAGTACTTGGACTCCCAGAGATCTAGGTCCAGATCTGATCTCAGACCCTTAGTAGCTGTGTGGCCCTGGAAAAGTCCCTCAATTCTCCCAGCCAGTTTCCTTATCAGTAAAATAGGGAGGACCCCACTTCTAGTACTGACCTCAGGGTTATATAAGGATCAGATGAGACTGTGCAAACCACTCGGCAAAAATGCCACACGGATTTTAGTAATTATTGTTAGGACTAGTAATAGTGTTATTATTAGAAACCTATGGCCTCGTGTAGAAAGCCCAGTGCCCGTGTCCTATGCCCAGCTGGGGAGGAGTGCACAGAGACCCCTGAGACTCCTGGGCACCGGCTGGGGCCCCTGCTCAGCCCCACACTGCCCTCCATCCAGTCACCTTGGTTCCAGAAAACCTGAGTTCCCCAGCTAGAAGCGAGAGATCTCTGGTTCTGTGTGGGTTCTTGCTCCTAGCTGGGCTGTGTGTGTGTGTGTGTGTGTGTGTGTGTGTGTGTGTGTGCGCATGCACCTGACTGTGTGTATTTGTTTTGGTTGTGACACATTAAGAGCTGGCACGGGGGAGTCCGAGTCAGTCTGGGTTACTCACTCCTCCCTCCCAGCCCACAGTGGTCTTTGTTTTTTGGAGGAGGTGCCCCAGTAAATGATCTCACCTCCCTGCTTACTCAGCCACTACTGGGTTTGCCTTCTTTTTCATTCCCTTTCAGCTCTCAAGGAAAAAAAACACCACCTTCCTAGACCTCACAGAAAGGCAGGAAAACAGCAGCATCCCTGCTTAGCAATCTGGAATCTGGGTTTGGAATCCAGGGCAGCTGAGACATTCAGCATTCAGGCAAAGGGCAGAGCCAGGGAGCCAGGCCTGTGGACTGAAGAGGGGCAGGATGATTTAACGACCAAGCACAGGGCCAGGGCCTTCAAACCAGGCCTCTCAGCCCCTTTCCTGGCCATTCTCCCTATCCATGGATAGGCAAATCCCAAGAAGCATGAATGGTCTAACCTAGTCCCAACTGATCTTTCTCCCCAGCCCTTTGGCCTCAGCCCTCTCTTCTCTATCTCCACTCTCTCCCACCATGCTCTCATTCATTTCTATGACTTCAGCTTTCACCTTTATGTAGATGACTCCCAAGTGTGTATGTGTCTGTTTGTCCATCTACCTATCCACCCATCTACTCATCTATCTACTTACTCATCTATCTACCTATCTCTACACCCACTCAGTTATCATTCCTCTTTCATTCTTTTTGTCTTCCTTCTTCCCTTCCTCCCTCCCTCCCTTCCTTTATTCCCTCCCTTTCTTCCTCCTTCCCCTTCCCTTTCTTCCTCCCTCCCCTTCCTTCTTTTCTTCCTTCCTTCCTTCCTCCATTCATCCCTCCTTCCTTTCCTCCCTCCCTTTCTTCCTCTCTTCCCCTTCCTTCTTTTTTTCCTTCCTTCCTTCTTTTCTTCCTTCCCTCCCTCCCTCCTTCCTTCCCTCTTTCCTTCCTTTCTTCCTTCCTTCCTTCCTCCCTCCCTCCCTTCCTTCCTTCCTTCCTTCCTTCCTTCTTTCCTTCCTTCCTTCCTCCATGACCAGTCCTAGTCTTCAGTCCTACATTTCTGACATCTGCTGAATATCTCTACTTGGATATCTTACTTACATATCCACAACTGAACTTACCTTTCCAATGAAAAGCTTCTTGAGGGCAAATATTGTTTTCACTTTTTCCTCTGTATTGCTGGCACCTGGCACTCAGTGGGCACTTTCCACCATACTCATTGATTGAATTTGCCTCAAACCTGTCTTTTCTCTCAACTTCCTATCTCACAGAATCATCCACTTAGATCTAGAAGGGAATTGAGTCCAGCTTCCTCTTTTCCATTGATGGTCTCGGCATTTTCCCAATCAACCAAGCTCAAAAGGTCCCAATTATCTATGATTCTTCCTTCTCCCTCACTATCCCACAGGCAATCAGTTGACAAACCATAAGATTATAGGCTTGAAGCTGAAAAAATATGGAAGGCTGTACAGTAACTTAGAAAACCACAAATTAGCATTACTATATTTACTATATTAGGTTGTACTATATATTTATTGTTTTAAATATTTCCTAATTACATTTTCATCTGGCTCTAGTCACACAGCTGCATTAATTGGTGCATCTGATTTACATCCTTAATGTATGATGATGACCCATCCTTGATTCACAAATGAGGAACCTGAGACCCAGAGAAATTATTTACCCAAGGTCACACAGGTCATAGTAGCAGAGCTGGGATTCAAGCCTAAGTCCTCTGACTCCACTCCCAATACTATGTCCACTGTAACATGCTAGCAAGGCTCTCTTGGAAACTCCTGCCACTTCTATCCCTTTCTTTCTAAGCCTTTGGCCTAGTTTAGGCCTTCATACCCTCTCCTGTGCACTGCTGTATGTAATAAGTGCTACTTAAAACAGTCATTGAGTCTCTTCCCTCCCCTCTGCCCCAATGTCTAGATCATGTATATTCCATTGGCTGTCTAACTTCAGTATTCCCTTATTGGGCAGAAAAAGTTGCTCCCAAGCTCCGCCATCAATCTCACCATTATTTAAGAGTTTATTATCCATTCTATAGATTACCCAGGTTCTCTTCCCCGTTCTCCTTGCCCCTGGCCTAGTTCCATTCAGAACAACAAATATTTATTTAGTGCCTACTAAGTATATAGAATGAAGATTAAGAAATGAGGGGAGATGGAACTTTTGATAGGACATGGTCCTGGCCTTCATGGAATTTACAATCTACCAGGAGAGAAGAGCCTAATAACAATAAGGCAAATTTATATGCCATAAGAGACAAGGTGCTCCCTGAGGTAGATAACAGACTAGAAAACATGGAGGGAGGGAGGGAAGGGGAGCCTTCCAAGCACAGGAAGGAGCATGACCAAAGGGTTAGAGGTCAAAAGGCATATGGTGCTGTGTCTGAGTCCTGCTATAGCCACCTTGCCTGGGTGGCCTTGGGCAAGTCAGTGCAAAGTGGAGGGAGGACCAGCTTGATGGCAGTGCCAGGTGGTAGGCCACACTAAGGTGCCACACTAAGAACTTGAAACTTGTGACTCGAATGGCGGCCATAGGAAGGGATTTAACTTTATTCAGCAGGCAAGAGGAAGAGTTTTGAGCAAATGAATGATGGAAACGTCTCTGTGCCCAAGGAAGAGAAATCTGGCAGAATGGTGGTTTAGATGGAGGGAGAAGGTAGAGGCCTGAAGATCTGTTGAGAAGCTATGACAACAGTTTAGGAGAATGATAATGGACGTGATGGTAGTAATAGAAAAAGTAGACAAAGGAAGTGCCATAGTGTATAGAGCACCAGGCCTGGAGTCAAAAAAACTGATCTTCCTGAGTTCAAATCTGGCTTCAGACACTTCCTAGATGTGTGACTCTGGGCAAGTCACTTAACGCTGTTTGCCTCAGTTTCCTCATCTGTTAAATGAGCTGGAGAAGGAAATGGCCAACCACTCTGGTATCTTTGCCATGAAGACCCCAAATAGGGTCCCAAAGTATTGGACATGACTGAAAATGACCAAACAGCAACAGACAAATGCAAGTGATATTTCAGAGATAAAACTCAGAGGACTTGATGAGTGGATAGCAGAAGTGAGAGAAGAAAGATTTGTTCAAGCGTTTTGTAATTGTATCTATATAGGTTGATTTGCCCTGGCAGATTCATTCCCAAATGTTTAGGCATTTGAAAAAATTTTGAATGGGACTTCCATTTTTCATTATTTCCATATAGATTTTGTTATTGCTAAAAAAAGGAAACACTATTGAGTTTTTGTGTATTTTGTATCCTGATGCCTGAAGTTATTATATCAATTAATTTGTTTTCTGATTTTCTAGGGTTTTCTAAGTAAACCATTATGTTATCAGCAAGTACAGATAATTTTATTTCCTTTTTGCTTATGCTTTTCCCTTTAATTTCTTTCTCTTGTCTTATTTAACATTTTTAAATTGTTCTTTTTAAAAATATGAATTAACTAAATTTTATTTTTCAACATTCTCTGCCATAAGATTTTGAGTTCCAAATTTTCTACCTCTCTCTCCCTTCCCCCCACACTGAGACAGCATGCAATCTGATATAGGCTCTACATGCACATTCATATTAAGCAAATTTTCACATTAGTCATGTTGAAAGAAGAATTAGAACCAATTGGAAGAACCATGTTTCTCTTGTTTTATTAACATTATAAAAATCTCTAGAACTTGACATGAACAATGTCCAATAACAGTGGGGGGAGAGAGAGAGCATTTTTGCTATACTCCTGTGTTTATTAGGAAAAGTTCTAATGTTTCCCTTAAGCAAGAGAAGAGTCAAGATAACAACTGAGATTTCATGCTCAATTGAGCTGCTGGTGGGACACGTATGGCAGCTTTCCTTATGTAAAACACCAAATCTCTCAAGACTCAGTTCCCTCATTTGTCAAATGGGGATAATCAAACCAGTAACACCTAGCTCACAGGTTTGTCATGAGGACCGAATGAGACAATGTATAGAAAGCTCTTTGCAAACATTTGAGCGTCCTATAAATGGCTGCTTTCATTGTTATGTCTTGTTGGCAGCTGGGGCTTTAGGTCTAGAGCTGGCGAGAGAGCTCAGGGTGGGAAATACTTAGGAGTAGGAAACTCATCTGTTTTAGCATGGAGAAGGAAGCTTGAGGAAACTGAAACCAGTCCAAAACAATCTTACTCAGCTAATGGCAAAGCTAAGGCTTTTGGAATATCAGTGGATTTCAATTTTCCAAGGTCCTTCCCTTTCATTGCCCCCTCTCATCCATGGGTGGATAATGGAACCTCAAAGTTGGAAGGGACCTCAGATGCTGCCTAATCCAAACCAGACTTCAACAAAATTTCCCCTCCACCACACCACCCTTTACTTAAAGACCTCCCAGGAGATCAAGTGAGATGATGTTTGTAGAGTTCCTAGCACAGAGCCTGGCACACAGTAGGTGTTATTTCCATCCCTCCCTCTAGTGAGGGGGAACCTTTATGTTTGGACCACTCTGTGTCCTTGAATTTCACCCAAGGCTTCTAGTTTTGCCCTCGTTAAACAGAACGAGGAAAATCCCTCTTCCACTATGATTGAAAACCTTGACTTCTGATTCCATTAGCACAGGGAATGCCCAATGAGGAAACGCCCTCTACCAATGAAGATACGCACCTGCTCTGTGCATCTAGCCTCAGTTGCTCACTTTTTGAGGATAGGTGACTTGCCTGGGGTCCCACACTCAGTCTGGGTCAGAGTTGAAATCAGCTCCCTCCCCTATTCTCACGACTGAAACTTAACAGGAATCGGTCATTCAAGGAGTGGTGGCTACCAGGTGCCTGGCACCTTATAAAGGAGACCTAAAGAGGAACAAAGAGGACGGTGCAATTGTCCTGCTCTTCTTGCTTCTGATCTCTCCTGGAAATGGAGGGCTGGATGGGGCAGGCTCTGCCAGCCCAAGCTGTGGGAGTTGCCAGCTTCCGCCTCGGCAAAGTCAGGGGACAGGAGGCAAGCTTTGTTCCTTCCACCTTGCTGGCTGGCCTTGCCATTGAAAGTCACTTGGAGGGAACTGGAATTTGGCAACCAGAAGTCTCTGGTTTTGCTCCCTACTCCTACTTAATTATTACCTAAATAAATACTGCAGTCACAGAATAATCTTGGCAGTCCCCAGGCACCAATAGCCTAATTATACTTGTTCACTACAGTGGCTGCTTGTGGGCCTTCATGTTAAATGGATTTTTTGCTCATAAGCCAAATGCCAAAAAACACACAAGTCCATCTTTGGTGGGGGAGAGCATGAAGAGTGTAAGATAGCTTGGTGGGAAGGGTTTGTTAGAATTGAGTTCAAGGTTGCAGGGAAAGGACTGTGTGACCTAGGTATGATTGTCCTGAGAAGGCTGAAAAATGAATATGGATCATAGGAACCCAGGGTTAGTGATAGAAAGGACCTTCCAGTTCATCTAGTCTGATCTCTCCATTTTATATTTGAGGAAACTGAGGGACAGGGATTTTAAGACTAGTCCAAGTCCACCAGGCAGTAAGAGGCGGAACCAGGATTTGAACAAGGGTGATGTTCAAATCGTCCCACAGCAGACTCTCAGTAACATGAAGCATCCTCCTTCTGCCCCTCAGTACCTCTGTGACCTCGGGTACTTCCCCACATTTCCTGGGCTTCAGTTTTCTCATGTCTAAAGCCAGTGGGTGACCTTGATCACCTCCAAGATCCTTCCACCTCTAAATCTGATTATTCTTAAACAAACTAACAGGAATACAGATACATAAAAGTACATGTACACACACTTGCACAGACACATAACCAGACTCACATACGAGCATAAAAGATGGATCTTTGCTGGTCCTGAGAATGCCAGGATGGGCCTCTGGGGCTCCAAAGAATGTCTAATCCTTTTTTCCCCATGACAGCCCTTTAAATACTTAAAGGCAATGAGCAGAATACAGTGGAAAGAATGCTAGACTGGCTCTGAGAAAACCTGGTTAATGAACCCCAGATTCTATAACGCACCAGGTTTTTTCCCATAGGCCTCTGGGTCATCAGCAATTTCCATTTATCAGTGATGTCACTCCTCACCTCTTTAAACACCGGTGATTCCCTGTTACCTTGAATATAAAGTGTAAACTCTTCTGTTTGACTTTTAAAGCCTTCAAAACATGGCACCCATTCCCTCTCTCTAGCCTTCCCAGTTATGCTGATCTTACTCCCTCTCATTCCTCTATCACCCTGAAGCCACTCTGGGACCCAACTCTTTCTTCCCTCTCTAACCCTGGAATTCACACATCAAGGAAATGAGTACCAGCTTGCCCTTCTGTTCTCTCCTCTAATTGGATGGTTCCAACATCCAAATGAAGCCAACCTTTTCTCATTCATCTCCAGACTACACTTAGAACTTCTGCCATGCCCCCAAAGCCACATACCTTTGCAGCTAGATGGGCAATGGATAAGAGCTGAGTCCAAATCCAGCCTCAGACACTTGCTAGCTGTATGTCCTTGGGCAAGTCACATAACCCCTGTCTGCCTGTGTTTCCTCAACTATAAATGGGAATAATAATAACACCTACATCCCAGAGTTATTACTAGGATCAAATGAGATATTTGTAAAGTACTTGGCACATAGTAAGCCCTTGATAAATGCTAGTTGCCTAATGGTCTGGCTCTTCTTCCTCTACTCTAAGGTCCAGCCTTCTCTCTGTTCCTTATACACAGAATTCTGTTTCCCATCTCTGTGCCTTTGCACTAGCTGTGCCTCATACCTAGAACGTATTTCTCCCTTCCCCCTCTTCCATCTACCTTCAAGACTCAAGTGCCAACCACAAAGCCTCCCCAGATAACCTTAATTGCTAGTGCCCTCCATCCTTAAGGGTCTTGAATTTGTTTTGTATTTATTTATTCAACATTTATTTACATATGTCATCCAAGCTTCTGGAGTAGGGATTGACTCATTGTTTGTGACTATATCCCCAGCATGAATCACACTGCTTATTAATATAATAATAAACATTTACTTAAATTATTTTAATTAGCTCAACAAATTATCTAAATGATAAATTATTTAACTTAATAAAGAAGCAAAAATAAATGAACAAGTATTTAATAAATACTTGCCAGTTGATTGGTTGTTTGATACCATGTGAGACTTTGGGCAAATTCCTTAACTTCTCTGACGCTCAGTTTCCTCATCTGTCCAGACAAGGAATTAGCTATCACTATTTTCGTGAGTACCAACTGCAAGATGAGTGTTTCTTGTTGCATTAATGTATATTGACTGACTGAATTAAATAGAGGATTTGGAGAAGGTGTCCATTGGCTTCACTAGACTGCTGCCAAAAGGGTCCAAGACAAAAGGGGAGAAGTCATGTTCTAGTCCAACCCTTAGCTGTAAAGGAATTCCTTTTATAGTATAAGTGACAAGTGGCCCTCCAGCCCTGCTTGAAGACATCCCACCCTTCTGGGCAGCCCACACAGAAAGTGGACTCTCTGCAGATACCTCCCATTGCACCTGGTTCTAACCTCTGGGAGCCAACCAGAGCAAGGCAAATCCCCCCTCCTCCTCCTCCTCCTCCTCCTCCTCCTCCTCCTCCTCCTCTTCCTCCTTCTCTCCTTCTTCCCCTTCCCCCCTTCTCCTCCCCTTCCTCTTCCTTCCCGTCCTCCTTCCCCTCCTCCTCCTACTCAGGAAAGCCCTTCAAATGCTTGAAGACAAGAGAGGAAGAGGGTGAGGCAGACAGAACACAAGCCAGACATTCTGTCCTTCTCCCTCCATCCAGATCCAGCTCTCCAAGTGGAAGGCAAATACATTCACTGAGGCATTTGAGGGGAGGAGGGAGGAGCAGAGCTTTCAACCATTCTGTGAGAGCTTGTTCCTGAGAACAAGCTAGGCTTCTCAGACCATCTTAGTTGCAATGCCAGGACCGGAGATTCTATCTGTACTCACATCCTTACCTACTTCTACATCTTTATCTATACCTATGTCTATAAATAGATCGAGATAAGTATAGGTGTAAATATAGGTGTAGTTATAGATATAGATAGATTATATAGAGATATAGAGAAAGGCATAAGTATAGATATAGATTAGATATAGGTGTAAACGTAGGTATAGGGATAGATACTGATATACATTAGATCATAGAGATAGAGATATGGAGAAAGGTATAGATACAAGCATAAATATAGGTTATAGGTGTATACATTGTAAATACATAGTGAGAGAGTTATATAGATTAGATATAGGTATATATACAGGTGTGGGCATAGGCATATATATGACTATAAATATATAGACATAGACACAGGTATGGGTATAAATATATGCATAGATATATACATTAAATATATATAGAAAAAGGTATAGATATAGATTAGATATAGGTATAGGTACAGGTATTATACATATGGTTATATAGAGAGATATTGAGAAAGGTATAGGTATAGATATGGATTAGATATAGGCATATAGATAGAGGCATAGGTGTAGGTATAGATTAGATATAGATACCTCTCCAGATAAAGAGTCTTTGGGGAAATCTCATTACTAATTATTACAATTAATAACACCCACTCACACTTCTATAGTGCCCCTGTGAGGTAAGGACTTTTATTGTTCTCATGTTACAGGGGAGAAAACTAAGTTTCAGAGATGCTCAGTGACTTACCCAGGGTCATACAGCCAATAAGTGCCTGAGGTGGGATTCTAACCCAAGTCTTCCCAACTCATTCACATCCTGGCCCTTCTTGGGGAGTGCAAATGACAAAGGGTATAATAAGGATGCAACGTTCAATCAAGCCTGACTTCCTGCTCCTCAGCAGCCGATTTGGTGGAGAGAGGTTGCTCCTAGAGAGGTTTGATTGCTAGGGGATGGGGGTGGGGCGGAGGCTTGACCTTCTTCCCTGGCCATAGGCTATCTCCCATTCATCCAGGACAGTCATTTAACAAATGTCTGCCCTTGGACAGAAAAGTCCAAGTGCAGGAGAGAAGATGGTCCAATGTAGCCCGTCCCCAAGAGTTACAACACAAAAGATCAAATGAGATAATATCTTATAAATTAATATATTACATTAATTCTTAAAATAATAATCACCTAAATCCATATTATTTAATTATCAAGGGCTTTGTGACCTGTAATATAAATGCATCCTCCTCCTCCTCCTCCTCCTCATCACTGTTTTGCCGCACAGAGGCTGATCGAACACAGCTCAGAGATTTCTGCCACAGGGCTGAGCTTTCCCTTTGATCTCACCTTCCTCACTATAAGGCTGAAGCCTCCTCCTTGCCATGTGAGCCAGGGACGGCAGGCACATATGCTGCCTTTCTCAGACACAGACAGCAGCACCCTTGTCTCTGTACTCCAAGTACGGAGATGGGTTGGCATGCCAAGTGCTCCCTTCAGAGCGGAAGCCTGGAGTCATGGGGAAACCAATGGCCATGGAGTCAGAGGATCTGGGTCTGAATCAGCCCTGGCTACTGACTCCCTGGACAAGTAACTTCACCTCCCCCGGCTCCAGCTTTTCCATGGCTAAAATTAGGGGGTGCATTAAGTTGGCAGAGAAGAGAAAAGACAAACAGAGTTAACACTGGGGAGTCCAGATCCCAAATCCAGCATTTGCTGATCTCCTCTGATTGGGTCCAAGTTCCATGAGGGCAGGGATGATCTGTTTCATTTTTCACTGTTGCACAGTTCCTGGCATATACACAGAAGCTAATAATAATTATTATTATGGCTAACATTAATAGAGCTCTTAAATTATATGCTAATGCCTCCACCCTTATCTATTTCTACACATATACCTGTATCTATAGCTCTCTCTCTATCCATTATTTATATATAATATACATTTATATAGCTCTTATTATGTACTAATACTCCGACCCTTATTTATTTCTACATCTCTACCTATATCTGCATCTATATATGTGTGTATGTGTATAAATAAAGCTGCTTGTACTCTTTATCCCCTCCCCCACTAAAAATGGACTTGTGTGTTTTTTGGCATCTGGCTTGTGAGGAAGAAATACATACACACACACAAACACATACACACATATAGGTAGTTGTATCTATAAATATATAGAGATAATAGACATAGAAAGATATTGGTATAAATATAGGTATGGGTGTAGGTATATATAGGATTATAAATATAAATATATATATATATATTTGCTTTATAATTATTATCTCATTTGATCCCCACAACAATATTGGGAGACAGGTGCTTTCATTAGGGATGAGGGAACTGAGGTAAACAGAGTTAAGTGACTTACCCAAGGTCACATAGCTAGTAAGTGTCTGAGACTTGATTTTAACTCAGGTCTTTCTTGAAGGCATCGAGGTGGTGCAGTAGATAGAGTACCAGCCCTGGAGCCAGGAGGACTTGAGTTCTTATGTACTAGCTGTGTGACCCTGGGCAAGTCATTTTACCCTGTTGGCCTCTGTTTCCTCACCTGTCAAATGAACAGGAGAAGGAAATGGCAAACAGCTCCAGTATCTTTGCCAAGAAAACCCAATTGAAGTTATGAAGAGTTGGACAGAACTGAAACAATTCAACAACAAACTTTCTAATGCCAGGCCCAGCCTAGTTCTCTATCCACCATGCACTTAATCAGCGCTGGGTGACTGACAGATTGCCCCTGGGGAACCATAAGGAAGGAGGAAAGGGGGGATGTGGAGGGGAGCTCACAGGAAGGAACTCTTATGCTGAAAACTCCTTCTACCAATGCAAAGCAGTAACCATCCTGCTCTTCTGGTCTGGAGTTTCCTGGGCTCCTGAGGGGTTCCCTTGCCCACAGTTGCATAGCCAGTATGAATCAGAGGCAGGATCTGAACCCCCATTTTTTCTATCTGGTGCTCCCCAACAAAACAATTGTAACAATAAAACTAAAAGCAGCTGACATTTGCATAGTTCTTTGAGGTTAACACATACAGGGTGTCCCAAAAGTCTGGCTTAACAGTTTAAAAACCACACTAAGACTTTTGGGACACCCTAGTTCTATCTCCACTGAGCCTCACATTGACCCTACAAGGTAGGCACCATAGATTTTTATTATCCCCCTTTGACAGATAGCAAGACTGGGGCTCAGAGACTTAAGGGAGGAGTCTAGGAGAAGTCAAGTGACTTGATCACGAATAGCTAGTTAGTGTCAGAGGGAGGATCTGAACCTGGGTTCTCTCTCCTTCCACTAAACTAGGTCCCTTCCTCCCAATGTGCCCTTATGACCTGGGAAACAAGTCACTTTGCCCATTTCTTCCTTTGTAAAATGAGGGAAAATGGACTCTAAGGTCCCTTCCAGCTTCGTCTTGCCATAATCCTGTCATTTCCCCCTCTGGTTCATTTTAAGTTTCTTACTGTTATTGCTGGAGAATTGGGCCTAAGAGTTTTTCACAATTTCCTTAATTTCTTGTTCATCTGTTGGTAACCTCCCTTTTAATTTTTGAGTGGGAAATTTGGTTTTCCTCTTTCTCTCTGGCTTTAAAGTCAAATTAGTTAATGGTTGAGTCCACAGTTTTAAAAGGGGACTCCTCCCTGGTGGGAGCAGCCGCAATTCCCATTTGTAAGTGTCTCTAGAGGAAAGAGTGCAGGATGTCGGGTCAGAGGGCCTGGGCTTGCCAGCCAGCTCTTAGACGTGTGACCTTGACCATGTCACTGAGACTCTTCACCTAAAACACTCAAGGCCTGTAAAGCATTTTCCTCCCAGCAGCCCAGTGAGGGAGGTCTGGCAAGTGTTGTCACTCCCTGCTTTACATAGGAGGAAACTGAGGCTTGGAAAGGTTGTGATTTTATGGATCACAGATCTGAAGCTGAAAGGACCTTGTTATTGTTGTCACTTTTTAGTTTGGTGTGTGGGATTTTCCTGGCAGAGATAATGGAGAGGTTTGTCATTTCCTTCTCTAGCCCATTTGACAGATGAGGAAACTGAGGCAAACATCGTGAAGTGACTTGCCCAGGGCCACATAGCTAGGAAATGTCTGAGATGGGATTTGAACTCGGGAAGTTGAGTCTTTCTGACCCAGGCCTGGCCCTCTATCTGCTGCACCACTTACTTGCCCCAAGGCAGGGACTTTAGAAATAATCTAATCTGAACTTGTCGTTTTATGGTGGAGGAAAATGCGGTCCAGAGAGATTGCATCCCTTGCTCAAGGTCATATAGGTAGTAAGGGTTATAGGTGGGATCTGAACCCTGGGCATATCACATAACTTCTCAATTCCCATAACTGACAGGAGGTGCAATTGCTTTTGTAGAAGGAGTTCCTTCACCTGGGAGTAACCTGCACCAGTGAAATCATAGCTCCAGTTCCTATGTCCTATTCTCACAGACTCTACAGACTTGTTTAGGAATATGCTACTGTAAAGAATCAGACCTGAAACCCAAAGTCTGGTCTTATGGGGATCCTAGACTTGGAGTTAGGAAGAGCTGAGTTCAAATCCAGCCTCAGACACTTCCTAGATGCATGACCCTGGGCAAATCACTTAACTTCTACCAGACTCAGTGTCCTCATCTATAAAGCCTCCTAGGCTTGCTGTAACAATAATAAGAGACTTGCAAATATTAAAGTGCTCTATAAATGTTAGCTGTTAATGTTTATTATTATATCTATGATCTCATAGCTCCAAGTTTTATTTGCTTTCCAATGCACTAACCTACCACCAAAATCCATCTGAAGCCTGGAAGAACTCAAAGTCTGGGCCTGTCAGGTCTAGATGGGGGCGGGAATAGTCAGCCAGTTCCCAGCTTTCCATCCCTGCCCCATTCTGGGGTTCTAAGATGACTTGAACCTTGCCTTAGTGAACTTAGTTGGGCCGCTAGGTGGCGCCATAGTGCAGTTAGGAAGACTTCCTGAGTTCAAATCTGACCTTGCTGGGTGGCCCTGAGCAAGTCACTTCACCCTGTTCCCTCATCTGTAAAATGAGACAGAGAAGGAAATGGCCCTCAATTCCAGTATAAATGCCAGGAAAACCCCAAATGGGGTCACGGAGAGTCAGACATGACCGAAATAACTGAACGATAGTGAACTTAGTGCCAGGTTGGGACGGGCTGCCTGAGAAAAGCGGTTTTAATTTTATTATGAAAACAACTTAAACAACATTCCATGGAAGGCATTTAAATATGAAGAATAAACAAAGAGAAAGTCACAGGGAGAATTTGCTGCACATTAAACTGCAACTATCTCTGGGCTTCCAAGTTCTCTTTGAGTTGTCACTGAGGTGCACGTGATCTTTCTAGGGAAAATGAAATCCAAGTGTCCACAGCACCCTGGAGTGCCAGAGCAGTAAGGGGTCTTAAGAGGAGCTGAGACAAGAGCAGGTCAGTAACTTCCCAGGTCATGGGTCCAGAGATGGAAGGGCCCGCAGAGCTCAGCCAGTCTGACCCCTACATTTTGCAGAACACAAAACTGGGGCCCCCAAAGGGGAAGTGACTTTCTCAGGGTCACACAAGTAAAAACTGTCAGAGGTGCTACCAGGACCCAGGCCCTCTGGGTTCAGTCCTGGGGCCACATTTCAGGCAGGCCATTCATAAACTGGAGGGGTGAGCTTATACCATATGAAGATAAATGGAAGAAAGTAGGGGTGTTTAGCCTGGAGAAGAAAAGACTTAGGTGGGGCATTAGCTTGGTCTTCCCGAATTTGAGTGGATGACTCATGGATGAGGGATGAGACTTGTCCTGCTTTGGCCCTGGAAGACAGAAACCTGACTCTGACACTGGGTGACCTTAGGCAAGTCACTTAACCCTGCTTGCCTCAAAAAAAACAAACAAAAAAAAACAAAAACAAACAAACAAAAAAAAAAACAACCTGACTGATTAGAATCATCCCAAAGTGATGGACTGCTTTGTAAGATAATGAGTTGTCCGTAAATGAGGTCTTCAAGCCAAGGCTTGCTGACACTTATCTGACACATTGTGGAGGGAACAGCAATTTGGTACACAAAACTGCATCTATGTACTAGCCCAAACCTCATTTTATAGATGAGGAAACTGAGGCCCAAGAAGGCTTACCAACTTGTCCAAGGTCACACACCTCATAAGTGGAAGAGGCAGGATTTGAACTCAGTTCTCCTTACTCCAGAGCCTGTGTTCTTTGGGTATGAGTTGCACTAGATGGAGGTGAAGGTCCCTTTCAACTCAGAGACTCTGTGACCCCAAATCCAATCCTCTTCCCAACACATCACCTGATTCTGATTTTCTTCCTTCTAGACCCACCCTGCCCTGGGCCAGCCAGAGCCCAGATACACTCCCTGCCACCCAGCACAGCATTAATGTTCCAGTGTGTTTGGCCATGCTCGACCTGCAGGGCATCTGGGTTATTTCTAGCTGTCCACATTGTGGCTGCTATCCACATCTTGCTACACATCACTGATTTCTGTCCCTTTGGGGCACGTTCCGGAAAGTGGAATTACAGAGCCAAAGGATATTCAGTTTTAGAGCCTTCCTCACATACCAGCCAAGTGGGAGGCAAGTTTTGAATCACATCCTAATTTTCCCAGGAGTGGATGGCCCCAGCTGTGGTTCTGTAGCCTTGAATGGAGAATAGTCTCCCACGGTCCATCAGGGACTTCATGGACCACAGATCTGAGGCTTTTTGGGGCCTCAGATGTCCAACTCCCACATTTTACAGGTGAGGAAACCGAGGCCAAGAGAGAGAAGGGTTAGAGGCAGGATTCAAACCCCTGGGGAAGTAGATGCTTATGTATGTCTCTAAGACTGTTGTAGAGAAGGTATCCTGAAGTATTCATCACACACACACACACTCTCTCTCTCTCTCTCTCTCTCTCTCTCTCTCTCTCTCTCTCTCTCTCTCTTCCTCCTCCTCCTCCTCTTTTGCCCTTCCTTTCTCTCCTCTTTCCTTCTCTCTCTCCTTTCTCTCTCCTTCTTTCTCTCTTTCCTTCTCTCTCCTTCTCTCTCCTTTTCTCTCATTTCCTTCTTTTTCTCTTCTTTTTCTCTCCTTTCTTTCCTTCTCTCTCTCCTTTCTTTCTCTTTCTCTCTCCTCTCTTTTTCTCTCCTCTCTCCTTCTCTCCTTTCCTTCTCTTTCTCTCTCCTTTCCTTTTCTCTCCTCTCTCTCCTTCTCCCCTTTCCTTCTCTTTCTCTCTCCTCTCTTTTTCTCTCCTCTCTCTCCTTCTCTCCTTTCCTTCTCTTTCTCTCTCCTTTCCTTTTCTCTCCTCTCTCTCCTTCTCCCCTTTCCTTCTCTTTCTCTCTCCTCTCTTTTTCTCTCCTCTCTCTCCTTCTCTCCTTTCCTTCTCTTTCTCTCTCCTTTCCTTTTCTCTCCTCTCCTTTCCTTCTCTTTCTCTCTCCTTTCCTTTTCTCTCCTCTTTCTCCTCTCCTTTCCTTCTCTTTCTCTCTTCTCTCTCTTTTTCTCTCCTCTCTTTCTCTCTCTCTCTCTCTCTCTCTCTCTCTCTCTCTCTCTCTCTCTCTCTCTCTCTGTCTCTGTCTCTCTCTCTCTCTCTGCTATAGCAGTCCAGAGGAGAGAGGGAGGGCTTACTTGGGCAGAGCTGGGCTGCTCAGGGAAGGGTTTAAGGAAGAGGTGAGATGGATGGGTGGATACTACTAGCACAGGCAAGGTCAGAGAAATGCAAGGGGAATTGGTGGGAAGGGTGCTTTGGCTAATGTCCACCCATGTCATGACAAAAATGATGACCATTGCCAGTTCCAGGACTTACCTATCTGCCTGATAAATCCCCCCACCCCTGGAAACACCATTCAGAAAGCATTTATTATTTATTCCTTACTGGGCAGGTGAGGAGAGTGGAGGCAGTGTCTGTCCTCAGAGAGCTTACAGTCAGGTTGGCATCTGACTCAGGCTGGCATTTGCCCCCCCTTTTCCTCCTCTCACTGAGGCTCTGACCTTCCCCTCCCGCCAGAGAGAGCAGCTTTCCCAAAATGGCTGGGCGGCCCATTCGCCATGGAATCAAGAGCAGCGACGGTGAGGGTTGGGGGGGGCTGCAGGCTGTTTGCCTCACCCGTCTCTATCGACTCTTAAGCATGTGTGCCTGTTTGCTCTCCCAGGCAGAGCCACACTCGCTATCTCCACGAGGGAGGGGGGCATCGCACCAGGGAGGGAAGGGGTTCTTGTTCCACCACACTTGTCCCAGGGAAACATTACCCAGGGCAATGTTATCTGGCCATGGAGAAGGGCCCCTGCTGACCTGGGGGAGCGTCTGACGAGGAGATAAGGGGATGCTGGCATGCTACCCCAACACACCATGGCAGCTCCATGTGTTGGGGAGGGAATGAAGCTGTGGGGAGGAGGGATGAGGAACGGGGAATCCAATCACTGGGCTGAGAACATAGCGGGTCAAGACTGTGTGTAATGCAGCCAAAACTAGGATGGGTTGGAGTCAGAGGGCCTCGGCTCAAATCCTGGCTGTGTCACTTACCAGCGGTGTGACCTTGGGCTGGACCTCAGTTTCCACATCAGTAAATCAAGAAGGTCAGACTAGGGTTAGACCCAGGATCACATATCAGTGAGACAAGGAGATGCCCCTCAGAAACGACCTACTTTTCCATTACTCTCCCCACAGCCCAGCCAGAAGAGCTCCAGACACTTTAGTCTTCACCCAGCTCTGCTACTAACCCTCCAGAGAAGGCCTTCTCCAAACTGGGCCTCAGCCCTGCCTCCATCCTAAAGTTACCTTCCACCTACTCTGGACACATCTTGCAGATATCTCCTTATCTTCATGTCCTCTCAGTCATTAGAATGTAAGCCCCTAGAGGGCAGGAACTGTTTTAGAATTCTGTGTCCCTAGCACAGTGTCATTTAATAAATACTTATGGATTGATTGTAGAATGAAAGGATTGAATGAATCCAAGGACCCCAAACTTTAAGAGTTGGGAGGCACCTTAAAGAAGATCGGGTTCATTGCTTCATTTTGCCGTTTGTCCTTCGTTCTCAAAGAGGACCATGACACCAGGGAGGTGATGCCGGGACATACCAGTGAATTGGATTTAAGTGAGGCAGGACTGTGCAAAGTCACCAGCCTCACTATTTCCTCCAGAGCCATCTGGGTCCAGTGACCAGATACAGATCAGGATGCCTAGAGATGGCCCAGGATGCCATGGGGGCCCATTGGCCTTTTCTAACTGAGGTCCTTAACAAGTTTCAGTTTGACTAAGGCAAAGCCTACTCAGTGATCAAGGTTTAATAAGAAATTTTACAGAGGAAGACACTGAGGCCCAAAGCCACACAGTCAGGGGCAGGATCAAGCAAGATAAGGAGCCAAGGCTCCAGACTCCAGTTCAGGGTTCTCTTTACCAACCCCACACTTGACCCCAAAGTGAGTTTGGGAATTCTAGAGTTTATGGTTCATTCTCCAACCAACTCAATGGCCTCTAACTTGGCAGCCCTTGGAGGAGAGGAAGATGAAGGAAGAAAAAAAGGTAGGAGAAGGTGGGAAATGAAACAAGAGCAGAAGGAAGGAGGGGGAGTAGACCAGGGGAGGTGCTGATAAATGTTTAACAATGGGCTCTCTGTAAAACAACAACACTCTTTTCAGTTTAATTTATATCATTAAAATTTCCTCCATCACTTTCTTAACTCTAGACAATCAACAGAGTACTAAAGCAAGCCCTGATTTGTAGTTTGCTGATTTCCATGTAAACCTCACACTAAGAACTTGCTCATCAGAGCCCCCAAGAGCAGAGTCTGAGTTCTGGGGGGACAGGGATAAGGAGGATGGCAGAGTATGGGCAGCACGGTTTAGATATGGCAAGAAAGTGGTATCGCCTAAGGCCTTCAAAGACTGAGTCACTGAAACTTGCTAGGATTCAGTTTCACCATCTGTAAAATCAAGGCTTCAGGCCACTAAGCTTCCCTCCTGTCTTTACATCCAGGCGTCTATGAGCCTTTCCCTAATCTCTTGCTAACAGGAAGTGATCTTTTCTCTCTCCAAATTGCATCCACACTGGTCCCCAAAGCATCATCAGGGTGGAGAGTCTCAGCCCAGCCCCTTCTTTCCTTCCCCCTTTTGCTCTTCCTTCATCTTCCTCTTCCCTCCTTCCCTACAGATGCTGTCTCCGGCCCTCCCTTCCCCCAGCCCAGCTTCCCTTCCAGAGCCAATCAGCCATTTCATTAACATCTGACATTTCGGAAACTTCCAGGCCCTGGTGCCAAATCAAATCAGATCCCCCACGTGCCATTTGCTAACAAACCCAATTCCCTCCCAGAGCAGGCTCGCTTCAGCCCTGATGGCCTTGAATTCCATTTATAATTGAGATCAGACGTCCAAACAGCCACTTCCATTTAGCTGACGGATTCGAGCTTCGGACCTTCTGTTAACCCTCCTTCCCATAAAGAGCAGCAAGATTCTGTTTAAAGGGGACACACCACCCATGCATTGGTTGAAGAACTCAGATGATGCCCACCTCCTACCCCTACCCTTTCAAAAAGGATAAAGGTTTCTTGCTTCAGAGTTCTCTTTTCCCCTTAAGCCCCAATCAGTTATTCCTTTGGGGAGCCCAACTTTTATGAAGAATCACAGAAATTTTTCTCATGTTACAAAAAAAAGAAATTAAGCCTTGGGAAGATGAAGCAATTTAGCCATAGTCACATGGCTAGTAAGTATCAGAGGCAGGATTCACAGAAGCTCAGCTAGCAGTCACCTCAGAGGCCATTAAGTCCAGCCCCCTCCATTTCTAGATGAAGAAACCAGGGCCCAGAGAGGTAAAGTCATTTGCCCCGGGTCTTACAGGTAGCAGGGACCACTAGGAGCCACAGTGGACAGAACACCAAGCCTGGAGTCTAGAAGACCCAAGTTCAAATCTGGCCTCAGACACTCACTAGCTATGTGACCCTGGGTAAGTCACCTCACCCAGTTTATTTCTGTTTCCTCATCTATAAAAGGAGTTGGAGAAGGAAATGGCAAACCACTCCAGTATCTTTGCCAAGAAAACCCCAAATGGGGTCGTGAAGAGTTGGACATGACTGAAAAATGACAGAAATGAAATACTAGAGGTAATAAGCATCAGAGCCAGAATCTGAACCCAGGTCCTCTGATCCTTGGGCTCTTATCATGGCACCACACTGGCTTGAATTATGGGAATTGCTCAATAAATTTGTGTAGATGGCTAAAATGAGGTCACCCATGTGTGAGTTCATCAGAAAGACTTGTTCTTTCCCCACCCATCATGAGGTTCTCCACCCTCCAAACAAGGGGGCATTGTGGCTGATGGGACGTTACCTGGAAAGCGTGCACCCCGGGGTCACACAGGGAGGATCAGGAGAGAGGAACAAGTGGGTACTTAACCACTAACGAATTCAGGGAGGGCTGGTCTGGGGTGGGAAGGGAATAAGGCAGAGGCACAGAGTGGAATCATCTCTTCTGTGGCAAAGCTTAATACCAGGTGTCCAGTGAGACCTAAATGTTCCCTGCCTCTGTCCAATATGCAAATGGCCAATAATAGTAGACATTTATAGAATATGTTAAGACTTGTAAAGATCTTTATACAATCTCTGACATCAAGCCTGACAGATTTCTGTTCTTGGGCTATAGACTCTTAATCTGTAAAATGAGGGGGTTGAACGAGGTGACCCCCAATAGCTCTAGAATTTGGTGAGGCAGCATGGAACAATGGGTTTGGGGTCAGAGGACTTGGGTTCATAGCCTACTTCCACCACCTAGGGCAAGCCTCTTAATCTCCCTGGGCCTCAGTTTCCTCATCTTTAAAATGAGGAAATTGGCCTCAATGGCCTCTGAGGTCCCTTCCAACTCTAGACTTATAATCCTATGTCGGTCACAATAGACAGGAATAAGGGTAAGGATTATCCCCATTTCACAGAGGAGGATACAAAAGTTTAGCTAGTTGAACGTTGGCATTGAGAGTCAAACCCAGTTCTTTTCTTCCTGACTCCAAGTTCAGGGGCTTTTCAGGATACTGCAATGCTTCCTAGAATCATAGATGGAAGAATTCTTAGGACCACTTGGGCCACCCCCATGTTACAGTAGAAGAAACTTCCCAGAGAGGGAAGGGACCCTGCTCAAGGTCACACAGCTGGCTCAGGACAGAGATGGGTCTCCAACACTCAATGCAGTATTCTTTCTATTGCTTGACATCAAAGATCCTAGGAGGGGTGGGGGGAAGGGAAGTTCTCTAGACCTATCCCCTATTCCAGTGTCCCTTGTAGTTGTATCAGGGGTATTTCTACCCTTCTCTGCTTTAGCTGTGTTTAAACCAGTCTAAGGCTGCTTGCCACCCTCCCTTGACTAGCCCTTCCTGGTCACACATGAGTGGAGCCAAGACATACAAGTGAGAACAGCTGTTGGCTTTGACTCAGGACTTTCCCCAGCTTCACCAGCCCTGACACAACCCAAGAGAGAGGGGGGACCATCTAGCTGAAAAGTTAGCTCCCAGGCTTCTCCAGGGAGCAGGGCAGAAGGACCAGAGACACCCTGTTCAACAACAGTGGGATGGGATGGACCAAAGGTGTTCTGACTGGAGTCTGGGACTTGGTTAATAAGTGGCCAGGAGTAACCAGTCTTCTTGCCAACTCAGAGAGCACTGTCGTAACACACGCTTGATTTGTAGACAGAGCCTCAGAGCAGGGAATTAAATGGCTGTGATTTGGGGGAAGAGGGGAGAAGTGGGATGGAAGGTGGTTTGATGGGAACATGAGCAGTGAAGACAGGAGGGGAGGCTGGTGCCATCAGCAAAGTGGCCCCGAAACCTTTCACTGACTGGCCTTGCATTGGGGACCTCCCAGAGTTCTGCCTGGTGAGGGGAGAGGGGAGCAGGAGCAACTTGTCTGGTTAGCCTGGTTTGGCCCAGGCCCGAGTTCTCCAGGGAGGAAATGTCTATGATTCTTGGAGGAGTGGGAGGGAAGAGAAAAATCAGCCTGTTCGACAACTTTGGAGTCCCCTCAGCCACAAGCATTTCCTTGAACCTAGGTCCAGTACTGGGGGTGGGGCTGGGGGCCGAGAAGTAGAAGATCATTCCTTGTCAAAATTCTGCCTCACTTAAACCCAATCCACAGGCAAGTCAAGACCTCACCTTCTAGAACGAAGAAGGAGGAGAAGGAGGAGGAATAACAATAATCTTTGCCTTCAAGGAATGCCATCCTCACTGGGGAGGCAAGCAAGGGTATGCCCGAGTCTGCTCAAACCAGGAGAGCAATTGCTAAATATGCCTCAGAAATCAACCAACACTACAAATCAGGAGAAAAGGCTAATAATGCAGATTAAATTTAAAAGTGATGGCTTGGGGTGGCTAGATGGCACAGATCACCAGCCCTGGAGTCAGGAGGAGCTGAGTTCAAATCCGGTCTCAGACATATAATACTTATTAGCCATGTGACCTTGGGCAAGTCACTTAACCCTAATTGCCCTATCTTCCCCCCTTTAAGAAAAAAAAAGCCAAAAAAAGGTGATTGCTTGGATGATCAGGTGATTGGGGAGCTGGTTGTTAAACATTTCACAGCAAAATCCTGGAGATGAGTAACACAGAGGAAACAGAGAACAACGGTAAAAACTATTTTTAGGTATTAAATTGTAGACTTCAGGCAGGAGGAATTGGGAGGGGAATAGAATTGTAGATTTAAAGCCCCCTTTATTTTACAGAGAGGGAGGGAGATTGAGGCCCAGAGACATAAGCAACTTGGCCAAAATCACACAGGTAGTAAGGGATAGGGGCAGCATTTGAACCCAAGGCCCAGGACTCCTGCACTCTTTCCACTACACTGTGTTGTCATAAGCAGAGACAGAAAAAAAGCAGTGTGGCTACAGGCACAGGTGAATAGAACATTCACTGAACTTAGAGCCAGAGGATTGGGCACATTTACTTGGCAAGCGTTACCCTAGCCAAGTCACTTCCCTGCCTCCAAACTTCAGTTTCCTCCTCTTTATTATAAGTAGATAGACCAGAGGGTCTTTGCCCCCTTCCAGCTCTATGACCTCACTTCCTACCAGTGTGACATTGGGTATATCCCTTCAGGGCCTCGGTTTCCTCATCTGGAAAGTGGGGGATTAGACTCTTGGGTGCCTTCCACCTCTAAGTCCTGTGATCCTATAAAGCAAAGAAGGCCTCCTGGAGGAGGTGCCCTTGTATGGAATAGGATCAAAATAAATAATGTGCTGATTTAATTTTGGATGAGATTTAAAACAGGGCCTGGAGGCAGCTGGGCAGCAGAGTGAATGAAGCACTGGGCCTGGAGTCAGGGGTTCAAATCCAGACTCAGACACTTACTAGCTATGTGACCCTGGGCAAGTCACTTAACCCTGTTTGCCTCAACTGTAGAATAGGGATAATAATAGCCCCTGACTCCCAGGGCTGCCATGAGGGTCAGGATGAGATCGTCTTTGTAAAGTCTTCGTGTTAGCTGGTATTCCTTTGCTCCCAGGAGGAGTAGATGAGAGCCCTGGGGAGATGACCCCAACACCCACAAAGTCAGAAGGGCTCCTGGCTAGGAGAGAGGTGGGACCTTATGGATCCAGCTAAGCCTGCTTGGGCTGGGTGTGGATTTCCTGACTTTTCGAAGGCCCAGGCCGCCATCTCACCCGCTTCCAGGCCTTCTCTTCCTCTCAAGAGGGCGTGTGCTCTGGGCACAGGCTATGCTTGATATTAGCCCAAACCAAGCAAAAAGAAGGTAAATCAGAGGCAGGATGTTGGGCAGAAGAAGGGAGAGGCAGAGAGGAAGAACATTCCATGCTCTCCAAGACTGTCTACTTTGGACCAGCCTCCGTCTTGCATTACCTGGGCCTTGAGGGGGACCCAAGGGGCTGCCTGGCCCAGGTTTATAGAAGGCAAAGCTGAAAGCTGAGAATTTGGGGCTGGAGACTCAGGCCAAGAGACGACTCAACTGCCCAGAATGGCTCCTAGCTGAGAGAGCAGGGGTCTGTTGTGCCCACACCTCCGAGGCCCTCAGGTCATTTCAGCTCTGGCCTCAGACTCCTGAACCTGGAATGGATCCATTAGTCACTCATCAAGCACCCACTGTGTTCCAACCAGTATTCATTTTTTAAGCATCTATGCCATGCCTGGCTGGAGGCAGCTGGATGGTACAGTAGATAGAACATCAGGCTTGGAACCTTCCTGAGTTCAAACCTGGCCTCTGATACTTACAAAGTGTACAACCTGGGCTAGTCACTTCGCTCTGCCTCAGTTTCCTCAGAAGTCCCCAAATGGGGTCACAAAGAGTTGGACACAACTGAAATGACTGAACAACAACGAAAACATTACATGCTGTACAGAGACAAAAAAAGAAACAGAAACGGTTCCTGCCCTCATGGGGCTCCTGCTCTGTCAGAGGAGATGAGTACATCTGCACAGACAAAATACTAGGATTGGCCTGGCACTGGAATTGGCAACCCACTGAGTGAGGAAAGCTCTCTACTAACTCGGGTAGCAGCTGCAGAGAGCATGAGAACAAGTCTTTCTTCACCTTTTGTGTGTGTCGGACTGCATAGACAGTCTGTCTGGTGACACCTATGGACCCCTTCTCAGCAGAACTCTCTAAATGAATGAGATCAAATACATAGGATTACAAAGGAAACCGACTCTATTGAAATAGTTATTAAAATATTAAAGAAAAACCCCACGAGTTCACAGACTGCAAGGGAAGGACCCCTTTCTTGGAAGGCTGCTAAAGGCAGTAAGTAGCATCAGTGACCTTTCCAGAATCAAAGAGACAAGGCTGCACTTCCCCACCACACCATGCTGTTTCACACACAGAATAACTATAATGTGAACACAAGATCATCTTCTTTGGTTGGGGGAGTCAGTAGCCTCAGAGCAGTCTCTAGCTCCTTCCTCTTGTCTCCTTCTCCCCCTCCCTTCACTCTCTGCCAATCTCCATCCTTTTTCTGGAGGGCCCTTTTCCAGATCCCTCCTCTTTCCATCAGGATTTATCAGCCACTATTTCTGGTCTGATTCTCACGGCTCACTTGGCCACAAACAGGCTGTGCCCATCTTAAAAAAAAAAGGAAGAAAAAAGGGAAGAAACTCCATGCTTAGCTCATGCTCATGAGGAAGCCCTCTCAGAAGAACTCACCCCTGAAACAGCTATAAATGAGCTGGCCTCGGATGGCCCCTGCAGAGTTCACTAATTTAGGCTGACAAGGAATTTAGAGGTCATCTAGGTTAACCCCCTGTAGCAGCAACCACACTGGCATACCCAGGATGGCTGCTAGCACAGGTTCTTAGATTTGCTTTACTAGGAAAGATAGCTGCTGTTCAAGAGGTCAACAATCTTTTTAAATTACATTCACTAGTTTAGGAGAAAAATCAGCACCGTGAACTTCAGAGAAAATACAAACAGAGAAAATACAAGCAGAGAAATAAAGACCAACAGACAGGGCTCTGACTGCCTGAGTAAAGGCAATATTGCCATACACTATAGATACATGCCTGGATTGAGGGAGCCTTTACATCTGAGCAGTTGGGGAGCTCTGAACATATGGCCACTCAGGACCTCGACCAGGAAGTCACAAGATCCTTCTCATTAAGTGAGCCCCCAAAGCAAAATACCCACTCAGAGTTGTGAGAGAGAGAGAGACAGACAAAGATAGAGAATACTTCTCAGAGCCAGAGGGTGTGATAATCCTAATTAGAAATTAGCAAAAGGTGTGAAAACCTTCCTATAAGTAAGACTCCCCTAAGCAAACCTCTGTTAATGGGCTCCAGGTAAAGCCTATTAATGGGCTGGCAAGACCATATTATCCCAATACACCCTCTCATTTTATAATTGGGGAAACAGAGACCAAGAAGGTTTAAGTGACTTGTCCAGGTCACACAGGTGATAAGAGCACATTTGTTGAAATGAATGAAGCACTAGTTATGGGGTGAAGAAGACCGAAGGTCAAATTCAGCCTCTGTGACCCTGAGCCAGCCATTTAACTTCTGTCAGCCTCAGTTTCCTCATTTGTAAAATAGGGATAGCAACAGCACCTATCTCCAGCGCTGCTAAGAGGATAAAGTGAGATTGTATTTGTAAAGTACACTGCAAACCTTAAAGTGATTTTTGTTGTTGTATTTCTTCATAATCCCATTTGGGGTTTTCTTGGCACCGACATTGGAGTGGTTTGCCATTTCCTTTTCCAGATCATTTGACAGATGAGGAAACTGAGGCAAACAGGATGAAGTGACTCACCCAGGGTCACACAGCTAGGAAGTGTCTGAGGCCAGATTTGAACTCAGGAAGATGAGTCTTCCTGACTCCAGGTCAGACACTCTATCCCCTGCACCACTTAGCTGCCCTTTTATTATTGTTTATTATTTTTTATTTATTCTGACTCCAAATTAAGTCTATTTCCCACTGCTTTCTTGGGATTTGTTCAACTTAAAAGAAAGACAGTTTTTCAAAGGCACCAACCCACTGGGTCTGAACCACTAGATTTGATTTCTGAACCAAAGACTTGAACTGCCATCCAATACTGGGTGAGAAGGGTCTGGGCATTGAGGAAGAAATGTGGAGGGACTTTTGGGGAAGGGGGAGGTAGGGGAAGGGAAACAAGCCAGAGAAAGGAAAGGCAGGGGGGAACTCAGGTGGGCATTTTGGGCACCCAGCCTATTTTTTCCACCCACACAGTAGGAAGAAAAAAAAAAACAGTCCCAGAGGGAGAGAGCAGATGGTCCAGCCTAGGCTTGGGACTCAGCAGCTCAGCAATGGTTAGACACTTCTAGGAAGTGGGAATGGAAAGCCTGGTGCAGTGGAATGAATGCTGGGTCTGGCATCTGTGGCCCTGACTTTGAGGTTTCCCCTCAACCACTGACTAGCTGTATGATTTTAGACAAGTCACATCCTCTGTGTCTCAGTTTCCCCATCTGTTAAAAAGGGGGATTGGGTTGGCTAGATGGCTCCTGATGTCCCTTCCAGTTCTAGACAGAATCCCAGAGGCCCTGCTCCAGAATACCCAGAGCCTTCTCCCAGGCTCCCCTTTCCAGCCTGCTAAGCAACACAGAGGACAGAGCCCTGGACTTTCAAGAGAATGGGTGTTCACATCCCGCCTGGATACGTCCTATCGGTGTGACCCTGGGCAAGTCACATCTGTCAGCCTTAGTTTCCTCTTCAGTAAAATGGAGTCAAGGGCTGTTGTGAAAATCAAATAAGACAATATTTGTAATACTGTCAACCTTAAAGCTGGTAAAACTGAGTCTGTCTATGGTGTGTGCGTGTGTACTCACACATACACAAACACACAGAGTTGGCGGCTTGTTGTCTTCCCCATTAGCTCATGGAGAGAAAGGCACTGTCTGCCTTTCTCTGTGTCCCCTGTGCCTGCACTAATTAGGCACCTTATAAATGTTTGCAGATTGACTGACTGATCCACAGAAAAGGGCACAGTGCAGTTCCTTTTCTCGTCTAGCTAAAAGCCCTCTTGCCACCTCTGAGGTCCTAGTCTTCTCCCTGGCCCTCCCCGAGGAGTTCCTGGCCCACTGGTCCATCCCAAATCAAACCAGGGATCCAGGTGAGAACTGCACTTTGAGGCCCAAGCTACAGCCCTAACAACCACGTCAGCTGAGCTCCATGGATGCTTCGGAGCCCAGGGACAGATTGGCCAAGGCAAACAGAGCTGCAATCAAAGAACAGGCTGGACCCTGACAAAGCGGCTGTAATTTGGGGAAGCAAATATTTGTCTTGACGTTCAAATGCACCTCCAGAGATTATTTGAAGAAGGAAAAAAACAACAACCACGATCTCCCCCATGGTTCCATCTCCTGGACAGCTTAAGCTGACAACGGTCAGTCCCTCCAGCGACAAGGAGAAACACCTCCAACAGAAGGGTCCCATTTCTCCTCACTATTAAAATCATTTTGGTCCTCAGCTTGACCACTACCTCCCTCTTCCGTTGTTAGACAACCAGTGGCCATGGAGAGAAAGACAGGCTTCTGAAGGAAAGGGGGAAAAGAGAAAAGGGAAGAAGGAAGGAAAGAAGGAAGGAAGGAAGGAAGGAAGGAAGGAAGGAAGGAAGGAAGGAAGGAAGGAAGGAAGGAAGGAAGGAAGGAAATGGAAGGGCAGGAGGGAGAAAGGAAAAGAAGGAAGGGAAGGAGGGGTGAAAGAGGGAAGGATGGAAGGAGGGAAGGAGAGAGAAAATGCATATTTACAATGTGCTAGGCACACCACAATAGCTTCAAAGAACTTATAATGTCAAAACCAGACTGAGCCTTGGAGGTTGGAGGGCACAGAATCAGAGGTTCCAGGCTGGAAGGACACCCAAACCCATTAAGTCCAAGGCCCTGAGAGAAGAACAATTCCTTGTAAGTTGCAGGCCAGCCCAGCCCCCTGCATGCCTCCCCACTCTGGACCCAGAGAAGCCTTCTCTGACCACTCGAGGCCACACATCCTTGACTGGAGTTCTACACACTTAAGATTGTCACCGAATCCAGAGCTTAATTAAACCCAGCAGCTTGTTGTCTCTTCTGTCAAGCTATTTTAGTTTTATTGATGGTTTTATGTCTTTTACACTTTTGGTCATTTTCTAATAACTGCTGTTCCCCTGTAGCAAAGGGTTAAGGAAAATAAGACTATCCAACAGTGCATGCACCATTCATCCCAGTAGCCCCCCACCTCTCTACAAGGTATGTCAAAGAAACCATAAAGAAGCAATCTGATAAAGAATATGCTAAACCAGGAGGGGAGTGGCTTTCATCATCATTTTCCCAGATCCAAGGCGGCCCCTGTGCATAACTTTTCATTCCCCAACCAGACTTTAAGCCCCTGAAGGTTAGCTATCGTGTCCATTATTGGTACCCCTCACTCATACTCAACTGGGCTAACAGTAGGTGCTCAGTAACAATAACAAAATCCAACATTAATATAATTATTTGTGGTTACAAAGCACTACATAGACCATCACAACTGTCCTGTGAAGTTTCTGGGCAGCTATTATTATCCCCATTTTAAAGGTGAGAAGACTGAGGCTCAGAAAAGTCATGCTTGTGACTTTCCCAATGTCACACAGCTCCTTAAGTATTTTAACTCAGATCCTGACCACAAAATGACCCTCTAACCCAGGCCACAGGCTGACCCCGAACCCTCATCTGATTCTTATTCTTAACTGTAGAATGACCCAGTCCCTGACCTTTTAGCCTCAGATAGAACATGATCCCTATCCATGGCCACAGACTCTTAGCTGGCCACTTCTGGGGAAAAAGGCTTAAGGCTGCCCCGAGAACTAAGGAAAACTCCCAAATCCTCCTGAGGGCATATTGGGCAGCAGCACCTTTTACTGAAGTCACAGATCTCTCTCTCTCTCTCTCTCTCTCTCTCTCTCTCTCTCTCTCTCTCTCTCTCTCTCTCTCTCTCTCTCTCTCCCCCTCTCCCTCTCTCCCTCTCTCTCTCTGCCTCTCTCTTTCTGTGCCCTCCCAAGAAAGGACCATACAAGCCAGGCCCCAGCCCTCAGGGAGATGAATTCATTGGCCCACAGCTGCAGGGCCTAAGCTGTCTCCTTCAGTGTGGGAGCCCCAGGGAAAAAGAAAGAGAGGGAAGAACAGATCACAGCTGCCAGGGGCAATGGGGCATAGAGAGCTGTACTGCCTGATTTGTCTCAGGTGTTATGGGCTGGGAAGAGCATCTAATTTTCTTTTTTTTGTCCCCAGCTCCAGATAAGTATTCTCCTACCAGGTCATTGGCCTAAGCACAACATGCTACATAGGATGCTTGGCATCACCTAATCACTGGGTATGGATCCCATAGGTGGCTCAGTGGGTAGAGTACCAAACCTGAAGTCTGGAAGACTTATCTTTGTGAGTTCAAATCTGGCCTCAGGCATGTATTAGCTTGGTGACCCTGGATAAGCCACTTACCTCTGTTTGCCTCCATTTCCTAATCTGTCAAATGAGCTAGAGAAGGAAATGGCGAACCACTCTAGTATCCTTACATGGGGTCACAAAGAGTCGGACACAACTGAAACGTCTGGACAATGAAAGGTCCCTCCTCGCTTAAGTCCTATAACCTAAAACCGCCATTGCCTCCAACTCAGCGGCTGAGAAGTTGGGTATGGGGTGACTTTTTTCACAAGCCACAGTGAGGAAAACCATTCACTCACCAACACCTTTCAAGTAGGATGGCATGAGAGAAGGGAAATCGTGAGTACATCTCTTGTTTTCTGGTGCCTCTCTCTCTTCTCTCTGTCTCTGTCTCTCTTCTCATGTGTTCTTCTCTCCTATTTCTCTCCTACACCCCCCCACACCCCATTCATGCTCTCAGCTTCTGGGACTGTCAATTAACAGTGAGACCACATCTGGCCTCCTTACTCAATGCATGAATAAACCAGGAGATCCATTCCCCACTGAAGGGCAGTCGTCAGTCACTGGTCTCCTCTCAGACGCAGCCTAACTGTGGAGAAGGGGGACAGAATATTCCTCCCTACAGCTCCATGGTTCTGAGACCCTTGTGGCCCTACGTGGCTTTCATCTTTACACCTCACTGGCTCCTCTCACTTGGTCCAGCTCAAGTTAGAACCAGTATGGTGGGCCTCTGTACCTGGCAGGCAGGCCTGGAGGAGGGAAGGCTCTTACGTGGCCTTTTACTATTCAGGGCTGAGCTCCTGGGACATTATTGAATATCAGGGAGAACAAATCAGCACAGTGCAGGGGAAAGAACAAAAAAGAAGGTACAGTCAGAGCACAGGTTGGAATCCTGGCTTTGTTGTGTGACTTTTGGCAAGTTCTCCTACCTTGAAGATTGTTTCTGCTCGGGCCAAATGGGAGGCTTGGCCCAGATGACTTCTAAGGTCCCTTCCAACTGCAAAGGTGTAAGTTACTTAAACCTCTGGGCCTCAGTTATCAATTGAAGGGGCTCGATTTTCTGACTTCAGAGGTCACCGCTAGCCCTAAATCTATGCTCCAGATGGAAATGTTGGTTCCACATGGGTGAACTCTCACTCCACAGCCCATTGGGACCCACCTCCTCCATACAATCATAAAGCATATGGCACAATCAACCTGACTGGTAGGAAGCTCCATCCAGTTCTCTTGTGAACCTGTTTTCCCATGGTCCCAGGCAGCTGCTTTTCTCAATTGCCCCTTATATCACTCCAAGCTGGGCCTGATGCCCATTCTCAGCGACAAAGGCAGCTGGGCTACAGAAGAAAGCATGATGGATATGGAGTCAGGGAGACCAGGGATCTAGGCCTGACTGCCATTCATTTGCCACATGGGCTCAGTTTCCTCATCTCTACAATGGAAACAACAATATTTCCACTACCTGACTCATAAGGGGTGGAAAAAAATCAAGAGAGAGAATGAACACGAAGTGCTTTGTAAGCTCTTAACCACTGAATAAACTCCAGGCAACACAAATGGTAGGAAAAATTCACTCCCCAGGAACAGGGGTTGGTTCATTTCTGTCCGTCTCCCTAGTACAGAGCACAGAGCCTAGTATGTGAATGATATGGAGTCGCGACGTCTAAGTTAAATCATGGCTCTGCCACTTTCTAACTTAATAACTATAAGTAGGTCCCCACATTTTTCTGATATTTCATTTCCAAATACATAAAATGGGTAATAATACTTGTCCTCTTTATCTCGTGGGGGTGATGGGATCACACAGTAAAGTTAGAAGGGAAAAGAACTCTAATGTAACCCCTTTCATTTTCAACTTACCCACCCTGTGCCTCAGTTTCCTTCTGAGTAAAAATGAGAGGACTGGACTAGATGGCCCCAGAAGTCTCTTTCAGCTCTAGAACGGTGAGGAGGCTCTGATAAGAGGTTAAGTGACTTACCCAGAGTCACACAGTTAGGAAAGGGCAGAGCCAAGATTTGAAACCAGGACCTTTAACTCCAAATCCAGGGTTCTTTCCTCTGTGACCTAGAAACTTTAAATGCTATGCAAATATGAGTCATTATCACCAACAACAATGCTCTTAAGTATTCCATTTCCAATTTTCAGAGCTGTGACCAGTGTCTTCCTATTCCATACCCAAGGCTGAGAGGCACCTCTCACTCTTCAAGACTGTTATGTTCAATGTGACGTCTTCTCCCCCTGATTAGACCGTAAGCTCTTTGAAGACAGGAGCTGTGTTTGCTTTCATTTTCACATCCCCAAGGCCTACTTGGATGTCTCCCACATTTTCACTTTGGGGTCTTAAACTGTGATCTTTTTTTAGTATAAAGAGCTCCTGGTGGGAGAACACCCTCTACTACACAGATTGGCACCTGTTCTTTAATTTAGGAGCTTTAGACAGTTGTCTGGGACTCTGGGAGGTTGGCTGATTTGCCCAGAATTACCCAGCCTGGGTGTCAAAGGCCAGTCAAGTCTTTATCTATTGTGTCCTCCTGCCTTGCCTGATGAATGAATGAATACTATAGAGTTGAGAGATCTAAGTTAAATCATGGCTCTGCCACTTTCTAACTTAATAACTATAAGTAGGTCCCCAAATTTCTCTGATACTTGGTTTCCAACGGGAGTAGAAGGGTTGATTGAAAGTAATTGAATCTATGGTCATTTTGTATCACAACCAGTCCAGTTCCATGCCGAGCTCCCCACCATTCTGGGCAGCTCCCCAAATCCTTGTGAACCTGTTACTGAGATGATGCCATGTTAACTGCTGCAGGAGTCCCCAGAAGGCATTCAGCCTTCCTCACCATCTCTGTGTTCTCAGGCCAGCTTGGGGCATTTGAGGAGCAGCCTGGGAATTTTCCTTGACCCCAGACATATGCCTCCACTCATCTCCTGGTGATGGGTCATTAATCCCCTCACTCTTGCCAACAGCACACACCAGCTCTCTCCACAGTGAAGTCCCAGCCCTGTCTGGGGCTCTGAGCATAGACAAATAAACTCTGGAACCAAGATGAGGTGGACAGAGTGGAGGAGGAAGCAGCCACAATCAATGGGGCCATTGTAATCATGATAAGAAGCCCTTCCTCCCTTCTGCTTTTACAAAGTCCATCTCCAGCTTCATTTAAACTTCCCTGCCCTGTAAAGGGAGCCCAGGGCTCCGGGCAGCTGCTGGCACGAGCTTTCTAAAGCGTGTCAAACGCCTGACATACTTGGCTTGATTCAAGCCTAGGAGCAACTCGGGAATTATCCCCGTTTTAGAGGTGAGGAAACTGAGGTCCAAGAGGGTGAGGAACTTATCCAAGGTTGAACAGGTAGTGGACAGAGCTCTTCTATTTCCAGGTCCAGTGCTCTTTTCTCTAGTCCACACTGCCCATACAATAATCACAGAGGTGGCTCATTGTGATATGCAGAGAACATGGGCATGGGGAGACGACTGGCTGGGTTCTAATCCCAGCTCTCCTACCTTCAGCCTGAGGACTTTGGGCGAGTCACTGTCCCCACCTGTTAAATGGAAGGGCTGGGCTAGCTGGCCTCCGAGGCCCTTTCTAGCTCTGGCTCTATGAAGCCTTTCCCAGCCCCTCTTAATCCTAGTGCCTTTTCTTCATGAGTTATTTCTTATTTAACCTGTATGTAGCTTGCTTTGTGAATATTTGCTTCTTGTCTCCCCCATTAGATTGTAAGATCCTAGAGGGCAGGGCTGCCTTTTACCTCTCTTTGCATCCCCAGTGCTTGGCACGGTGTCTGGCTCAGAGTAGGTGCTTCATGAATGCTTATTAAATGGAATAATCTTATGAAGCACTTTGCCTTGCTGGCCTCAGTCGCCTTACCTAGGAAATGAAGGGGGTGGGCTGGATAGCCTGTGAGATCTGGGGTTGGGTTTTGTGACCTCCTTCATTGACTCCATTTCCCCGTGAGCTCTCCAGGCTGCTAAGGACACTGGCAGCAGATTGTGATGGATAGAGAGCCCTGAACGTGGGACCACTCACTAGTCATGTGGCTCCTGGCAAGTTTCTTAACTGCTGCCTGCCTCAGTCTCCTTGACCGTAAAATGGGGACCATAATAGTTCCTATCTTGCAGGGTTGCTGGGAGAATGGAATAAGATCCTATTAGTAAGGCACTTAGAACAGTGCTTGGCACATAGTAGGTATTTAATAAATGCTTATTTCTTTCCCCCCTTCTTCAGCAGAGTGCCAAACACATGGTAAGCAAACATTTCATAAATACTTGTTGAATGCTGACTGACTAATTGACCACCCAATGAAACTGGAAGGAAAGAAGTAAACTTGGCCCTGCCAGAGAAGTCAGGCTATGCCTCAGGGATGGACGGCTGGAGGCTGCCTCACCCTCCTCAAAGTGGGGCCTCTCGATCTGGGGATGCCCCCAGGGACTGGGGAAACTTGGATCCCGAGGCTGGAGGAAGGATCCTGCCCTGTTTGTCCAGTGTAGACAGAAGCAACCACGTCCTGAACCCTCAGACATTCAGGCCAGAGACCTGGTTTAGGAGATGAAGGAGGTTATCCCTTTCTAGACCATGGGCAGGAACCCCTGGGGCCGGTGAATGAAGCAGCCATGGAAAAGAGAGAATTCTGGTTTGGGGGAGTCCATGGGGAGGGGAAGGGAGCTCAGGACCACCTGGGGGAAGGAGTCAGAGCAGCAGAGGGCCTCTGTGACTACAGGCAAGTCACTTAACTTCAGTTTCTTTACCTACAAAATGAAGATTACACCTCCCATGGATCATTCACTACTCCCAGGACTGTTGTGAAGATCAAATAAAGAATCTTGTAACCCTTCGAGTACTGTATAAATGCTAGCTATTATTTTTACTATGAACATCCCAAGAGGTTGTATCAGCTTGGCTCCCCTCCCCCAAAGCTCTCCAAGTAGACCCATTCTAGGGGACCATTTCTCCTTTCACACCTCCCCTTGTGTCTATAGCTATCCATCAGAAACAAGGAGCCCAGCTCTAGGACAGCTCCTTCCTCCCAGTCCACTCCCTGCTCCAATATCCCAGCACCCCAAGAAAGTTCCTGGTTAATTATCAGGGCTCCTTCTCTCTCTATTACAGCACCAACATGTTCCCCTGTGTCCAGACACACCTGGGTTACACAATTAAACTTTCTCTTAATTGGTCTACATCTCTGGAGCTGACAGTGACCTGGAGGGCCCAGCTGAGACCCTAGCCATGTCTCCCCCTGGGACAAGGGGAGACAGAGACAAGATGCTGGGAAAGTTGGCTCTAGACTGGACAGGAGAAATCTCTCCCCCATTCTCCTCCCTCTCTCCAGATGCTGAAACCAAATCACTTACCTTCATGGTTGGGGGAGCCGTGAGGGGAGGGGACAGGGGCCGGTCTGGGATGGTCACATCTGTGTTGTTGGCTAGCTCCTGTTTCCTGAAAAGCAAAAACACATATGGAGTCAGTAGCTGTTTGTTCAAATATCTCCCTCCCCTCCCTGGGGTAGGGCTGGACAGAATGGCCCCGAAGATGAGGGGACCAAGAAAAGACCATTTGACAGTTCACTGGTTATGGGCATCTGGGGTGGGGGCCAGAGTGGACTGGGTGACATGTCCAAGAAGTGGGGCAGCAGACCCCACCTGGGAGCCAGTGCCTACCGGCCTTGGAGGCTGCAGATCCAACTCATCTCAGGTGACTCCCCTGGCAGGATGGGGCCGAGAGGTGGATAAATAGAGGTTCATTTCCATGGCAACGCATTTGCGACAACTTTCCTCCCTCCTCCCCGCCCCCAATAACAAACACATGCATACACACTCCCCCCTTCCCATCTGGTGCTTGCTATTGACCCGTGTATTTGTTCATGAGCCTTCGTCCCTGGATTCAGATAGGATGGGTAGATGAACCCACCCCAGTCAGTGGTACACAGTGGACCCTCAGGAGAGCAGAGGGGGAGCAGGAGCCAGAGTGGGGAGGGGTCCCAGAGCTGGCATCTGCCCACAGAGGAGCCTGTGCAATGCCCAAATGCCCCTGATCCCTCCTCCCAGGCGGAAATAGTACAGGCTCATAGAACTAAGGCCATTCTACAGATGTAGAAACTGAGGCCCAAGGAAGTTCTTTGCCTTGCCCCAAATCACACAGGAAGTAGGCCTTGAACTCAGGTCCTCTATGATGAGGCTTCTGATGAGGAATGTCGCAGACACCACTGGACATGGGCCATTGCTGTGTTGGCTGACTTTGCATAGGGCAGCAATACAAGGCATACTATCTGCAGCCTCCAAGGCCGAATAATGTGGAGGTACAGAATGTGAGTTAGAATCCTGACCCTGCGTCGCCTTGGGCAAGTCATTCCATATCCATGGGTCTTTCTTATCTGTAACACAAGGGCGCTGAGTGAGAGGCCCACATTGACCTGAGCACCTGGGTCTGGCTCCGCCTGCCTTTGTCTCCCCAAAACTTAGTGCAGCTTCTGACATGTAGTGAATGCGTTACAACTGAGTGGTGAATATTATAATATACATAATATAACTTAGATAATATATGGAATATGTAATAGAACTTAATATATTAGTATATTATATGTGTATACACACACACACACAGACACACAATGTAACTTAGACTTTAGAAATCTGTTCAGTACAAGGATAAATCCAGAGCCAAGAGGGCCAAAGATGAAGCCCTTCAGCTGCCCCGACGGGCAGAGACGCAGACTGAGGCCAGCATCTTTGGACCAGGCTAGCGCACTGGCCTGCATCTTTGTTACGGAATTGTTCAATTAGGGTGGGGGTAAAAGATAGAGGGAGAGATAACAAATGATTGTAAATAAATAGATAAATTTTAAGCCAAGTAGATGATGGCTGATGAGCTGATCCTAAGGTTCCGTCCAGGTCCAGATTTAAGGGCCTTTGAACTGTTTTTCTAAGAGGTGGGCAGGCTCACTGGCGACAGCAGAGGTGGGGAGATTGGGGTGCGATATTTCTGGGATTTCCATGAGTACTCTTAAGCCAGTCATACTCTTTCCTAATTAGAAAGCTGCCCATGTGGCCAAGTGACTCTCGACACACCCTTCCTCCCCACCCACCGCAGACTCCTGGCCCCATCATTTTCTGCTTCCCAAGTGGCAGCATCACTAGTTACCCTAATTAATCCCTTCCTCTTCTCTCTGTAACCTCAGTCTGGGGATGCCTGCCCATAGGGTTCTGGGAACTAGAATCCTGTTTTCTACCCCTTCCCAGGGCCCTGAGTCTGAATGAAACTAAAAGTTGGCCTGTTTTGCCAAACATGAGATGCCTCCTGAGAAATGGGGGCTTCCCCACCAGGGCTCTGAGGCTGCTCTGGCCTGGGCAGGTCACCTCCTCTTTCCCCACAGGAAGAGAGAGGTGACCCCCCCCATCTCACTCCACTCCCAAGTCACCAAAAATGCACTCAGCCTAAACATCTGGCTTGCCAGGAAGTTCTCTTAAATCATTAAACTTAAGCCCATAAGTTCCCCTTCCTCCCTCTGGCTTCCTCTTCCTTTTTCTTCTTCCCTCAACCTTTACAGAATCACATAATTGCAGATTCAGAAGATCTGTCTAGTCCCATCTATTGCCAGCTACAAAGCACCTGACACGTGGACATCCAGCCTCTGCAGACCCCCAGGAATGGAGAAGGCCCTGGCCCTCCCCAGGCAGCCCACCACCTTTCCATGGCTCCAGTTATCGAGACATTGATCTATCTGCCACATTCTGACCCTTCCTCCTCCCAGCTGCTGTAAATTCTGGTCTCTGGGCCAAGCCGAAGATCAGCTCTCTAAAGACTCGCCCACAGCTCCCAGAGCCCGTCATGTCTTCTCTCTTCCAAGTTAAACTCTTCAAGTCAGCCCTCACATGGCAGTTTCCTCCCATCTGCTAGTACCTTCCCTCCTTCAGTGTTACTGTTCTTAGTCATTTCCAGTCATGTCCAACTCTCCATGACCCCATTTGGGGTTTTCTTGGCAGAGATACTAGAGTGGTTCACCATTTCCTTCTCGGGCTCATTTTACAAATGGGGAAACTGAGGCAGACAGGGTTAACTGACTTGCCCAGGGTCATATAGCTAGTAAGTGTCTGAGGCTGGATTTCAACTCAGGAAGATGAAACTTCCTGACTCCAGGCCTGGCACTCTTATCTACAATGCCACCTTGATGCCTACTGCTGCCCCAAAGTAGAATGGATGTATGTTTTTGGACGTATGTATATGGTCAGTGTGGTGATTTGTTTTTGCTTGGCTATGATCTTATGAGATTTTGGTTGTCTTTTCTTTAGGTGAAAGAGAGAGAAAAATACCTTGTTAGTTTTAAAATTAGTGAAAAAAATAAAAACTAAATGCTGCCTTAGGAGGTGCTGGGTTCTGTCTTTGAGCAGGGGCTAGATGGGCATTGGTCAGGTAAATACTTGGGATTCCTCTTCAGATACGGGTTGAAGAAGAGGGTGGCTGAGGTCCCATCCTATGATAAAACCCTGTGGTCCTCTCTCATAACCCCAGTGGGTAGGCACTATGACCCCCACATTTTATAGATAACAAAACAGTTTGAGAGAGGTTGAAATGACTCACTCAGGGTCACACATCTGAGGCAGGATCTGAACCCAGGCCTTCCTGACTCCAAGACCAGCACTTTATCCCTATGTGTATCTCACTACCTCTCTGTGGGGCCCTGTGAAGGCACGCTAACTAGAAGAGGGGACCTCTGTGGCCAGTGGGGAGGGGCTCTTGGGTCTCCCAACCTCCTCTAAAGGGAACATGAAACAGGAATCAGAATACTAAAGCTAATTATACATAGGCCGAGCAGAAAATTAACATTGCCTTCCTCTCCCCCACCCCAGGGTCCTTCTCCTCCTTCCAGTGACCTTTATCTCCACCTTTCACTTCTCAGGATCAGCTCAACCCTTGCAGAGGGACTCAGCTAGCCCAGACCAGCAGGAAGGCTGGCTTCCCCACTGCCACCAGATTATAAGCTCCTTGAGGGAAGGGACTGTTTCTTGACTCTGCATCCACAGTGCCTGGCACACAGTAAATAATTAATAAAAGTTTATTGACTATTAACAACAGGCTTCTCACCAGAGAGACATACATTTTCATATCTGGTCAACATGTTCATCTGTTTTGTTGGACAGTTCTTATTTGTCACAAGGGGAAATTCTTTTCAGAGAGAGGAAGCTGTCAGGAATAATGCATCAGTAAAACTTTTTTTTTTTAAAGAAGGGGGTCAGAGCCTTCAGATCAAAGCCTTTAAATCTGGGAAGATGAAGCTGTCATCTTCCCTTAAAAACCAAACAAAACCAAAAAACAAAAACCCACAGTGTTACTTTCCAGCAAGGCGGAGGACACCTTGTCCTTCCCCTGGAGAAGGCTCCCAGGCAGACTTTTACAAAACGAAGTGTTCCAGGAACCCAAACCTCGCAAATGTTGACGCTCTGGACCCACTAATAGATTGCTGCTTTGAAATCCCCAGCAGGCCACTTCTCCCTAGGACACAGAACAGCCCATTCCCCTTTATGGTGATGAGCTCATCCTCTCCCAAAAATTGCAGCCCCAAACTTCTCAGGCATCTCGAGCCCAAGTGGGTCTGGTTCACTCTGTCCATACCGGCCACTGTTTCACTGCAGCCCATGTGCCCCCAATACTGTCTGCCTTTCATCTCCTTGCAGAAAGCAAGCTCTCAGTTGCCATGGTAGCTCCCATAGCTGCTGGGCCCCAGACTGACCTTCCTGGCAGATAAGACTGACCCATATGGGAGAAGGCCTGAAGGAAACTCTGAGACAGAAAGTCCCTCAGATATGTGCAGAGGGACCACCTCTCCCAGACTTTACACCTGGGCTGAATCAACCTTTGTCTGCCTACCCCACCCTTCCCTTAGTGCACCAGCTATAGGAGCTTGGAAGGTCTGTGTTCAGATCCCACCTTTGCCAATTACCCCCTATGGGCAAATCATGTTCTAACCTCTTTGGGCTTTGGTTTCCTCATCTTCAAAATAAGGGGCAGGGAGTTGGAATCAATGATCCCTAAGACTTCCTTCTAGCCCTAAAACTGAGATCCTATGATGATAAATAGGGCAGCTAGGTGGCGCCAGAGTGCACAGACTGTCAGGCCTGGAGTCAGGAAGACTCATCTTCCTGAGTTCAAATCTGGCCTCAAACACTGACTGTGTGACCCCTGGACAAGTCACTTCACCCAATTTCCCTCAGTTTCCTCATCTGTAAATGAGCTGGAGAAAGAAATAGTAAATAGCTCCAGTATCTTTGCCAAGAAAACCCCAAATGGGGTCATGAAGAGCTGGACTTGTAACTAAAAAAAGTATAAACAAAAAATAATAAACCCCTTCTAGCCTGGTACCTTCCTTCACATATGTGCCCTTTACAACATTGGTTTCCAAACACATAAGCAAGAGGAGAATGAGTGGATTGGATGGGGTTGGAGGAAGACTGATCACTATTCAAAGCTGAAGCCCTCCTAGAAAGGTTGGATGAAAGGGGGTCGGGGTGGGAGTTGGGGAAGGGGGTACTGTCCCTTCTGGGCATCTCTGAAAGGCACGGGCTTGGCCGCTCCTGAATTCAGGATTATAACAGGTGTACCAGGGCTAGATTCAAATCCTCCTCATTTTTCAGAGCAGGAAACTGAGGCCTAGAGAAGGGCCATAATTTGCCAGCAACTACCCCAAAATGTAGAGGTGGCACCCAGGACCCCAGTGTCACAGTCATGCCAACTCCCGGCCTACAGCTCCCTGTCTCCTCTTCCTTGTTGAGAACATTCAGTACCTTTAGGAAGGGAGGAATCAAGGGAAAGGAAGCACCCCTGAGGGAGCCAGGGAATGGAGGCTGAGAAGCAGGAGGCTGTCTGGGTCCAGACAGGGGTGCAGCTGGTTCAGGAGGTGGGATCAGCAAAGGAGCAATCACAAAGGTGAGACGGGCGCTTCCTCCCAGGCCTCTCAGGGTCCTCTGCTTCTCCCACATTTGATTCTAATACTGGGCAGGTTACTTCCTGTCTCTCAGCCTTACTTTCCTCAGCTGTAAAGTGAAGGGGTTGGCCTAGATGGTCCCTTCCAGCTCTACTTATTATCCTCTAAATCACTTCCCCTCCCTGGGCCTCAGTTTCCCCAGCTGTAAAATGAAGGGGTTGGGCTAGGTGACCTCCGCACTAGACCCAGCATGCTAGACCGCATGCTAGACCCAGCACTAGATCCGCTTCAGGCTCTGCTGAGGTCAGATGTTGCCTTCCTCTCTCCCAGCAACCTACTGGTGCTGAAAGTGATCTGGACAGGGAGTCAGGATGGCTGTGTTCCATGTTCTGGTGATTAACCTGCAGCTGTGTCCCTGAGCAAACCTTGTAACAGCTCTAGGCTTTGGTTCTTCACCCCCAAAAGGAGGCTCATGGTACCTGTGTCCCAGTGAGCAAATGAAGTAATCACAGAATGTCCCCTAGGAGGAACAGAGGGCATTCAGCTTGGGCCTTCCATTTTACAGAGGGAAATGAGACCCAGACAGGAGAAGCCTCTTGCCTCGGTCACACAATGCATTTGTGATTCCCCTCCCGCCCCTCTCTTTTGCAGGGAAGATAGTAAGATATTGAAAATTGAGAGAGAGAGAGAGAGAGAGAGAGAGAGAGAGAGAGAGAGAGAGAGAGAGAGAGAGAGAGATGTGCCACAGGCTGAATTTAATAGGTGGCATGATGTTCAGACTCCACCAATTAGGACTTGAGCCACTTAACCTTTCTTCGCCTTGGTTTCTCCATCTGTAAAATGATGGGGGGGGCAGGGAGGGAGGTTGAATGATATGGCCTCTAAGCACCCTTCCAATTCTAGAGCTATAATGTTATAAGTTATGACCTCCTTTGGCCTCAGTTTCCCCATCTGTAAAACTAGAGTGTTGGACCAGATGGCTTCTGAGACCCTTTCCCATTCTGGAGCCATTCTAAGTGGTAATTCATGGTAGCAGAGGGGAGGGGCTGGGGAATGGATGGAGACCTGAGGAATGCTGTCAGAAATACCAAGACAGGAAACAGCCCTGAGTTGGAAGCTTTGTCTCTGTTGTAGCTCAACTAACCAGAGTGATGCCACTAGTAATAGTGGCGGTTCCCATGTTGCCTGTATTGCTCCTATATCCTCTCATTTGATCCTTACAGGACCCATGCAGAAGGTTTTATAAGTCCCATTTCACAGAAAAAAGCTAAGACTCAGACAAGTGAAGTCACTGATGAGCGGTTGCCTTGCTGTCAGAGGTGGCTCCTGACTCCAGATCCAGAGTTCTTTCCATTAAACTACATGGCCTTTCATAAAGTAGAATCTTCTTATTCACTCATTTATCCAAGCAGCATTTATTACATGCCTGCTATGTGCCAAGAACTGTGTTGGGAGCTGGAGGTATAGAGTCAAACATGAAGCAGTGTCTGCCCTCAAGGAGTTTTCATGCCATAAGAGAAGCAACAGAATGGCAGAAAGAGCCCTCAGTTTGGAATCAGAGGACCTGGTTCAAATGCAAATGTTGCTATTTACTACCCTGGGCAAGTCACTTCCCCTGTGTGGGCCTCAGTTTCCTCATTTGTAAAATGAAAGTAATCTCTAAGGTTTATTGCAATTCCAGATCTATGTTCCTTATCATCTCTACCCTGAAAATCTCCTAAACACCTTCACTGGGCCAAAAATGGAGAGAGTGGGGCGGCTAGGTGGCGCAGTGAGTAGGTCGCTGGCCCTGGAGTCAGAAGGACCTGAGTTCGGATCTGGCCTCAGACACTTAACGCACACAAACAAAAACCTAGCCATGTGACCTTGGGCAAGTTACTTAACCCCAATTGCCCTCCAAAAAGCAAAAAAAAAAAAAAAAATGGAGAGAGGGACTCTCCATTGAGAGTCCCATGGGTTAGGGAGGAAGAAGAGAAGACCAAAAGAAGAAGGGAAAGGATCATAGGGCCACAGCTGGAAGGACTGTTGGGGGCACCGAGTCCCCCTTATTCTACAGATAAGGAAGCACACAGAGTAGATTTGCTTGGCGTCACACGGCTGGTAAGCGACTAAGGCAGGCTTTGAGCCCAAATCTTCCGGAGATTCAAATTCAGACTTTGAAAAGAAACAAGGCATGACAACTTCAGAGGGTCCTGTGCTCTTTCATAATTTAATCATGAGAGCTGGGAAGCTCCTTAGAGACCATCTAGTTCAACTGCTTTAATTTATATGGAGAGAGGGAAACTGAGGCCCAGAAAAATGAAAGGAGGTTCCCTGAGGTCAGACAGGATGTTAGTGGGAGAGATAGAGCTGTAACCCAGGCAGTGAATGAAGAAAACTCCCTCACGGAGTAACTTAAGAAACTCCTCCAAACCCACCAACACCAAAGGCGTACATGGGAGTCTTGAGGGCCAGGCATGGAGACTGTGCTTTCAGGAGGGGACATCAAGTAGAGAAGAGACCAGAGCATGGCGGGGTTAACCAGGGGAGACTTTGAACCAGGTTTTGAAGGGGACGAGGGAAAGAAAATGGCCAAAAGTCCAGAGGGTGGAAGAAATCAGAGGGAGCTTCCCAAAGTGGTAGAGCATGAGGAAAAAGGCTTAAGTCTAGGGAAAAGACCCAAAACATGGACAAGAAAAGGAATTCTATTATTCAAACAGCCCCTTCCTGGATGAAATCACTTAGAAATAACATTTTTAAGTGGTTCTCTCTGAGCCCAGAGGGAATAATGCAGTGTTACGGTTCACTGATTTACAAAGTAAAATCACACTCTGAAGTCACGTAATCCAACCTTTTTATTTCACAAAGAGGGATACTGAGGCTAGAGAGACAATAATGGCTGACCTGAGATCACATGGTAAGTTGGTGGCAGACCTGGGAATGGAACCGAGGTTCCCTGATGCCCTAGTCCTGGGCTCTTCCCCACCTGCACCACACTGGCTTGAGTTTTCTAGCTTTTTCTGGCCATGAGAACTGGTTTTCCCATTTCACAGATGAGCAAATTTAGGCCTAGAGAAAAGATGTGCTTAATAAAATGGCTAGAGGGGTGGTTAGGTGGTGCAGTGAATAGAGCACCTGCCCTGGAGTCAGGAGGACCTGAGTTCAAATACGGCCTCAGACACAACACAAAACTAGCCGAGGTGACCTTGGGCAAGTCACTTAACTCCAATTGCCCTACCTTCTCTCCTCAGAAAAAAAGAAAAAAAAAAGAAGATGGCTAGAGAGGACTAAAGACATGCTGAAGCCTGAAAAGGGAGGCAGAGATTAAGGAATTCTATCTCAGAGAACACGGTCCGTGGATCACGGAAATCCAGAAGCATTGGGGCAGTAATTAAGAGATAAGCCAACATCTCTGCCTGACTCTAGGGAGACAGAATTAACTTGGATTAAAAAAGGAATTGTGTGGATGGAGATGTAACCAAAGTCCTTACAAAGCCCCAGATCTAGGAGAGAAATAATATGAACTTGACTCTCAGAGCCCCTTAATCTGCTCCTGGAGTTTCTTACTCCTAAAGAATATTGCGTTTCTTCCTCCTGATGAGTATCACATCCTCAGACTGACTGGGCATCTATTAAAGCTCTAAATTCAGCTGTGTAGTCAGAATGCCTAAGTTTAGCCTCCCAATTAGAAAAGGCACATTTTAAAAATGAACCTCCACCTTTTTAAAAAATTATTTTTATTTTTTATTTTTTTCACCTCCACCTTTTTGGTTTTTCTCCTTTAAAAAATTCTTTTAGATGTCCACCTTTTGGGGTTTTTAAATTTTTAAAAATATTCTTTTGGACCTTCAGCTTTTTGCAGGGGTGAGGGATCAGGCATGGGGGTCAGACTGTCAGACATGGTTGATGTAGTTGTTAGTTTTGCTGAATTGGTTTTTTTTCCTCCTTTTTTATTTATTCCTTATTTCAAGAGACAGCTTTTATTATTCCTTATTTCAAGAGACAGCTCTCTGGGGAGGAGATGGAGAGAAGGAATATCTGGAAATGAGGGTGATAAAAAATATAAAGAAAAATTAGAAAGAAAAAACATACTCTAACATGAAAAATATTTTTAATTTCAAGGCACTGTCTACCATCTCCCCTGTCTTTTGTACAAGACAGTCATAAGCAGTCATACAAATCTTGAGAGAAGGCGTGGGCAAGAGAACAAGGAGCCTTAGAGCGAAGAATCAGTGAATCTCTGGGAGCACAGAGAGATCTTCTCTAATCAACCACTTAGGACAAAACCCCTTCTAATAAGACATCCCTGACAGGCGGTCATCTAGCCACTTCCTGTGGTGATGGGGACATTGCCTCATTAGCCAGCCTGGCCCATTACTGGATGGCTCTAATTGCTATTCTGGGATGACCAGGACACAGAGAAATAGAGAGAGGTCAGTAGGGGCCTCCTTTCTAGAAGCCTGGAGTCTTTGGTCATCTTTTTGTTCTCTGGGGACTACTTTCCCTTCAGATGAAGATGACCAGCTGGGCTGACCTCCATCTATGCTTCAGCATGCCACTGGGGAAAAGGATCCAAGGCTTAGCACCCACCAATGCAGCCTCAGGGCCCTCACATGAAGAGGAGATGAGCTGAAGGGAAGAATGCCTGGATCATCCTTTGGTTTGGAAGAATAAGGGGAGGAAAGGGATTTGAAATGAACCCCAGCTTACATTCTAATGGAGGAAGACAACATGAATGAGAATTGAAAGGTGGGAATGGGGGAGGGGAGCAGCTAGGTGGCAAAGAGAATAAGAGCACCGGCCCTGGAGTCAGGAGGACCTGAGTTCAAATCTGACCTCGGACACTTAACACTTACTAGCTGTGTGACCTTGGGCAAATCATTTAACCCCAATTGCCCTGCCCTCCCTGCTCCAAAAAAAAAAAAAAAAGGTTAGCCAGGATGAGAGGAGTCTGTGGCAGGATAAAGGAAAGCACCCATCTGATAAGGAGAATGTACCAAATACACCAAAATATTTACAGCAGCACTTCTTGTGATGCTTAAGACTTAGAAACAAAGAGCAGAATATGTAATGTCACTGTTAGAAAAAATGACAAATACAGTAAATATGGAGAATCGTGGGGAAATTTACATGAATTGATGGGGAAGTAAGCAGAGCCAAGAAAATGATATTCCAAGTGATGATAACAATTTAAACTTAAAGAAAAAACACACACACACTCACACACACACACACACTCACACACGCACACACACACACACACACACACACACACGAGAATGTTGCACAATTATAAAGAATAAGGATGGCCTGAAAGAAGAGATATGAAAGTAACCCCCCCTCCTCTATCTGTGCAGGGGTGGGAAGGCCACCAGTATGGCACGTCACACGTATTTCCAAACTTTTTGAATATAATTATCAATTGTGATCATTTCTTCTGTTTCTTTTTTTTGTTTGTTTTTAAAATTTTTTATAGAGATGGCTCTATGAGAGGAGATGAGGAAGAATAATTAGTGATATTTAAAAAAAAACAATAAAAGATTTATTTTAAGATAAAGGGGAAAAAAAGAAACGAACCCTAGCAATGGAAGGGAATGGCATGGAGAAAAGACTGGCTAGCAAAACGCAGGCCTCTAACACTCATACCCACTCACCATCCAGTGCTAACAGACTACTGGAGACATGGCATGGTACAGGAGAAATCAATCGACCAATCAACGTTTATTAGGCACCTACAATGTGCCAGGCACTGGGCTGAGAATTGAGACCTGGGTTCAAGTCCCGCTTCTGCCCTGCATGACCTGGCATGAGTCACTCGAGCTCTGGAGACCCTAGTTTCCTCCTCTGTAACATGAAGACATTGTACTGATGTTTTTAAAGTCCTTCCAGCTTGAATCGCCAATGAGAAAAGGTTGTTTTTCAGGCTTTGGACCATCTGTTCAGCCTCTTCCATGGCCATCCCCACTATCTTTGGCAAGTAGCCACAGCAATCTCAGCTACCTGCCTCTCCCAGGGCACTAGGTCAAGGGTGTGAACAGAATATTCACAGTGAGTAGAAACCTAGACTCTCCCCATTTAAAGAAACCCTACAGTGGGAGCTTACATCAAAGATGAAATGGAAGGCTGATTATCTTCAGCACAAAAGGATTCGTGCAGGGTAAACTCTGGTGCATTTAAGTGGTGCTCTAAGGCACACTTTATCTCCTTGAGGGAAACAAAACCAAAAAAAAAAAAAACATCCCACCAAAATATCTCTGACATTGGTAGGGAAGTCACTGGGAAAATAGGAGGTGATTAACAGCAAAATCAATATTCATTTAACTTTTCTGTACTCCACCCAGGCAGGGAAGCCCAATACACCTGCCCCAGGTACTATAGGGGGCAGGAGAGGAAGAAGGTAGCTACACCCTTACTAATGCTGGAGAGAGAGAAAGAGAGACAGAGACATAGACACAGAGAGATAGAGGCAGAGAGAGAGACAGAGACAGAAAGACAGAGACAGAGACAGAGAAACAGATAGAGACCAAGAGGGACAAAGACAGACAGATACACATACACAGAGACACAGACAGAGAGAGGAACAGAGAGAGAGAAAACATCTAGGTACACTTGAATTCAATTCTGGAAAGAGATTTGCAGCCAAGGCAGACAGACATGCAGGGGAAGTGGTGCACTCAGGAAAGCCAAGTTCCCATCTCCCAAATCCTCTGGGTAGAGGCAGAATATATAGGAGACCTGGGCCCTGCACTAGCTGTTGTGTGTTTTTCAGGGGGTCAGAGAGGAGAGAAGAAGGGAGAGAGAGGCCCCAACACCTGGTCAGGTGCCTCTAAGGTCACCAAAAGCTAAAGTTAGACTATGTGGTAGTACACACAAACACACACATGCATACACACACACACACTCACACTCACACGTTTCAGTCTCTCCTACACAACAGGCCATGGCGTCTGTGTTATTTCTATACACTTGAGACAAGGAGACATGCCAGGAAAGTCTAAAACACAAAATCCAGAGGCTTTTAGAATGTGAGCTCCCTGAGGGCAGGGACTGTTTTTACTTGTTTTTTGAAGCCCCAGCACTCAATACAGTTCCCAGCACATAGTAAGTACTTAGTAAATGTTTATTTACTGATTGACTTGGAGGCTACCTCCCTCCCCCCTCTTCAGTATTTTATATACACCAATGTAGCTATTTCTGCTTTTGCTTCTTCTTTCCAGTGCTCAGCAGTGTCTGGCACATAGTAGGTGCTTAATAAACGCTTACCGATTGATATGTATGTATATGTCACATCTATTACTAGAGGTAACTTTGCTAAAATAGGGAAGAAAGCACCAAGCCCTCTGCATTCTTATACTCGTTGCCATCATTATTACTTGTGCTTACACAGCACTCAAAAGTTTGCAAAACACTTTAAGATGCACAGAATGCTTTCTGTAGATTGTCTAATTTGAGCCCCAAGCATTCCAATTGCTCTCCGGTTCTCTGAGATGTCTCTGAAGCGTAACTGCTGACTTATAGGTACAGATGGCTTTCTCAGATGTCTTCCCTACAGTCCCCAGTGCAAGCATATCTGGCTTTCTTTTGTATCCTCCTTTGCTTCTTATAAAATGGACTCTTAGAGGACCTGGGTTTAAATTCCTGTCTTTGTCACACTTATGTAACCTTCGAAGAGTCACTTTCCTCTCTCTGGGTCTCAGTTTCCTCATCTGTAAAATGAAGGGGTTGGGCTAAGTGACCTCCACTGACTTTACTTTCCATGCATGCTGGCCTCCTCACACATAATGCTCTATCTTCCATTTCCATGTCCCCCATGCCTCAAATTCATTCCCTCATCACCTCCCTCAGATTCACTCTCCTCCCTTCTACCTCCTAGCTTCATTGGTTTTCTTCAAGATTCAGATCAAGGGCTACCTTCTGCAAGAGACCTATCCTGGCCCCCAAGATATTTGTGCCTTTTCCTCTAAGGTTACCTGGTATCTACTCTGTATGTGTCATATATGTATTTATGTATGTACATGTTATCTACCTTATTAAAATGTAAACTCCTTGAGGTCAGCTCTTTGTATCCCCACTGAAATCACTACTTAATAAATGTTTGTTAATTGATTGACTGGTAATATTCTTTCACCTGGTCTTCCAGCTTCTGGTCTCTCTGCTCTCCAGAAATTTCATATCCTGGTCATGTCACCATGTGCCCTGCTAAAAAATCTTCAGTAATTCTCAGATCAAAAACAAATTCTTTAGTCTGGCATCTATGACTCTCTACAGTTTGTTCCTAACCTACTTCTCCAGCTCCATTTCCCATATCTCTCCATTCTAGCCAAGCTGGTATCCTTGCCGTTCCCCAGACTCAACATGCCTTCACCCACCTCCGTCTCTGCCACAAGTCATTTGTTCCCTCTTCATCTCCACCTTCCAAAAGCCTTCCACTTCCTCCAGGGTTCAACTTGGGTGCCACCCCTATCAGCAGTCATTACCTTCTCAAATACTCCTAGACCTTTTGGACATCCAAATGACAGGGAATGTCTGTATGTTAACAACAGAACAGGCATTCCATAGCTCACTATTAAAGGGTAACTCTTTTTACCTTTTTATCTGTTATCTCTGTATTTTACAAATTAATGCTCCCTCACCCAGAGGCGAATGTAAGTTACTTAAAGGCAGGGGCTATTGTTTGTGCCACATCTTGCCATTCTTACCTGACTCGTAGTAAGAACTTAATAAATATTTGTTGAATTGAAGTGCCTTGCCTCCTACATAAAAGGTAGGGTTTAGCTATACTTTGAGGGAAACAAAGTTACATTACCCTGCCCTCATCTAGCTTCCAGGCTAATAGGACATTCCATATTTGTTGAAAAATTGCTTCTCAACTGATCCCGAGGCACAAACTCCACAAAGTGGGGACTGTGTCTACTTTGCCCCAGCCCAAGCCCCAGATTCCTCACAGTGCCAAGTGAATTGCTTTCCATTTGAATTAACTCAGTACTTTGAATATGCAAATTACCCGAAGCCAAGATGTTATGTCAATCAAAATGCTGGCCGGATTCTTGCCCATGCCATCACTCCAGCCCCCAAACAGACCTGGTACCTTCCTTTTTATCCTTCTGGACTGTCCTTCAATGACATCATAGACACCAAAACTGTCATCACTAGCTACAATCAAATGACATCATAAATGGAGACAGATCCCTAATGCTTCTCTTTGCCTTAAGATTTCTTGTCTGTTCAGTTAATGTGGGATTTCTTTGACTGCGAAGATGCCACTTCATGGTTGGGAGGAAGCTCTGAGTTACTTCTAGGATGGAGTTGCATCAAGTAACTCACCCTCTGAAATGCCCAGTTTGAACCAAATTCCCATACTTGAGAGATGACTGGCTGCATAAGGACTGTGAACAAGAGGAAGAAGGGAGGGTACTCATTGTCCCAAGGGCATAAAATTTGTGAGCTTGGGATCTTAGCTACAAAATCCCCTTGCCACCCTCACTGGCCTATCTGATCTGGGCAGAACAACTGACTGCATTTGATCACAATAATATTAGATTCAACCACAGTGTAGGAAGGACATTGGTAAGCCAGAGTGTCTGGAAGACAGCCAAGATGGTGAAAGGTCTCCACTTCATATCACATGAGCATCCAATGGAGAAAACGAGGGCTGTTTAGACTGGACAGCAGAAGACTTAGAGGAGTTAGACGTGATAGAAGTCTTCAAGCATCTGAGCAGGGCGTCCGTCACATGGAAAAGAGATTCCATCTCTTCTTACAGTTCAGAGCTAGAAGGGCCAAAACCCTCTCATTTTACATATGAGGAAACTGAGGCCCAGGGACGTTAAGTGACTTTCCCAAGGTCACCCAGGTCACAAGAAGAATTTGCAGAAGAGTACAGGCCCAGGTCTTCTGACTCGAAGGCTAGGTTTCCTTGCACAGTACCCTTCTGCCTCTGTTTGGCCCCAGAGAGCTAGTGGGGTCCCCCTCCTTGGAGGTCTCCAAGAAAACACAAGATGACCATAAGCTGGATATGTTTAAAGGGAAGTCTTTTTCAAGTATGGTTTGTGCTAGACGGCTACTGAGGTCTCTCCTCACTCCAAGATGCTGTGAGTAAAAGGCAGGCCGACATCATGTCACGACGCAATCAGATGCTGGTTTTTCTACTGGGTATCCAAACGTTGACTCTAGTAGAAGGCTAGAGGCTGAATCAATAGGTTCCCAGATTCTTGGCTTCTCTTGGGAGGGCTAACAAACAGGCTATGTATCCGGCATGGTTGACCCATCTAGTTCAATCCATTCTGGCTTGTAATCCCAACTCTGAGCTAGGACTCTGGCTTGGTTAACTCCCTTTCTAGTTCTGGAGCCAACTGAAATGCCCAATTTCTCCAGTCTTGCCTGGTGACTCCGGCTCCACACCCTTGCCTCTTACCTTGCTACCTGGTTCCTTCTCCAAGGACCCCTATTCTATTCCCCATCCTCAGGGAACTCCACTCTGCCCTGACAGCTAAGCAGCAGGGTATCATAAGTAATGAATTAAATTTGGTTCCCATCTTGGGAAAGAGTCTCAGATCCTCCATCAACCTCCCCCTCCCTCCTTTCCATCCCATTCTGGGAGCCCCTAATCTAATGCTGTTAAGGAAAAGGTTCTTAACTTCCTTTTAACAGGGAAATAATAGAGCAGATCAGGTCCAGGGAGAGAACATACTGCATCTGCTTTCAGCTTTCTCAATAAAACATGTCGAACCCATGGCACATAAGCCCCAGAGAGTTGCTGATAAGCAGGCCCAACTCCTACCAGGGGAAAATGGCAGCTGAAAAGACACTGCATTAGGGCTTTCCTGCCACATCACTTACAGTTGCCCGGTCACTGGAGAGTCCCACGATGCATCAATGTCAATAACCAAGGCAGGGCCTGTGCAGCAGCATAGCCTTATTCTCCATTGGCCTAGAAGCGGCTCAAGTCTGCAGCTTCCCTGGGCACCTGTGGTCACGAGGACCTTTGGCACAAGAGTAGCTGTTGGGTTAGTGGCAAGAGGCCTGAGCTGGCGGCATAGGTGTGGCTTGGGGTGAGGAGCGCTGGGCTTGAGCCCAGGCCCATCCCTTCCTGGTCTGATGCCATCGGTTATTAATTACACAACCTTGGGAAAGTCACTTCATGTCTTTAAGCCTTCCTCCTTATCTCTGCTTCAGACACCTTCTCTTCCTTTAAGATGCAGACCAGACAGCATGTTCTGCACAAAGCCTTCCCTGATGCCTGTGACTGCAGCTGGTGGCACAGCAGATAAAGCACTAGGCCTTGAGGCAGGAACACCTGTGCTCAAATCCAGCCTCAGACACCTACCAGTTGTGTGGTCCTGGGCCAGTTCCTTAACCTCAATTTCCCTCAGTCTCCTCACCTGCCTCCCAGGGTTGTTGTGAGGATGAAGTGAGGTGATCATCATAAAGCACTAGGCACACAGTGGGTGCTATGTAAACATTAGCTACCGCCATCACTGTTGTTAAACGGCTTTTTACATATTTGTATCGATGCTGGATGTATTGCTTGGATGCTGGATGATGTCCTTCTTGTCTCCCTCTGAGAATGTAAGCTCTTTGCCCCTAGGCATCGTTTCATTTTTTGTACTTGTATATCCAGCACCTGGCATACAGTCAGAGCTTCATAAATGCTTGGTGACTAATTGACTGCTTGATCATGTTCCTCATTTCATAAAATATAAGATTCTGGCCCCAGAGCTAGAAGGGATCTTAGAGGCAACCTAGTCCTACTCCCTCATTTTACAGATGAGGAAACTGAGCCCCAGGGAGCTAAAAGTTTGGGAAAGGACACAACCATCTCAGAGCTGACCAAGGGTCATAAATGATTGCAGATTTAGACCTAGACAGACTCTGAAGACATCAAGGCCAACTCCTCACTCTACATGCAGCTAGGCGGGCAGAGGGGATAGAGCATGGGACCCAAAGTCAAAAAGCTTGAGTTCAGGGGCGGCTAGGTGGCGCAGTGAATAGAGCGCCGGCCCTGGGGTCAGAAGGACCTGAGTTCGGAGCCGGCCTCTGACACTTAATCCACACAAACAAAAAAAAAAACCTAGCCATGTAACCTTGGGCAAGTCACTTAACCCCAATTGCCCTAAAGGGGTGGCTAGGTGGCGCAGTGAGTAAGAGCGCCGGCCTCGGAGTTGGGATGACCCGAGATCAGATCCGGCCTCAGAAAATGAGCACCCACGCATAAATAATGACTAGCCGTGTAACCTTGAGCAAGTTACTTAACCCCAATTGCTTTAAAAAAAAAAAAAAAGCTTGAGTTCAAATCAAGCCTCAAACACTCACTAGCTGTGTGGCCCTGAGCAAGTCATTTTACCTCTCTGTCTGGTTCAACTTCCTCGTCTATAAAATGGGAATAATCGTTGTAGCATCTATTTTCCAGGATTGTTGTAAGGATAAAAATAACATTTCTGTGGCACTTTTCCAACCTTAAAGTGCTTGTATAGATACTTATTGTTGTTACAAACGAGGAGACTGCAACCCAGAAAAGAAAAATGGCTTGCCCAGGATCACATGCCTCGTAAGTATCTGAAGAAGGATTTGAACCCAGGTCTATCCTGGCTCCAAGTTCAGGGTTCTAGCTACTCTTCCACTCCAGGGCCTAGCTCAAGGCAAAGGAGATAAAGCAGGAAAAACACCAGGGTCAGAGGGCCGTCCTTCTGGACCTGTCATTTCTCTCCCTAGGCCTTGTTTTCCTCATCTCTATAATAGGGGTTGGCTTAGATAAGAGGTCCTCAAACTTGTTTGTGTCATGGGCCCCTTTGGAAACACTGGTGAAACCCATGGAGCCCTCCTCGCAATAATGTTTTTAATATATTTTATTTTTCCCCAATTACATGTTAAAACAATTTTTTAACCTTTGGGTTTTTTAAGTTTTAAGTTCCAAATTCTATCCCTACCTTCCCTGCCCCCTCTCTGAGATAGTAAACAATCAGATACATGTGTAATAATGTAAAACATTAAATCATATTTTTAAAACAGTCTGCAAACCTCAAAGTACTATAGAAATGCTAGTTACTATTATTATTAAATGCATAGTAAAATGCATAGGAGTACAAAGGAAACCAATGATTATGGTCACAGTTACTAATGCAGACAAGATACATGGAGTTATAAAAGAAATCAGTTGTATTGAAATAAAGTTATCAAAATGTTTTCAAAACATAGAAGCCCAGATGAAAGCCCCTTAGAAAGACCCCTCCTAGCTCTAAACTCTGTGTCCTCTGGGAAACCTTCTCCTGGCTGTCACTCAATTGCATTATAAGCATCTTCAGGGCCGAGACACTTCTTACACATCTTTTATCAGCCCCCTTCCCCACCATGGTTTCTAAGTGTGCCCCTTGCACACAGTAGATGCTCGAGTTTGATGGAATATTGGCTGACTACCTTGCCCTGCACCTGGATCTCACCCTTCTGCAATCACAAGATCTGGTTCCAATCCCATCTCAGATGGATAATGCCTGGGTGGCCTTTGGTAAGTCACTTATGCTCCCTGGCCTCAGTTTCTCCATCTGCAAAATGAAGTGGTTGAACCCAATAACCTCCAAGGTCCCTCTGATGCTATGAGTCCCCAAAGTATTTATCTTATACCACATAACCCTACATTTATTATACAGTTATATAGGGATACATAATGTTTTCCCAGCATTCTTTGCCCATCCAGGGCAGAGAGCTCATTACTGCTTGTGAAAGCAGATCAAGGTCCAGCTGAGGCTGGAGCGCTAGGTGTGAGACAAGGTCAGAGACCTAGATAGAACACTGGGCCTGGAGTCCATAAGACCCAAGTTCAAATCTGGCCTCAGATGCTTCCTAGCTCTGTGATCCCCGGGCGAATCACTTAGCTTTGTCTGCTTCAGTTTCCTCACCTGTAAGATGGGGATAAAATAGCGCTTACTTCCCATGGTTATTGTGAAGTTCAAATGAGAGAACATCTGCGAAGCGCTTAGCACAGTGTGCCCGGCACATTAATAAATGTGTGTCCCCTTCCTTTCCCTTTCTCTAAAATGAGCCTTGAGATTGACCAGGGGTTTCATTTCCTGCATGACTCCACCCTCACACCACCCCAATCTATGAAGCATGGCAGGATACACTAATGCTTCCTAATCCGCCTTTCAGATGGGCCCCAGCACTAAAGCCCTCCTCCGATGTCCCACAGCAGCCCAGGGCGGACTCTGGCTTCTCAAAGGCTGCGCCCTCAGTACCAGCTGCCTGGAGAGGAGGCCACGGGATCTAGAGCTGAGAGGAAACAGAAATTTCTCTTCTAACACCTTTATCTGCCAGATGAGGAAAATGAAGCTTGGATTAGATAGCCTCCAAGACCAGGAATAGGTCCACGTGGTTATTGCTGTTGCTAACATAATAATAATTATTTTTTTTACTAAATATATGATTTCATAGCTTTATAGAGATTCCCAGAGGAAGAAATTCCCTCTCCCATTGTGGAACCATGCCCTTCGCCTTCTCGGCGATGACCCGGGGCACTGATATTTGCCCAGGGTCAGACAGCAAGGTTGGATCAGAATCAGGGCTGGCACCCAGGGTTTTTGACTGCCAACCAGCCTCTCTCAACCTTGCCTCCCAATTGTAATAGTAACAAACAATAGCACATTATCTCCATCGTTCTAACTGCTACTGGGGCAACTGTCCCAAATATACTTTCTGGGACCTTACAAAGGTGAGCCTGCACCCCAGTATTCAACCACTCACTTGGGCAATAGATTGTCAAATAGAAAAGAAGATTAACAGGTGAGAAATTTGGCCCAGACATAGACTGGGAGCTCTTTATAGGGAGGGGCCAGTTTTGGCCTTTCTTTGTAAATCTAGTGCTTAGCGCAGTGATTGGCATAGAGTAGGTGCTTAATAAATGCATGTTGGCTTAAAGTTCGTAAAAAATATGAGACAATAGTAATAAAAGTAGCTTATATTTCTAGAAAGTTGTAAAACTCAATTTAACAGGCATTTCTTAAGTATGAACTACTTGCCAGACACTGGACTGGGTTAGGGACATAGTATATACCATTTACATACATAGTATGTAAAAATTGAGTATATAGTAGGTACTCAATATGCGCTGGTTGACTAATTTAGGGATACAAAGCAGTCTCTGGCCACAAGAAGTTTACATCCTATGGGCAGCATGTTATTTAGTAGGGAATGTAAGCATTATGTTGGGTGGTCTAGTGGGGAGACTTGGATTTGTGATGGGGAAGAGCTGGGTTGAAATCTTGCCTAACACTTACTAGCTGTGTGACTCCAGATAAATTTCATTTCTCTGAACTTTACTCCCCTCTTCTGTAAAATGGGGATAATGGGGGGCGGAGCCAAGATGGCGGAGTAGAAACAGCTCTTCCAAGCCTCTCTGCCCCCAGATTCTCCGCAAACTATGTAAAAAAGGACTCTGAAAATCTTCTGGAGCCCCAGCACCCACAGAACGACACAGAGAAGCTAACCTCCCGCTGAGGACAGCCCAGCACCCTGCAGGAAGGACCAGCGCAGTGGTCTGGGAGCGGCAGCGCGCAGAGCGCAGGAGCCGAGCCGAGCCCAGGTCCACATGAGCCGAGGTTTTAGCCCCAGGGCGGCAGGGCCAGCAGCCGGCTGGAGGAACCCCAGAACACCAGGAACTGTGGCGACCCCAGAATTATCAACATAGACTTGCCTAGGACAACGTAAGAGGTTAGTGTCCTATGGACTTTGGGACCTGTATTTGGGGAATGCGTCAGCTCCCTCCCCTGGGAGCTAGAAGCCGCTGAGGAGACACGCCATTTTGTAGTTTTCAGAGGCATTTCTGGCTCCCAGCCTACAAATCGTGGGGAGATCCAGCGATCAGTCTTGGGGGGTAATCGCTCTTGCTTTAACCTCCCTGGATCTGGATTGTGATCTAGGGTGGAAGTTGTGGGTGGGTTTATAGATTGCCAGAAACGGAAGTTGCCCCCCACACGTTCGGGACGAAAATTCCTCTATCTGGCCTTAAAGCCATAGTGTGGCAACAAGCCCAAAAGTCAAGCAATTAAGTGGCAACATGCCAAGGCAAAGGAAACAGAAAAATGCAACCCTAGACTCCTATTTTGGGGGCATAGAGCGGAAAAGGACTGTGAGGTCAGAAGTCCTGCTCCAAAAGCCCCAGGGGAAAACATGAGTGGGTTGCAGGCCATAGAGGACCTTAAAGAGGACTTTAAAAATCAAATAAGAGAAGTGGAGGAAAAATTAGAAAGAGAAATGAGAAGGATGCAGGAAAAGTATGAAATGAGGGTCAACAGCCTGACTGAGGAAAACAACACCTTAAAAAATAGACTAGCTCAAATGGCAAAGGAGGCCCAAAAGGGCAATGAGGAGAAGAATGCCTTAAAAAAGTCGAATTTGCCAGATGGAAAAAGAATCTCAAAAGTTCACTGAGGAGATTCATTCCTTCAGAGTTAGACTGGAGCAAATGGAAGCTAATGACTTTATGAGAAATCAAGATGCTGTTAAGCAGATCCAAACAAACGAAAGATTAGAAGGCAATGTGAAATATCTCATGGGAAAAACCACTGACCTGGAGAATAGATCCAGGAGAGACAATTTAAAAATTATTGGACTACCTGAAAGCCATGATCAAAGAAAGAACCTAGAAATCACCCTTCAAGAAATTCTCAAGGAAAACTGCCCTGATGTTTTAGATCCAGAGGGCAAAATAGAGGTTGAAAGAATCCACCGATCACCTCCTGAAAAAGATCCCAAAAAGAAAACTCCCAGGAATATTATAGCCAGGTTCCAGAATCCCCAGATCAAGGAGAAAATACTACAAGCAGCCAGGAAGAAACAATTTCAATATTGTGGAAACACAATCAGAATAGCCCAGGACCTGGCAGCTTCTACACTGAGGGATCGAAGGGCATGGAATATGATATTCCAGAGGGCAAAAGAACTGGGAATGAACCCAAGGGTCACCTACCCAGCAAAACTGAGTATTTTGTTTCAGGGGAAAATATGGTCATTCAGTGGAATAGAGGACTTTCAAGCATTCTTGAGGAAAAAACCAGAGTTGAATAGAAAATTTGACATCCAGACACAAGAAGCAAGAGATGCCTGAGAAGGTAATCAGGGAAAAGAAATCAAAAGGAACTTATCAAAGTTGAACTATTTACATTCCTATATGGAAAAGCAATATCTGTGACTGATGATATCTTTCCCACTATGAAAATAATGGAAGAAGGGGGTGTGGTCATACGAATACATATGTGAATGTGTGTGTATATGGTTACAGTTATATATGGATAGAGGGAATAGGTTGATTTTGTTGGGAAGGGAGAGTACTCAAGGGATGAAATTATGAGGTGAGAGAGGAAAGTGGCAAGAGGAGATGGGGAGAGACATGGTAGGGTAAACTATCTCATGTAGGGGAAGTGGGTGCAAAGGAGGGGGAGAATAAGGAAGGCTAAAAAGGCAAAACCACATTCACATTGAATTTGGTTCAGGGAGAAAATGACATACATACTAAATGGGATATCTCAACCTGCAGCAGGATAGGGGGAAGGGGGATGAGAGGAGAGATGATGGATGGGAGGGCATCCTTGGGGTGAGGGGAGGTTGGAAGTACCCACTATAGAAGAGGGACAGGATCATGTAGGGAATGGACCGGGTGGGGGGTGGGATCAGTGGGAGGGAATTATAAGCAGCCTTGTACAATATATCTACTATGACAATGTTTTGCATAGCTAGACATGTACAACATATACTGAATTACTTATATCCCAAGAAGGAATGGGTGACAAGGGAGGAAGGAAATGGATCTGAAATTCAAGGTCGTAACATTAAATGTTTCAAATATATATATAAATACTATTATTAATACTTTTGCCTATAATTGGGAGATAAGATGTGCAGGCATTGGGACACAAAGATTCATCTTCCTCTAATGGAAAAGTCGATGGGGGTATGGGAGAAGGTATGGGAGAGAGCAGATTGGAGGAAGCGATATCTTGTGGGACTGCTATTCTGGGAGGTTGGGTAGGGGAATAATGGGGGGAAAATGATTGTAACTCAAAATCTGGCGGAAATGAATGATGTAAAACAGAAGTTAATAAAGTATTTGTTTAAAAAAAAAATGGGGATAATGACAGCCTCTCCCTGCCTGGGCTGCTGTGAGGTTAGATTGAGATGATGGATATAAAATGCTTTGTAAACTTGATCTTTCTCCATCAGTGAGAGCCGTTATTATCCCCATTTTAGAGATGATTAAACTGAGTTTCTGGGACTTTAAATGACTTGCCAATGGCTAATAAGTCACCAAGTCCTTTGGTTGCTAATCTTTCTGCAATATGCCCCTGCTCTTTGCCTGTCTTCAGAGCCCCGGCCTCGCCCAGCTCGGCTACCCTCTTTCAACCAAACGTTGGTCACCAGGTGAAAATTTGTCTTCAGCCACAGCCATTCATGAAGACCATCTGCTAAGATGCAAAGGGGGCTGAGATCTGCAACAGCGGAGAGACAACAGCCACTGAAGAAATACCGAATACGTGAACAATTCAGTGAAACCAGAGCTCCAATAGCCAGTTTCAAAACATCTCCCATAAAGCAGGCAGAGACTGTATCTGATGTGCCTTTGTATCTTCCTTCCTCACCCAGCACCCTGCACTCATCAGTACAAGCTATAAAGGACTATAGGGATCAGTAAGACCAGCCCTTCATTTTACAGATGAAGAAATTGAGATTCAAAGGAAGGGAAATGACTTGTCTGAGGCCACACCATCAATGAGTAGGATTCAAACACAGGTCCTCTCTCTCCAAATCTAAGGCTCTTTCCATAATAAGTATTCAACAATTACAATAAAGGTTTATGCTTATATATAAGGTTGGCGAAGTAGTTTGTAGTAATTATATCACTTAATCTTTACAAAAACCTTGGGAGCAAGGTATTAGCCCCATTTTACAGAGGAGGAAACTGAGGCACAGAGGGAAATGATTTGGCCAAGGTCACACAGCCATGGAAGTGTCTGAGGCAGGATTCGAACACTAGTGTTCCTGACGCTCTCTCCACCACCCCCAAGCTGCTTCAGTAAAAGTCTGTAGAATGAAGACATGAAATGCTTTGATTTGATTTTCAAAATTAGCACGCCAGGCTCTTCCCTTTGGCAGGAAAAAGGAAAGAGCAGAGAAGAATAGGGGGGAAGCTAATATGGAAAGAGATCTGAAAAGTCAGAGAGAGCACAGCGATGAGACAGACACAGAAAAGATAAGGGGGGAAGGGAAGGAGGGAGGAAGCAGGGACTTGGAGCTGTAGATAAAAGGCTTCCCCTTGGAGAGGAGAGTGAAAGCCCTGCTGGGGAGCCACAATGGGATGGGCTTTCTCCATTGTGCTGGGGACGGGAGCTGAGTGCTAATGGGAACCACACAAAGAGATGGGGCGGTGTCATCATTTCTGGGCTGCCTAAAGATAGTCAGCTGAAAGCAGCAACGGAAACTTGGAGAGTGCCTGCCACTCCTGTCTTCAAGTCTGTGGCCGCTGTGGCATCCGTGGCCAAAGCTTCTGGTCACAGCCTTCTGAAGTCCTGGCCTTGGGGCTACATGTGTGCCTGCCTCCTGCTACTCTGAGGCCCAGGGGGACTGCTCTGCCCACGGGAAGAGTGTTTAGCATTGTTGAACCTTTGGGGTCCATTACAGATGAGGAAACTGAGGCACAGTGATATTAAATGACTTGCCTTGGGCTCATGGTGCCAACCCTTCATCCCTCTCCTTAAGTGATGGGATCAATGGACCAAAACTTGAAAGTTCAGAAGAACTTTTAGAAGGTTCAACCACCTCATTCACAGACAGTCAATATTCCCAAGCTCCCCTGGTACTCAGTAGAGCCAGGACTCAAATCCATTTTCGTTGACTTGACAAAAATTTAATTTGAAATCCCAGGGGGCAGCTAGATGGATGGAGTGCCAGGACTGGAGTCAGGAAGACTTGTCTTTCAGAGGTCGAATTTGGCCTCAGACACTAGCTGTGTGACCCTGGGCAAGTCTCTTCACCCTGTTTGCCTCAGTTTCCTCATCTGTAAAATGAGGCACTTGAAGTCCATGACTCTGAGGTCCCTTCAGTTCTAAATCTATGACCTTTGATCTTACCCTACTCTAACTAAGTCCAGTCCTCCTTGTACTACACCATGT
>WOXC01002785.1:0-121412 GCA_011680675.1 Gymnobelideus leadbeateri
TAGAAGTAGAAGGAAGACCCATATGTACAAAAATATTTTTAGCAGCCCTTTTTGTGGTTGCAAAGAATTGGAAACTAAAGGGGCGCCCATCAATTGGGGAATGGCTAAACAAGTTGTGGTATATGAATGTAATGGAGGAATTTTATTGTGCTATAAGAAACGAGGAGGTGACGGGATTTCATAATTACCTGGAGAGACTTATACAAACTGATGCTGAGCGAGAAGAGTAGAATCAGAAGAAATTTGTATACAATCACAGACATACCATATCTGTGATGACCACCTATGACAGACTGGACTCTTTTCAGCAATGCAGTGATATAAGTTAATCCCAAATGACTCAAGAAAGTGAGAAATGCGCCATCCAGAGATATAACTAGAAAGAACTGAGCCTGAATCCTGATGGAAGCAAACTAAATGATCTTGTTCTTCTCATTGTTTGGTTTTACTTCTTCCTTACCATCTTTCATCCCACCTAGTACAATATGCCTTTGTAATTGGAATAATGTTTAATATGAATGCATTTGCAGACCCTATACTGTACTATATGCTGTCATGAGGGGAGGGGGGAGGGAAGTAAAGGAAATTTGAAAATCAAGGAACTATGGAATTGAATCTTGTTAACTGAAACTAAACTAATAAATTAATAAAAAAAATTTAAAAAGAGATTAGGAAACTAAGGCAAACAGGGTAGAGTGACTTGTCCAGTCAGATTTGAACTCGGGAAGATGAGTCTTCCTGCCTCCAGGCCTGGCACTCTTTCCCCTGTGCCACTTAGCTGCCCACATACCTGGCCATTTAGGAGACTATTACAATAGTCTCAGTAAGATGTGAGACAAAGCTGTATTAGAGAGGCATGATGAAGACAGCAAAAGCAATCACCAGCATTTCTGTATAATTCTAATAAAACCCAGTGAGAAGAGATTGAAAAAGAAATTCTATTTTGAATTATTCCAGACTGCATAAAACACTAAGTCTGCCTTCTAAGATAGAAAGAATTCTATAAATACAACTATGAGGACATTTTACAGAAATAGACATAAATAATTAGAAAAATACTAATTGCTTAGGAATGAGATGAGTCAATATGATAAAATGACAATTCTACTTAAATTAATTTCCTTATTCAATAACATAATCAAACTTCTAAAGGATTACTTTAAAGAACTAGAAAATAAAGGAATTCACATGGAGTAAAAAAAAAAGGCAAGAATTTGAAGAGAAAAAAATCAAAAGATTTCAGGACAAAAGAAACCTAGCAGTACCAGATATCAAACTATACTAAAAAGCGGTGGTTATTAAAACAATTTGGTGTTAGTTAAAAAGCAAAATAGATTTAGAAGATGGTGGAATAAGGCAGGAAATTACCTGGGTCTCAAATTCCCCCCCAACAAATAATGTAAAATAAAGGCTCAAAGTGAACTTTGAGTCACAGAAATAATTTCAAGATGGGGTAAAACTTTCTGCCTAAAGCAACTGGAGCAGATGTTAAAAAAGACCCAATCTCCTGGGGTGGTGGTTTGACCTGATTGAAGTACAAATGCCTCCAGGCAGATGACTATGTGTTGGGGGACTGTGGGAGGCAGCTGTGTAAGGGGGCAGCCTCAGCTTCAGGAACTTTCACCTCAGGGACAGTGTGGGGGTCAGACAGATGATCAGGGAAAGATTGCCCGGCTCTCTACAGTTGCTGGACACCAGACCCAGGTGTGTTGACCAGACTTGGTCCCCAGCTGTGGGCAAGGAGGAGGAAGCATGTGCTATGAGTGTGGTATCAGAGGGTCAGGGACCCTGCTGACTATCAGCACCCATAGGAGAGCAGAGTCCCTGGTTTTGATTCCAAGGTAGTGGTGAGCTGAAGCTTGCAACTGTAGGAAAGACCACAGTGAGCAAGAAAGTTTGCAATGAAAGCATTTCTGGGGGTCCTGGTCATGGTTCAGGGGCAGAGAGAAGTATCTGAGTTCAGGTCCCTGGTTGTGGCTTAGAAAATCAACAACATGAAAAACCTGAAGCCTGAGATATTATCCCACACACCTCAGGACTAGAGCCTGAATTTAATACAAAGTTAACAGACAAGAAATAAGTCACTAAAAAATGACTAAACAAAAAAGAAAGAACCCAACCATATACAGTTACTATGGTGACAGAAAAGATCTGAGTTCAAACTCAGAAGAAAATAGTGAAGTTAAAAGAGCTACCTTTATCTCAAAGAAAAAAGCAAAATGGTCACAAGTGCAGGAAAAAAAGTTTTTGAAGAGCTTAAAAATCAATTAAGAGAGGTTGAGGAAAACTTAGCGAAAAAATAATATGTAAGAAAATTATAAAAGAAAGTCAAGCCATTGTAAAAAGAGATCCAAAAGCTCATGGAAGAAAATAACTCCTTAAAAATTAGAATTGAACAAAGGGAAACTAATGACCTCACAAGACCCCAAGACATAATAAAACAGAAGAATGAAAAAATAGAAGAGAATGTGAAACATCTCATTAGAAAAACAACTGACCTGGAGAACAGATAAAGGAGAGACTATATAACAATTGGACCTAGGGCGGCTTGGTGGCGCAGTGAGTAAGAGCTCCGGCCTCGGAGTTGGGATGACCCAAGACCAAATCTGGCCTCAGAAAATGAGCACCCACACATAAATAATGACTAGCCGTGTAACCTTGGGCAAGTTACTTCACCCCAATTGCTTTTAAAAAAATAAAAAAAAAATTGACCTGTGAGTCATGCAAGAAAAAAAAAAAAAGAGTCTAGAGACTACTTCAAGAAATTATTAAGGAAAAATTGCCCTGAAGTTTTAGAAATAGATGGTAAAATAGAAATAGAAAGACCATCATTCATCACTTAAGAGATCCTGAGATGAAAACTCACAGGAACATCATAGTTAAGTTTTGAATCGCCCAGATCAAAGAAAAATCCTACAGCAACTAGGAAAAGAAAAAATTATAATTTAAATTCTATGGAACTATAGTCAGGATAACACAAGATTTAGTAGCTTCTACATTAAAAGACCAAATGGCAAGGAATATTATATTCCAAAGAGCGAAGGAACTGGCTTGCAACAAAGAATAAATTACCCAGCAAAACTGAGTGTAATCCTGAATGGAAAAAAGCATATATTTAATGAGCTAAAGGACTTTCAGGTACTTGTGAAGATCATACCAGAGATAAATGAAAAATTTGACTTACTGGATTCCAAAGAAACATAAGAAGGTAAACATTAAAGACCAACTATAAAGGATTTAATAAGGTCATAAATGTTTACTTCTTATGTGGAAAAAAAGTTTTCTATAACACTTAAGAATGCTATCATTACTTGGGTAGTTTGAAAGAGCATGTATAAATAGAAAGCTTAGGGTTAAGTCGAATATGATGGGATGACCCTAAAAAATAAAAGCAGGTAGGGAGAGATACAATGGAGCAATTATCTCATACAAATGAGCTTAACCTACCTTCCACTAGTCACTATCATGCCTGTCACATAACTTGGTGAGTAGGTTGCTACCTTGCACTCTCTCCTATTTGTCATATGACCCAAGGCAACCAACTATCATTAGTCTATCTCTAAAAACCTTTCTGCATTCTGAAGAAGTTTAGTCTATCTTAATTTTGGCCCCTACCTACTGCCAAGTTGTGCAGGTGTGCATTAAACAAAACAATAATAGTGTTTTTGGAAGAGCAAAAAAAAGAATTGGTTCCATTTTGACATGCTGAGTTTGATTAGCCCACAGAACATGCAGTTTGAAAGGTATAATAGGCAGTTAGTGATAATGAGACTAGAGCTCAGGCAAGGTGAGAGTAAGATATAGAGGTCTAGAATTATGTGTATAGAGATAATTGCACCCATGGGAGCTGATGAGATCACCGAGAGAATAACACAGAGAAATAAAAGGACCCAAGAAAAAATCTGGGATATGCACAAAATTACTAGTCATACCAAAGATAAAGATACAGAAAAGGAATCTACAAGGGAGGTATTTGAACAATTGGGAGAACCAAGAGAGTTGTGTCACTAAAACCCTGAGAGCAGAGAGTATGTAGGGGGAAAATATGATCACCAATGTCAGATAACTGCTGGAAAATCAAAGTAGAATTTGGTAATTAAGGGATCATTGTTAACTTTAGGGGCAGTAGCTTCCATTGAATAATGAAGTCTCAGATTGTCAAGGGAGAGAGTGAGAGGGGAAGTGGAGGCATAGGGCGTCAATTGCTTTTTCAAGTTTAGTTAAAGAGAGGATAAGAATAAGAGAATTTCTAGAAGGGATAGTAGGATATAGTGAAGGGTTTGGGATTTTTGTTGCTGTTTTTTTTTATTTTAATATTAACAACATTTTTGTTTATATGATTAGTTATTATTTGTATTATATTTATATTATAAATATTTAATAATAATATTTTAATAATTATTATTTTAATATTTAATATTTTGACATGTTTGGCATCCCCAAGTAAGACATCAACAAATAAAGAAGGTTTTAGGTGCTGAAAAGAGATCCTTTTCTGAGTAGCAGGTAGTATTTTCACTAAACTTTAAAAGATGGGTCAGGGAGCCCAAGCAGTGTAAGGAAGAGGAGACAGGAGCGACCCCCAACCGGCCGCTGCCACCCGCGCCCAGACTCCACTGCTGTCGTTGCTCCTGCCCCTCCACCGTCACCACCATGCCCAAGAGAAAGGCAGAAGGCGATGTGAAGGGAGACAAGACCAAGGTGAAGGACGAACCCCAGAGGAGATCGGCGTGGTTATCTGCTAAACCTGCTCCTCCGAAGCCAGAACCCAAACCCAAAAAGGCACCTGCAAAGAAGGGAGAGAAGTTACCCAAAGGGAAAAAGGGAAAGGCTGACTCCGGTAAGGATGGGAACAACCCTGCAGAGAATGGAGATGCCAAAACAGATCAGGCACAGAAAGCTGAAGGTGCAGGAGATGCCAAGTGAATTGTGTGAATTTTTGATAACTGTGTACTTCTGGTGACTGTACAGTTTGAAATACTATATTTTATCAAGTTTTATAAAAATGCAGAATTTTGTTTTACTTTTTTTTTAAGCTATGTTGTTAGCACAGAACGCTTTGTTGTTGTTTTGGGGGGATGGGGCAGATGTTACAGATAGGATGTCTCAGAAGCTGGGTTGAAATGGATGGACTTCTCTTGAATACCAAGAGGAGGTTCACACACACACACACACACACACACACACACACACACATACACACACACAACACCACACAACCACACATACCCCAGATACATGGATATGAACACTGATACCCTCAGCCTGTCTGGTGGGGGTAGGAGTGGATAACTTCAAAAATTTGTACTTCTTCCCTGTCTGCCATAAGCATCAACTTGACTCCTCCAAACCCAGGGGCCTATCAGGACCTGGCCCTATTTCCCTCCTTTCTCCTACCCCCAAATCAATTGTGTTGGCTACCAGTCTATCAGGTGACTTGAATTATGGCCCTGACGAGGCCTCCCCAAAAGAGCAGAAGTTCCTTTCATATTGGAGAATATTTTCCAATTAAGAATTCTGCAGTTTTCATTTCATTTCCTCAAAGTCAGGGTAGGCTCATGAAAAGTTGTTAAACAACATACACTCAATGTGAAAGTGTCCACCCTCACTCTAAACTTTCCCTGTTTAAAGTATAAAATAAAGACTCTTCATTGGGTTTTATAGTGACTTTATGTTTTTGGTAGTCCATGGAGGAGGGGAGTTTGAAAGTTGTTGCTGATCGTAGCCCATGTCCTGCCTGAATTACCATGATTGTTGATGAAAAGTATCTTTAATAAAGCTGGATACAGTTTGGCTTGGAAAAAAAAAAAAAGATGGGTCAGGTATACATCAGTGGGCACAATATGGACAGAGAGATAAGGAGAGCCTACCAGGTGTAGCGGCAAGCGCCCCAATATCCCCAGGGTAACTGCCAACACAGGTTCTTAGATCTGCTTTTCAGAAGGAAAGCAACTCAAAATGGGTTAACAAGCTTACTTTAATCAAACAAACACACATTACCTAGTTCAGGGGAAAAAGGTCAGCACCCTGAACTTCAGAGTTACAGAACTTACAGATCAAACAGACAGGCTTCCAAACTGTCCAACCATTACATCCATACCAAATCACAGTTACCAGAGAGGGAAGCATCAACATCTGGGTTTTCAAAGCCGGGGGGCTCTCAACAACGGCTTCCCAGAGTCTCACCTGGTCAAGTCACACAACACTTCTCAAAGTGAGCCCCAAAGCAAAGCCCCTCATCAGAGTTTATATAGCCTTCTCCTGGCTCAAAGAATGTAACCACCCTTTTGATCCACTGCCCAATCACACAGCATCAAGGTGTAGTCATTCCTGAAAACCAAGCCTCCCACCACAGGCTCCATGTGACCACATTCAGCCTATTAGGAGGCAGAGCATATTTTCAAATCAAGGAAGGTTTTCAGAGTCTCTTAAAGCCAATCAAAGTCTCTTAAGCCAATCAAAGGGCCTAGGGGCAGGGAAGATCTTTTAAATCTGCATTTCCATTACACCAGGCAGATGAAATTAATAACAATAATAATAATAACATTGCTATAGTGTTTTGAATTTTACAAAGCATTTGTATGTATTATTTCATTTGATCTTCACAACACTGGGAGATAGATATTATTAACATCCACCTTTTACAGATAATGAAATGAAAGCTGAGAAAGGTTAAGACACTTGTCCAATCTTACACAGCTAGTAAATACCTAAGGCAGGATTTGAACTCAGGTCTTCCTCAGTACAAGTCCAATATTGGAGTCATTATGCCACCACAAGACATATTTTAACTGTTTAAGGAGCTAATTGAAGATAGATATGAATTTATTCCCTCTCCTCTATTGACCTTCATTGGCTTCTTCCTCCCCCTCTGCGATGCCAATGTTCTCTCCATGTGCTCCATATGGCATTTTGGTGCACACCTGAAATATTATCATCCTTGGTAGCTCTGCAAGCTTGGTATCTTTCATGCTGCTCCTCTATCACTCTGCCACCTGAACTAATGTTTTGTTCCCCTACATAATATATTTTTTCAAAGGGAAGAAATACCTTGTAAAAAGAATGGTTCATGTTTCCATATACTTACAATTTTCTCAACAATGCTCCTTTTTTTTTTCCTCTCGTGTATCTTGTGGAAATTATAGTCTGCCCTGGGAAAACCCCTTGCAGAAGGCCTCATTTTCTCTTTACATATAATCTACTTTTGACTGTTTCATCTACATGTCTCTCTTTCCTCATTTCTGTTCATCATCTAAAGTGTCACACTGCAATTCTGCAAATGGTCACTATAAACATGCTGTTACCACATTGTGGCAATGTTCTTTCTGTAGAAAGGAACTGAGATGCAGCATGTTACCAGTACAGAAAGAGCAGACCATTGTCACGTTGTCTCTTTCCTGTCCTTTCCTCCTAGTCTAAATGTTGGTCATTGGCTGTGCCTTTATACCATTTTTTTCACATTTGTATTTATTTATTCCCTCAGGTATGTGGGATTAGAACAGTTCATGGGAGGAAACCATAATGGAAAGTTAGCTGGACTTGGAATTAAAAGACCTGGGTTTTCTGTTGTAACATTTGCTACTTGTCTGACCTTAGACAAAGGGTAGAATCAAAGGATTTGCTCAAAGGAAGGAATTCTTGAAAGCTGTCTAGGAAGGACCTTACTGGATGTCACTTAAGTTCTGTTTGCCTGTGTTCATGCAGGCACGCGCGCGCGCGTGTGTGTGTGTGTGTGTGTGTGTGTGTGTGTGTGTGTGTGTGTAACATTCAAACTCCAGTCTCTGTGTATTTACCCAGACTCTTCTCCCCCTGAACCTCTGGTTCCTGGAATCCCTGACTTCCTTTGAAGATTATTAAAGTGTCACATCTTACATGAGCATTTTCCTTATTTCCTGGTTGTTCCCTTCCTTCATATTGGTTTGTATTTACATATTGCACTAGTTATACTTTATTCTTGTATATGCATTAAACAGTTTAGTACAGGATTAAACAGTTGAATATAAGCTCCTTGAGGGCAGGGATCCCACCTTTTCATTTTTGTATGGTAAGTGCCTTAGACAGCTCCCAGTATATCTGTTGCTGAATTAAGTCATGTGTGACTCTTCTTCACCCCATGGCTCATATTGTCCATGAGGCTTTCTTGGCAAAGATATTAGAGTGGTGTGTCATGTCCTTCTCCAGTGGATTAGAGCAAAGTTTAAATGACTTGCTGAAGGTCACATAGTATCTGAGGCTGGACTTGAACTCAGGTCTAAGTAGCACAGAGAATAGAGTACTGGGCCTGGAATCGGAAGGCTCATCTTTCAGAGTTCCAATCTGGCCTCAGACACTTACTAGCTGTGTGATCCTGGGCAAGTGACTTAACACTATTGGTCTCAGTTTCTCATCTGTATAATGAGCTAGAGAAGGAAACAGCAAACCACTCCAGTATCTTTGCCAAGAAAACCCCAAATTGGGTCATGAAGAGTTGGACACAGTTGAAGAAATAACACAACAATTTCCTGAATCCAGGCCCAGTGCTCTGTTCACTGAGCCTTCTAGCTGCCCTTCCCAGTACATAGCTGGAATTTAATAAATGCTTCTCGAAGTTTTAAATTAAATTGACTGTAATGCAAAAGACAAAAAGACATCAATAAAACTTTTTAAAAGCAATTTTCTATATGTCAATCAGATTCTCAACACTTGAGGGGGAAGGAGACATCTGAGGGGGAAAGATGCCCATTATACCTGGAATTGTTCCTCTAATGATACCTTGTATTTGTATAGTCCTTCATCATTTTCCAAGCACTTTCACATGCACTGTCTTATTTCAGGGATTACTGATAATAAAGTAGGAAATAGAGAAGGGAGGTTACATTCACATAGTCCTTCCTTAAATGGACAAGTATAGGGCGAATAAGACATGGATAGAAAGCAGATGATGTTAAAAAAAAAAAATCAGCTGGCAGGCTCAGTCTGAGTTACCAGTGAGATGTGGCAGCCAAAATGAATTCTGTAATCTTGTGCTGTGTAGTCTTTAGAATAGGGGAGGTGTCATCCTGCTGTACTGGGCACTGCTTAGGCTCTACCAGGGTTTCTGGATACATCACTGGGGAGCAGGTTTTTCCAGAGGTTATTGACAAATGGGCCATGTTCAAAAAATGATCAAGATGATACAGGGCATAGAAACTGCCATATCCAGATTGGTTGGAAGGAATGATGATGGTGAGGCTTGAGAAGGGATGCAGGTGACATAGGGGGCATGAATACTATTTACAAATGTTTGGGGGCAACTAGATGGTGAAATGGATAGAACACTGGCTTTGGAGTCAGGAGGACCAGAGTTCAAATCCAGCCTCAGATACTTGGACACTTAACTGACTGTGTGACCCTGGGCAAGTCACTTAGCCCTGTTTGCCTCACCAAAAACAAACAAAAAATATTTGAAGAGTACATTGTCATATGGAAGATGATGCAGACCTTTTCTGCTTGACCCCCTGAAAGGTTGAATAAGTAGGGAGATCACTGAGAGGAAGGTTGATTTTGACTTAATATAAGAAAAAGTATCCTTATAGATAGTACTGTCCAACAGTACTATTCTATTGAGTGCCTAATAAATAAAGGACTTCAAATGGACTTTGGATGACTATTTGGGGATTTTTTTTTTTAAGGGATTTATGTTTCAGCTCAGGGATGGCCTAAATGGCCTCTGGGATCCCTTTTAATTCTATCAGTGTACAACCCTTTGAGTCCATCTTTTGCTTCCTCCTACTTTCAGTGGAAGAAGAAGCAACTACTATATCAAAGACATAGAATTTTAGACTGATAGGGATTTTAGAGAGCATCTGATTCTGCCTTCTCATTTTATAAATGAGCAGACTGAGCCTCAGGGTGGGGGAGGAGGGAATTAGTGCCCTGCTCAAGGTCAGAGAGCTAATTAGATGAAGAAAACTTAAGGAAATGGATCCATGCAGGGTCTTTCCCAACAGATTATCAGGGAATTGGCTTTTCTTAAATAGATTTCAGCACTACACTGAGTTGGTTGGTAAAGGAGAGATTCTGGGGCTATTCAGCTTCCCAGCTCACTGCCATGCTATCACCTGCCAGCTAAAGGTTCTAGATGGGTTTAATTTTGGTAATTCTACCTGTGACTAATTGGATGTCACAAACTGTTATAGATAAAGCATACTTGTAGCAACAGTGCAGTCTGTATGAGTACCATTCATCAATCCCAAGGACTAGTTATAGATAAAAACAAGGTAAAATCGAAGGACATCAGGCTCTCTTAGAAGCCAAACAACAAAAATTCTCCTTACCACGAATGAGAAAATCTAGGCAAATTCTATCCTCGTCATCATCACTATTATCTAAAGACTCTTCTCAGTCCTGATCCTTCTTGTGCTCTCTGCTGTACTTGACCCTGCTGAGCACCTCTTCTTTGATACTCTCTCCTTTTGGGGTTTGGGGACACAGCACGTTATATTCTCTCTATATATACATACATACACACACATACACGCGCGGGCGTGGACACACACAGGCACGCGCATGGACACAGACACACACATATATGTGTGCGTGGATACATACATACATACACACACACACACACACACCCCTATAACTCCTAATCAGTCTCTTGCTGATTCATCATCTATCACATTTACAAAATTTGGGTGTACTCTAAGACTTTGTCCTCATCCCTTTATAAAACAAGGCAGGGGGTGAACTCTAAGTTCCATTCTAGCTCAGTATACTATATATAAATGTATATATGTGTATTAATGTATGTGTAATATATACACATATTGACTATGCACACACACACACCCATATATATGTACTCACAATTGATAGATATATATAGTAAGATATATATAGTATATATGTATGCATAGGCATATATATATATAAATATAAATAAAATACACATTTATGTATATATTTATATACATACACATAAATGTCTTTATAGTGTGTGTGTATGTGTATATGTGTGTATATGTGTGTGTGTGTGTGTGTGTGTGTGTATGTGTGTGTTCCAGCAGGAGTGGAGAGCCTAGAAACCTGAAGCCTTGAGATCACAAGTGGCCTTCTAGGTCCTCAAATGCAGCCCTTTGAATCCCAACTTCACAGAAGAAATCCCCTTAATAAAAGGATTTGTTCTGTCAAACTTGGACTCAATCAAAAGGCCACACCCAAGGACTTAGCGGGCCACATATATCCTTGAGGCTGCAGGTTCTCCACCTCTGGTACACGTGTGTGTGTGTACACACATACATACACACACACACACACACACACACATACACACACACACACACACACACACACACACACATTCATACTTATGTGATATTTTCATGCACCAGAGGGCACTAAAAACTGAAGAAATGCTTTGCAGTTTGATTATTTCCTGCACTAACATATTTTTCCACTAGAGGGCACAAGGAAAAGATTAATTAATATTCCTGCAATCAAGTGGCCATATAGATATAAAAGGCATATAATAGGGTCGTAGGTGATTAAAAAAAAAAAGTTCTTGCAGCAAACCAAATGAGGATAGTTCTTTTTAAAATTCAATTTCAGTTTAGTTGCTATCAATAAAAACAACACGAGAATACAAATGAATAAAAACGATCGGGCATTCAAATCATAAACTCCATTATTAGGCTTTCTTTTTCTCTATTCAATAGTAACAAACCATCATTTCCTTGCAATGTCTCCTGGTAAATTCTTCTCCTGTGACTCTCTGAATTTTATGGCTGGATTACTATTTAGAGAGTTGTAATGAGAGCGTAGAGTTTTCTGAACCTACTTGCTCCACTTGTCTTCAGTTTACATACATTTTTCCATATTCCCTGGGAGAAATCTTCTCTGTCATCTCATATGATGTAGTAACACTCCAATACATTTCTGTACCACACTTTGTATAGCCATTTGCCAATCATTAAATTCATGGGTTATTTCCAGTTCTTTACAATTTGTTCTCTGCCTCCTACCCCCTCGCCCCGTGGCTACTGTTGGGCTTTATTCTTATAAATAATGCTGCTATGAGTAATTTTGTATAAATAGATTTTGTGGATAATGCTCACTGAAAAAAAAAATCAAAACAAGTCTTGGCTACACAAGAAATACAATAAGTAGGTCATCCATTTCCTGACAGCATCAGATTTCATCATTTTGAACTACCAATTTAATGGACATGAGGTAGAAACTCAGAATTATTCCAACTTTTGTTTCTAGGTTTTTTTGTTTGTCTGTTTGAAGGGTAATTGACAATTCCTTTTTCTTCCTCATAGATTTGTCTATGCATATCTTTTTATAATTCATCGAATAAAGAATCTCAGTATTTCAAAGTATAGCAGCAAGCACCCCAACATCCCCAGGGTAGCTGCCAACAAAGGTTCTTAGATCTGCTTTTCTAAAGGAAAGCAACTCAAAAGGGGTTAACAAGCTTACTTTAATCAAACATATATTACCTAGTTCAGGGGGAAAAGGTCAGCACCCCAAACTTCAGAGTATACAGACAGAAGTCTCAAAACAGAGAGACAAACAGATCAAGCAGGCAGGCTTCCAAACTGTCCAACCATTATCAATACCAAATCACAGTTACCAGAGAGGGAAGCATCACCATCTGGGTTTTCAAAGCCGGGGGGCTTTCACCGGCTGCCCAGAGTTTCATCTGGTCAAATCACACAACACTTCTCAAAGTAAGCCCCAAAGCAAAGCCTCCCATCAGGGTTTATACAGCCTTCTCCTGGCTCAGAGAAGGTAACAACTTTCTTGACCCACAGCCCAATCACAGAGTATCAAGGTGTGGGCTTTCCTGAAAAACAAGCCTCCCACCACAGGCTCCAGGTGCACTTAACCTAGGGGCAGGGAAGATATTTAAATTTGCATTTCCATTACACAAAGTTAGGGAAAACCTTAGAGCATAAACTGCATCAAAAAGAATCCCCTTTAAAATATTCCCAACTGGTAGGCATGCAGACTTGGCTTGAGGAGCACAAACTATGGAGTGCCCATCGCCTGCAAAAGGCAGTTGCACATTTGGGGAGCTTGACTTGGAAGTTTTTCCTTCCATCAAGTCAAATTATACCTCTAACTTCCATTCGTTGTTCTTAGTCATGCCATCTGGGGCCAAGAAGAACAATGTTAATCCTTTTTCTAATTCTTTCAAATAGCTAAAGACAGCAGTCATGTCCAGCCAATGTCCTAAGAATGGATCCTACACTTACAAATTTTTACCTTTTCCTGATTTTAGATATCAGAGAGTTCTATCTGAAATATAGTAAGTTTTTTTTGACCTGTGTCTGTTTCTTTCCTCTTCTTTTTGAAAGGTTTTTTTTATTTTATTTTATGAAGATGATAAAGAATTGTTACACAAACATAGGAGCTGTATTTTCCTCAGAGATCACCTCTGTTGGGCTCTTGGTTGTTAGGTGATCATGGGAATTAATAGTTGGGAAAGGGAGCCAGCCTTGAGAGGAGAAGAAAGAAAACACCAAAACAATGACTAAATAAGGAAATTTATTATGATATCATCCTCAAGGCATCTTTCCTAGTTCTAAATTTATCATCTTTCTAGAAAAGAAAATTAAAGTTTAAATAAGAAACCTACTATAATATCAATCACTAAGCATTTATTGAGTGCTTATAATATACCAGGCAATAACGAAAATTGGTTCCAACTAGGTCTCTTAATAGAAATTGTTTTTGTAATAATATTTAAAAGAACCTTTTGACCTCATACGTGTGTGTGTGTGTGTGTGTGTGTGTGTGTGTGTGTGTGTGTGTGTTTAAATTGTCTTTGCCTGGTCTCCCTGCTTTTTTCTCTTTTCTAATTCATCCTACACATTGCCAGTTTTTTAACTGAATTGGATTCCAATAGTATAAGGAACTCCCAGAGATATTCCTTCCACTAAAGCAGATTGGCACCTTATCTACAATTAATAATTATATAGTTTCCTGGTGAACTGAGCAAGTAAGTGTCCTACCCAGGATCATACCTATGAAATGATGGCATATGCATCAGAGGCAGATAAGCTTCCTAGAACACTGCTTTCATCATCTTCTTTCCTTAAGAACCTTCAGTGATTATCCCTCTACCTCTTGGAGAAAATCTGAAATTTAATGCTCTCCCCAGTTCTAATTCAGTCCACTTTTTCTTTATATATCTTACTCTCTTACAATGAGTCCTCTGCTCTAAGAATGATTTCTTCATTATCACTTTTTTTTGTTCTTGTTACTGTTCCCTACACCTGGAATGCCCGCCCTCCCTCCTCTCTAACTCTTTATAATCTTCATCTAAAGTCAGGGCCTATCTCAAGTATCACCTCCTCTTTGAAGTTTTTCCTTGCCATCTAAATCCACAAATATTTCTCAGATCTCTGAATCTGTATCATTAAAACATTTAATTTGCCGTTCTGACCTCTGTGCTTTTGCCCAAGCTGTGCCATTTACCTGCCTTTTCTACCTGCCTCTCTACCACCAAAAACAACTCTTCCTACCAAGTCTTCCAGGCTCAGCTCAACCATGAAGCCTTTTCTAACTCCTGATAACCAAAAGTCATATCTCCCTTCTCCAAACTAAGATACAACTTTGTTGTTTTCAAAACATTGTTCCAGCACATCGGACCTTATATAATTAATAGTCTTTTATATTCATGTCTTGTCTTCTCTGCATGACTGTAAACTTCCTAACAGTTAACATAAGCAGGGAAATGAAGGGATTCCATGATCAAATTGATAAGTTTGCAGAGAAATGAACTTTTGGAACTTCTGAGAGCATCTCCCTGTAAAAGGTATTGGCATACTGCTGGGTGTTTACTGGTACTATAAAAACTGAGTGGTTTACAGGGTAGCTAGGTGGCAAAGTGAATAGAGCATTGGCCCTGGAATCAGAAAGACCCGAGTTCAAATCCAGACTCAGACAATTAACACTGTGTGACCTTGGGCAAGTCACTTACCTCTAATTGCCCTGCCTTCCCCCTTAAAAAAAAAAAAAAAACAACAACAACCTGAGTGGTTTGATCTAGACTCCACCAGGATGAACTCATGTAAAAGAAACCAGCCTCTTTTCTCTGCTCCCTTTAAAAGGCAACTGACTATTGCATCTGTCCTTTTCCTCCTTCTTAGATTTTCTAGGATCAAAACAAAATAAAGAACAGAGGTAGAGGGTAGAACAGTTTCCCCAAGCAAAAGTCTAGAAAGATTGTACATTGGGGTGCATATGGGGTCCCATATGACCTAAGAAAAGAGCTTTGGAAAATGTCAATATTCTGGTACTAGTCTTAAAGAGCTAGCAGGATAATCACTTACTCCCATTGTCCTGCGGAAAAGGGAATGACACAAGTGAAATGACGAGGGTTTGTAACAGCAATGAAATATTCACAATGCCCACAGTGACAATAAATATGCTGGTGTAGTAGTGAATAACAAAATATAGCAGGCTCTCCACATGGGGGACAGAGTCAAAGGGCTTATTCAAATACCAGAAAGCCAAGTCCCAAAACCAGCGAGTCAAAGTCATTACAGTAACCACAAAATTGGTACACATAGTCAATGCAGTGAACACCCACATTCTCAAGCATTTAAAACAAAACAGGCTCCCTCAGGCAAAGATCCTCCTCCCCTCATTCACAGCAGCTGCTCAACCTCCATGTTGCTGTTTGCTCCCAGTAGTACTCAGCAGAAGTTCTGGTTCTCAGAAAAAGTTCATGCTGCCACCACCACTGCCTATGCCTCCATCCGTAGCCACTCAGCTGCTTCAGGTCAGTAGCTGCCCCACCCCATCCTGGCATATCAGCAAATTCATCCCACTTGGGGTGGGGGGGGGGGGATTCACAAGTTCCCCATCTCAACATTTGACACAATTTTGAACTTGAAACCAAACGCCAAGCACCCGCTAGTTTGCCAATACAAGAGGCATGGAAGATCTTCAAATCCCATTACCATTACAGGATTCCTGAATTCTACTGAGGGAAAAGAACTATAAAAGTCTATATAGCACACTCTTTGTTGAAAGAACAAAATTCTTCACCTGGCTCTTGGGGCTTGGAAAAACATCAGCAATAGCCTAAGTCAAGACATGGGGAAGCAAAGGAAAAATAATTTTGTCCCAAGTTGCTACCTCAAGTTAGAGGCACTTAACTTGACATCTGCACACTTGAAATAGAGGTAGAGATAGACATGTGTATATATACACACACATACATACAAATATTTGTACATATTATATCTAGATATATACACATAGATCAATTACTGTGGGGATACAAAAAGAGAGAAATGACAATCCCTGCCCTCAAGGAGCTTACAATCTAATGGGGAAGGCAATGCGCACATGAGAGCGCACGAGAGCGCACGCACGTGCGCACGCACGCACGCGCGCACGCGCACACACACACACACACACACACACACACACACACACACCAAGCTATAAATGAAATAAATAAGAAATAATTCACAGAGGAAGTCACTAGAATTGAAAGGAGTTAGGGAAGGCTCCCTCTCAAAGGTAGGATTTTACTTGAGACTTAAAGGAAACCAGAGAAATTAGTAGTCAGAGAAGAGGGACCTTATGATCAAATTAGATAACCTATATCACAGTTATCAAAGTGTGTGTATATATGTATGTATATCATAAATGTATAAATATTATATAAATACAATACTAATAACTATTTTCATATAATCAGATCTCTTTGTAATGCTATGTGTTTTATTTTGTATCTTTAAAATATTATTTGACCCAGAAATACCACTACTAAATGTGTATCCCAAAGACATGCGGGGTGGGGGGTGCCACATATGTGCAAAATATTTACAGCAGCTCTGTTTGTGGTAACAAAGGACTAGAAATTAAGGGGATGGCCATCACTTGAGAATTGGCTGAACAAGTGATGGCATATGATCACAATGGAATACTATTGTGCTATGAGAAACGATGAGCAGTCAGATTTCAGACAACCTGCAAAGACTTACATAAACATGCAAAGTGAAATAAGTCAAACCAGGAGATCATTGTACATGGCAACAGAAATATATGATGATCAACTGTGACTGACTTAGCTATTCTCAGCAATATGGTGATCCAAGATAATTCCAAAGGACCCATGATGGAAAATGTTCTCTACCTCCAGAGAAAGAACTGATGGAGTTTGAATGCAGATCAAAGCATATTGCTTTTCACTTTGTTTTCATGCTTTTTTTTTAGTCTGTGTTTTCTTTTACAACATGACTAATATGTAAATAAGTTTTGCATGATTGCACATGTATAACCAACATCAAATTGCTTATGATCTCAGCGAAGAGAGGAGGGGAAGGAGGAGGGGAGAGAATTTGTAAGTCCAAATTTTTTTAAATGAATGTTAAAAATTACTTTTACATGTGAGTGGAAAAAATAAAATATTATTCTGAGAAAGGATTCATAGACCTCACCAGCCTAACAAAAGAATCCATGACACAAAAAAAGGTTGAGAAACCTTAACCAAAAATATTCAGATGGAATAGAAAGTGATCTCTTTCCCTCTAGGAAGCCCAAGAGTGTTTCCTCTTTGAGTGAATACCTGTATGAATGCTGGGGTGGATGTGGGTAGGAATCACTAGAATGTCTGTTTTCTCCTCCTAAGCAGCCCTAAGTATATTTCCATTTGAAGAGCAGTCCAAACCACAGGTTAGCTTTACAATTTAAGAAGACTTGAAGACCCTGCAGAAAATAAGATTGGCCGGAGAAGAAGGATAACTGTATTCATTTTCTATGGGTTCTTAAGAGTCCTTTGATTATTTTTTCTGGATGAAATAAAGTTGGGTCTGTGTCTCACATATGCATTGTACCTTTACTAAAACTGACTCGGTCAGATCTCAGGGAGGTAGACCAAGAGTTACACATACATAAGTCAGTTACCCTTTATTGGGGAGGTATTGTAATATAAAAAAAGAATGAACTGGAAGTCAGGAGGCCTGGGTTCCAGATTTTGATTCTGCCACTTACTAGTTCCGAGACAGTGAATCAGTTACCTGATATTTGTAAGTTTTGGTTTCCCCTCCTACAACACGGAGATGATATTTACATTTCACACAGTGTTTCTGCAAAGAAAATACTTTATAAAACTTGAAACCCTGTCTAAATGGGAACTATTATCAGTTACTGATCTTTATAGCTTTTCTGTGCCTGACACAGGGCCTTACTCATAGCTGATGCTCAGTGAATTTCTGCTGACTCCTTGATTTAAAGAAGCAGATATAACAAAAGTAAGGATTGGGAGTGATAAGGGAAATCATAAAGACAAGGGCAAGGATAATGGAAAAATTAAAAAGGACGAGTGGGTGGTAGGGAGAACATATTTATAGACAATAATTAAAACTTAACCAAAGGACTGGGGCCTTAAGGCAAGGGACATTGACAATATGATCACTGATTACCACTGTGGCTTGAATATATTCTAAGATTCTAGTTTCCCATCAGATTTCAGTGGTAAAGCAGAAGTGACAAAATTTTGACCCAACTTTAAGCATTCATGAATCTTAGTTCAAGAAAATAATAGGTATGATGTTTCTCACTAGGGAACTTTGAAACCTGATTAGAATTTCACTATGCCTAAAAAAATCTCACCTTGCCTTAGCCCTCCAAGCCGTGGTCATCTTTCCTGAGATTGTTTCTGTTGGTTGCACTGGACTCACCCCATGTGAAGAGCCAAGGGCTGCTGCTGAAAACCCTCTAAGAAAGGTACTGAAAAGCCTTCTGGGCAGCATGGTATGATGTCAACAAACATTTATTGAGGGTCCACTAACTTCCAGGCATCCTTCTAAGTGGTGGGGGCATAAAGAAGGTGAAAGACAGTTTCAACTGTCATAGTTTAATGTGAAAAACAACAGGATACCACGTGCAAACAAGAGTAATTTGGAGATAATCAGAAGGGGAAAGACACTAGAATTAAGGAGGTTTGGAAAAGTAAATGGTGGAATTTTAGACTGGATTTGAAAGACACTAGCATTATGGGTAACACTCTGCAAAATTAATGGTGCCATTAGAAAACAGTCAGAAACTAGTAAAGGATTTAAACAAAGATTAAGGGCCCATACTTACTAGAAAGCAAACAGATCAAGGACCAGAGGCAAGAGGTATGTATGTCCATATCCAGAAATGCAGATTGGTTATTTAGGAGCATCAGAATGTAAAGGTCAGAATAGGTAAGCATGGTCTATAGATCAGTCAGTAATTCAGAGAGCAGGGCAGCCAAAGGAATGTGAGTTCACACAGACAGCATATTTTCCAAGCTGACTCACTGGGCCAGAGGACCCTAACTCCACCCTTTTGAATTCTAACACTGAAGGCTAATCTCACCTGCCAGGGATTTTTAGTCAGAGCTGCAGCTGTGGTGCAGTGGGAGGAACAGTGGAATTGAAATCAGTGGAACCTGCCACTACACCTGAAATGTTGTAACACATCCAAGGGGCAGGCTAGCATGTCATCCCCAAAGCAGCCAAAAGAGCTGGGAATGTTTAGTTGAAAGGACAGAAAAACATTGGGGGACCTGATAAAGATTCCCAGAATGCCATCCCAGAAGAACCTGAAGAATCTAGGGATATTTAAAGAACATAAAACATGAGGTTGCCCAGAAAATAACAGAATGTTTCTTGAATTGAATGAATTGGAAAGATACCTAAGTGCAGATGAAACTAGATAGGTTCTTCCAGGTGACTCTTCCATTCAGAACACATTCAAATCCCAGTTCTTAGCTTCCTGCCTGTTTGAACCTGATCAAACCACCCTATTTCCCTGAGCCTCACTTTCCTCTGATGTAAATGGAGGAAATCGGGCAGGGACTATACCCTTTTTGTCTTTGGACCCCTAGTACCTAGAATGTAGTAGGTGCTAAATAAATGTTTAGGTAATACAAGATCGTTAAGGTCCCATCCAGATGAAAACCCTCTGCTTCTAGGTTCACACGACAACATGGGCCTCTTAGTTAAATAGCTTTCCAGGTGTTGACATGGTGCCTGGCACATAGTAAACACTTTTTAAATGCTTGCTGATGCTTACTAGCCGTGTGACCTTGGGCAAGTCACTTAACCTCAATTGCCCTACAAAATGAAAAAAAAAATGCTTGCTGACTGACTCTGTTGAACTCCTATTATCTGAACTTACTCTCTGTAGTTTTTATTTGGTTTTCATTATTCACTGCCTTGTGTTTTATGGTTTTGAGTCTTGTCTCCAGCTAAGATCCTGGAGGGCAGTACCTGTCCTAAGCTTCTCCTCCTCCTCCTGCCTCCTCCCTCCTCTTCCTTTTCCTCCTCCTCCTCCTTCTTCACACCCTCCAAAAGGCCTCATATAAAATATTGTTCAATAAATGTTAGTTTATTAACTCCTTCAAACAGAGCCTGTGAGGATAAAAACTCCTGGGAATACACATAAAAGGACTTCAGATAGGAAACAAGCAGGCATCTATAAGAAATATGAAGCAGAAAAAAAAATCATCATCATAGTCTTCACACTGCCCAGCACATCCCCCCATACCTCATTCCACAGGAGCCTGACCCCCCCCAACAATGCCCCAAGCTCTAAAATGCTCTTTTTATTCCCCCACCCATATCTAATAAAAATTTCTATTCCCTTAGTTTAAAGGGCTCAGCTGGTAGTTGAGTGTATGGGTATAATTGACACTAAGATATAAATGATTGCTACAGGATTAAATATAGTACTCTACCGTATTAACCCTTCCATGTGGATTTGTATTTTAAAATAAAATGCTTGCAAGCTCCTTTCTCCCTGGAAGCATTTTTAAACATGGGGACCTCAGTCCCAGAGTCCCTCAAATCATATCAGCAGGTGACTGCTTCTTCAGAGATCATCCTTGCCACATTGTAATAGCCCCCTGAAAGTTATTTAATATCGTATAGGCTCCTAGATAAATAAGATTCCCAGGGAAACATAAAAGAATGAGACTATCCACGCCCCACCCCACTCCACCCACTCAAATCAGATTGTTGGAAAGTCTAAGAATTCGAGAGTTGAAATCAAAGAGTTAAAAAATGAGTCTCACTAGGTCTCAAGAGCTGGAAGGGAAGATCACTGACTTTCTTTCACTGGCTTTCCTTTTGATTTAAATAAGCAGACTTGTGATATTTGCAGGCTTTAAGCTTAGGCCTCTAGACTGGACACCCAGACTCTATAGCCAATGAAAGAGGTTGAGGAAGACAGAGAGCAAACAGGAGAAGAGCTCACTGCCCTTCAACCGCAGATGCCCAAACCAGATGCTCTCACCCTTACTCTCTGTCTCTGTTTTTCAGGCTTCTCCTTTCCCTCCCTGCCAAAGATTATCTGACTCCCTTGAAATTTATACTTCTTGAGTAGCTTAGCATAGGAAAAGAACACTGGATTTGGGGTCAGAAGACTAAGATTGGATTTTGCATTTAATTGTATGCACATATGCTGCCCCAATCAAGAGAATGCAAACTCCTTCAGAGACATGCCTGTTGTGATTTTTCTTTGTATCATCCAGGAAATTGATGTGCACAGAGCATATTAATAAATGCTTGTTAAATTGAGCTAAATTAAATTGTATTGCTGGCCTTGCTGCTTTCTAACCATGTTATTTCTAAACCAAGCTTTAGGACTGGAAGAGAGGTTGGAGTTTTTTGTTTTATCTAGTTCCAAAGTTTTCAACTTTTGTTGTACCATGGACCCCTTGGGCAGTCTGGTAAAGTCCATGGATTTCTTCTCAGACTATTGTTTTTAAATATATAAAGTATACATAGTGTTGCAAAGTAAAATAATTATAGTAAAATAGTTATAATTTTTTAAAAATAAATTCATAGACTCCAGGTTAACAACTAGGTTCACAAATGAAGGATCCTAGAATCATGTGTTTAGAGACTACTAGAACCTTAGAGGTTCTTCCTTTTGCAGAAGAGTAAACTGAGACCCAGAGAAATCATATGTCTTTATCAACGTCTCATAGGTAGTTAAGTAATAGAGGCAAAATTTAAACACAGGCATCCAGAAGCCCAGGGAAGCAAAGTGACTTGCCCAAAGTGATAGCTAGTAACAAAACAGTGGTTTGAACACAGGTCCCTGATACCAAATTATGCCTCATTTTTTCATACTTGGTACTGCAAGTAGACAACCTGCATACTTCACTCCAAAAGATGGAAGAGGGTAAAAATTAAAATTGGCTCATGAGTTCTATTTTAGGAGCCTATGCTTCTAATAAAAAAAAAATTAATGCTCCCTTTATCTAGTGCTTCATTAGATACCATCAATCAATGAACAAACATTTATAAAGTTAATGCTATGTGGCTGAGGCTGTGCTAGCACCAGGGAATATAAAGACAAAAGAAAAATGGTACCTGCCCTCAAACAGCTTACAGTCTAACTGAGGGAGATAACACATGCATATACAAGTTGGTATATAAAAAATGGAAAAGACAGCTGAATTTGGAGTTGGAGAACCTGCATTCAAATTCTATCTGGTACTTATTTCGTGTTTATCTTGTATAGAGTTTGTCTACATTTGTCTGTATGTTATCTCCCCCATTAGACTATAAACTCCTAGAGGACAGGGACTGTCTTTTGCCCTTTTTTTATCCCCAATTCTTAGCAAAGTGTTTTACTATGTCTGAGCAAAGTAGGAGCTTAATCAATATTGATTGATTAACTATTTGACCTTGGGCAAGTCGCTTGAGCAAATCTCTGGTGTCAAGTTTCCTCATCTGTAAAAGGAGAGGGTCAGACTCTGAAACCCTTTAATTCCTATATCTAGGATCCTATGAATTTTGTGGCCTCTGAAGGTCATTTCACATCTTCTGGTCCCAGCTCACATTCAGACACTGAATCATTTATTTGAATAAATCCCCTGACCTCCCTGGACCTCACTTTCTTCAGGAATAAAAAGGAGCAATTGTCCAGATGATCTCTCTGGCTCTTTCAAATTCTAAATTTATGATCTTGTGTTAACCAGATTATGAAAGTGATTTAGGATCCCCATCTATAAAATGAGGGGATTAAATTACATGAACTTCAAAGTCCCTGATATCCCTAAAAGGGATACAGTGATTCCACAGTGTAACGTTGTTGTTTTTTTCCCTCCCATTGTACAGGAAGCTTCAATGCCAAGATTTGTAACCCAAGAGACTTTGAGAATATGTTAATACCATTAACAGGAAGAGGAATCATGGGTAATGATTACTAAAATAGTAACAGCGTTTTCAGTTGGCCATTTCTGACCCTTGAAAGAAAGAATAAGAAAAGATAGGTTCTCTTTTCTGCCGTGCCAAAACACCATCATGACAACCTATATCTACACAGGGCACTTCTATGCTATTCCTGGCAGAGGAGAGAGAGCTGGAATAGGTCCCGATTTCTTGCTCGATAAGATTTTGTCTTCTAGGATCTAAAGGTAACACAGATCATATCTTCTCATTCCCATAAGTTATATCTTGTATTCATTTTGTGTATGTTTTTGTAGAGATCATATCTCCTCACTCCCATAAATTACATCTTGCATAGGTTTTTGTATAGATAGATTTGTGTGCATGTTATATACCCTAATAGAATGTAAACTCCATGAGGACAGGAACTCTTGTCTTTTTGTCTTTATGTCCAAAGTGCCCAGTACACTGCCTATCACATAGTGGGTTTCTAATCATTTTTATTAATTAATATATTGATATTACAAGTGCCGATGTCAGAACTTTTGAAACCCTAAGGGGCTCCCTCCTAGCTAGGAAAGATACATTTGACCATAATACATATCATATGTTGAGGACAACATAGCAGTGGTTGAACTAAAAGGAACAGGAGCTGATGCTTTAGGAGAAGTAGGGATCAGGAAGATAGATGCATAGTTTAACACTTAAACTCACCAAAATTTCCTTGGTTGCTTTGTATAGATGTGGCCCTCTAGGTCCTGAAGTGCAACCCTTCATCTGAATCCAAACTTCATAAATCTCCTTAATAAAAGGCTTTGTTTTGTAAAACTTGGACTCAATCAAAAGACTGTACCCAAGGACCTAGAAGGCCACATGTGGCCCCAAGGCCACAGGTACCCCACCCCTCTAGCCCCTTGTATAGCAATACTTTCAACTCCATGTTAGGCTTAACCTACCATTCCAAATTTTTTCCTCCCACCCTCAAAAGGAAGGGAGGACAAACACCTCTGGTCTGAGGGCTTGCCAAGCCCTTTTCAGAGCTGCCCACCTTTCATCCAGCTCTCACTTTTGACTCTAAGAAGTTGTAACATGCATAGCAATCACACCCTGGTAAACCTCTTGGCAGAGGGGCTAAACCAGAGAATAACTGACACACCTCAAACCTCTCAATGAGTTAGGGGATATCTACCCCAAATATGTGAAGACTCCCCCTGGCAGAATGGGTCAAGGAGAATTTATTCTAATCACCATGGAGACAGCTGAAGCAGGCACTGTGAAGAGCTTAGAGCTTGGTCAGACACCAAAGATGCCAAGGTGAGCCACTGCATCCAGGGTCATCACCAATCATCCTGACTTTTGTCTTGTCACTGGACTCTGATGACTCTGGAAGAGAGAGTTTGAATCATGACTTTGGGCAGCTCTGCCTCACATAAATCTAATTCACATAAATCAAGACATAAATAAGCCTGTGATGTCATTGGTCTTCTTTGGTAGGGGGAAGGAAAGGATGGCAAAGGAAGAACAACAACAACAACATTATTCAATGCCTTTGTTCTTCCTATCATTGTTATTGCTTTGGAGGATGGGATAGGCAGGGGAAGGAGAGTGCAGAAAATTTAGGCAGGTGTGGACAGAAGTCTGAAATTAGGATTCAGAAAGAGAAATGGAAGAAGAAGAAAGACATTGGTTAAATGCCCATTATATGCCAGGCACTGTGTTAAATGCTTTATAAATATCTCATTTGATGTAGAAAGACAGATTCAAATCCTACCTTTCATGTTCCCATGGGCACATCACAAACAGTTACCTACTAAGTAACAGAATTATAAACTATATAGGAGATGAGGGGAAGGGAGGAAGGAGGAAGGGAAAAAAGAGCTATAAGGGACGGAGGTGGTGATAATATGGCAGTTTTTGGTTATTTATGATAAGGGCTGCTAGGTGGCACAATTGATAGAGCTCTGGGCCTAAAGTCAGGAAATCGTTGTTCAATTGTTTCAGTCATATCCAACTCTTTGTGACAACATTTGTGGTTTCCTTGGCAGAGATACTAGAGTAATTTGATGTTTCCTTCTCCAGCTCATTTTACAGAGAGGAAACTGAAGTAAATAGGATGAAGTGACTTGGATTGGGTCATATAGCTAGTAAGTCTCTGAGAAAGGAAGACCTGAGTTCAAATCTGGCCTCAGATCATTGGGTCATAGCTCTAAAACTAGAAGCAACCTCGGGAGCCATCTTCTTCCACCCCTTTATTTTACAGATAAAAAAACTCATTAAAAAAGTTAATTTTATTGCTCAAGGTCACACAGATAGCATCAAAGGTTGTATTAGATCCTAGGCCCTTTGACTCCAGCACTAGAGTTTTGTTTTTTTTTCCTTTGTAAGGAAGAAAAACTAGAGTGGGATGGTGAGAGATGACTGGCAAAGGGGGAGGATTAAAGACCATTTGACATAAGGATAATTCTAAGGAATAAGATATGTAGACTAGGAAAGAAAAAACGTGCTGGTGGGGAGCATAAATATCTTTCAGAGATATTACCTCGAAGTTCTGCTTAGCTACAAAGTGTAGGCTAGGAAGAATGGTTGGAAGATTCTAATTTTAACTCCATATGAAGAAAAGTTTATTGGGGTTTGTAGCAGCAACCACACTGGTATACCCAGGATGGCTGCTAGCACAGGTTCTTAGATATGCTTTATTAGGAAAGATAGCTGTTCAAGGGATCAACAATCTTTTTAGTTACATTCACTAGTTCAGGGGAAAAGTCAGCACTTTGAACTTCAGAGAAAATGCAAGCAGAGAAATAAAGACCAACAGACTGCCTGAATCAAAGCAATATTGTTATATACTTTACATACATCCCTGGATCAAGAGAACTTTTACATCTGAGTAGTAAGAGAGCTCTGAACATACAGCCACTCAGAATCCCAGAATCTCAACCACGGAATCACAAGATCCTTCCCATAAGCAAGCCCCCAAAGCAAAATACCAACTCAGAGTATATATACCCTTCTCAGAGCCAGAAGACCTGAAAATAGGATTCAGAAAGAGAAATGGAAGGAGAAGATGAAAGGCATTGGTTAAGTGCCTGTTAACCCTCATGAAATTAATAAAAGGTGTGAAAGCCTTCCCACAAGCAAGCCTCCCCTAAGCAAGCTTCCCTTAATGCACTCCATGTGATGCCTATTAATAGGTGGGGAAGATCATATATCCCATTAACATTACAGGATTGAACAAATATGTAGTCAATATTTTAGAGCCATAGCTCATCACCCTCATTGCAGATGAGGCTCATCCAAGATAGATAACTATTGTTGGGTCATTTCAATACTGTTCAACTCTTTGTGATCCCATTTGGGATTTTCTTGGAAAAGATACTGGAGTGGTTTGCCATTTCCTTCTCCAGCCCATTTTACAGATGAAGAACTGAAGCAAAGAGGGTGGAGTGACTTGTCCAGGATCACACAGCCAGCAAGTGTCTGAGGCCAGATTTGATCTCTGAAAGATGAATCTTCCTGACTCTAAACCCAGTGCACTATCCACTGTTCCACCTCCAAGATATTACAGAGAAGATTGTTTACTTATACGTTAGAATAAGTAGCTTCCAAATCTCTTCTTGTTCTTATATCTACACATTCTAAAAACAAAAGGAGACATAGCAGAAAACAGAAGGGGGGGGGGGGAGAGAGAGAGAGAGAGAGAGAGAGAGAGAGAGAGAGAGCAAAAAAGAGAGACAGGGACAAAGAGAAAGAGACAGGTATGAGAAAATAGTCTTCAGGTAAAAATACTTAATTTAGTATTTGTTCTTCATATGTAGCCTGTGATCTTTCTGCAGTGAATTGCTCCCCTCTGTCCCCATTCTTGTGTCTTACTTTGGAGACATACTTGGGGTTATTTTTCCCTATTCAGGAGTTTAGGAACAATAGAACAAGGTATAAATCTCTCCTGAGCATCTGGTTTCTACTGCAGTAATGGAGGCCAGAGTTTTTCCCTTAATAAATATAAATATCCAATGGAGACATTGAGTGCTTGACATTTCTTATGATTTTCTCTTTGTGACTGCCTGGAACTATAAATACATATCTAGCTGTGGGAGACTAAATAAAGAGGATGATTAAGGCCCTTCTTTAAACATGAAATTGCAAACCACAAACAAGTTCAGTTACAGGGGTTTTCATGGTGCTTGGAAGCCAGCATTTTTTTTTAATTCTCCTTAAACCATTATGGCCAAACATTTGGTTGCTTTGCTATACATGCTGGGTGGAGTTGAAGAAAGAACACATTTAATTAGTAGGACAGAAGACTAGATATAACCACTGATTTACTGGCACTCAGATCTAGTCTTTTTAGGCCAAAGACATTTCTTTCATAGCTGAAATTGTAGCCAAATTAGAGGCTTATGAAATTGTAGCTTGGGCAATACAAGCCCTAAAAAAGAGCCTGACCAGCTGAGTTGCCCATAGATTGTATGTTTTTGTGAACACGAAACTCCTACATATTAATTGTGTTCAATCATTCCATGGAATTGAAAAAAAACAAACTCCCTTAGAATCACCCTGAAGTGCCTGCATGTTTTTTGGAGACATGACTAAGGACAGTATAGCATAGGAATAGAGAGCTGGAATTGGAATCAGAAAAAGCTGGACTATGGTAGGACCTCTGGCACTTGCTAACGGGGTGGCTATAGACCAGTCACTTGACTTATCTGAACTTCAGGTAATTCTCTAATCCTATAAACTGTAGACAGATATGAAGTCACACATCCTTGTTATGTTGTTAACCACTGACTTAGCCTCTGATGCTTCATCCATCATGTAATGGAAGCAGCTTTGGGTTCCAAAATCTAAGCAACCAGGAAGGAGGAGGACTATATGGGCCAAATGTACACACTGTTAGATAAAGTCATGTAAAAGCCCTTTTTTTCCCATTTTAATTCCAAGGAGGGCTCTGTGGGTGGGTGTGCAGAGTGTGGTGGATGGGGGGAGGGGAGATATGTAGAAATGACTCATGTTCCTAATTTATTTTCATTCCGCCCCCCAAGGCAATTGGGGTTAGGTGACTTGCCCAGGGTCACACAGCTGAGTCCAGATTTGAACTCAAGTCCTCCCGACTCCAGGACCAGTGCTCTATCTCTGTCATTTTCTTTTTTAAAGGAAGAGAGAGAGCAACAATAAAACTTATATTTTAAAAATTTATACCTACTGCTCCCTTAATGTCTTTAATTTGAACCTTAATTAAAAAAAAAATTCCTCCACTACCTTTATTGTTTCCTTGTTCTTCATGACCACTTCCGGATCTTTCCTCATCCCCCATAACTCCATGCTTCTCCTCCTTTAAGGTTTACTCCCTCCATCTGTACCATCCTACCCAGACTCCGGTTGCTGTGATCTGTTGTTTCTGGCTGATTACCAACACCTTTCTCAAGGAGCTTTAGTACCAGCTCACTACTGGCCCCTCACCCCTGCCTCCCACTTGGGGGCTTCAAGGTATCCCCTGAAATGCTTCTATGACCTCCATCTTTATATCCACCTCAATCACCCAGAGAGATAATTATACCTTATCTCACTATCATCCATAACTGTGGCATCTCCATAATCCTGAACTATTACATTCCCCTCTCACTCCTCCTAAACTCATTTCTCACCACAATACACAGTTACTCTCTGTACTAGCCTCACTTACCCCCTTCACAGTTTTACCCTATAGTTTGCCATTCACTATCTATATTTTATCCTCCATGTTTGATTCTCTGGCCTCTTGGGTTTTCTTCTAAACCCCACTCATCATCCACCCTGTCTGTTTCTACTCTCTCACTAGTGAATATTTTAGAAAGAAGTTACATGATAGGGCTGAGTAAATCCAGTACAAATCCATATTTCTCTCATCTCAAACAAGGCCCTGTTGATGCATGTCCATTCTTTTATTCTCTCTTTATTAAAGTGATCCTAATCTCTTTAGTGGCCATTCCAAGGCTTCCCTTTTTATCTCAAGTGCTTGATTCTAACACATCCCTCTTTCAGCAAATGAACTTGTTAGGTATACAGGGACAGCCAGAACTAAGGAAGACAGGTGGAAGACAGAATGCTATAAACGTCCTCACTTCCTGCTTTACTGAGAAAATAGAGGGCAGTCATAATGAACTTGCAACTTTTCCACTTGTCAAAATCCCTTTTCTTCTTCTTAAATCCTTCAATTCTTTTCTTCTTTCTGTGAAGAAGGGATAGGCTTTTTCCTTGCTAAGGCTAACTCTTCCATTTATAGTTTCTCTCTTTCTCTCTCCCTCCCTCTCTCTCTCTCTCTCCATATAATAAATACACATAATGCATATATACACATATGTACATACATGCACATATCTCACACAGAGAGATAGATATATAGATACATAATATGTATATCAATATATTTGTTTTGTTATTTAGTTCTTTCATCATATCCAACACTTTATGACCCCTTTCGGAGTTTTCTTGGCAGAGATACTGGAGTACTTTGCCAATTCCTTCCCCAGATCATTTTATAGATGAGGAAACTGAGGCAAAACAGGTTTAAGTGATTTGTCCAGGGTCATACAGCCAGTAAGTGTCTGAGGCCAGATTTGAACTCAGGAAGATGAGTCTTCCTGACTCCAGGCCTGGTACTCTATCTACTACACCACCTACCTGCCTCTGTGTGTGTGTGTGTGTGTGTGTGTGTGTGTGTGTGTGTAAATGTGTGCATGAACATACACATATATATCCCCATAGCTAGCTAGATGTGATTATATGTGAAGATATGTATATCTAATAGATAGATATATATAAGCCAAGTACTTCACATGCTTGACTATCCCAGTCTAGAGCTCATTTTCTCTTTTATTTCATTAAACTTGTTAATTGTTTAATAGTTAAATCATTAAAATTGTTAAACTACAAAAAAGAATGGTCTTCAATTCTAAACCACTTGTTAACATCTCAATCCTTTGCAAGCTAATTTAGGACTCCACCATTCAAAGAGGGCACGAAGGCCAGCCATCTCTTCACTTCCCACCTGGCTTCACTCCTTTGAACTACTCCATCATGCCCTAGAGCTAGAGACCTTCCCTCCTTCCACACCTTTTCAGCTTCTTTTTATGCATTTTTTCCCTCATTAGATTATAAATTCCTTGAGGGCAAAAACTTTCTTTCTTTTTTGTATTTGTATATTTATTCCAGTGCCAGGCTGATGGCAGGTATTTAAGAAATGTTTACTGATTGATGACTCATCAGAAACTGCTCTTCCTATTCTCCTTTAAATCAAACTGCCTTTTTTCCATCCTCCTGCTCCTTGCTCCCTCAACAGTGTTTGAGGGAATAGGGTGCCTTCAGGACACTCTCTCCTCCTTTGGTCTCTGTGACATCTCTCTGTCCTAGTTCTCCCATCTGTCTGACTGCTCATGGTCAGCCCTGCTTTGGCACCAAGGTCCATCTCCTGCCCACTTTTTAGGGGTTTCCCACAAGATGGCCCTGGGCCCTCTTCTCTTTTCATTCTCAATCCCTTAGAAATCTCCTTTATTCCTGTGACTTCAAGTGTCAGTTTTACACAAAGTACCCTCATGTCTACCTAATCTGTCTCCTGACCTTAAGTCTTGTAACATCAACAGACCTTTAGCCATATACTCTTGGATGGAATATCAAGGCAAAATGTGCAAAAAATGGAACTCCCAACCCTGTTTCCTAAACCTGGTATTCCTTCAAATATCCCTAATTCTTGTGAAGATCATCACCATCCTTCCACACATAGCCCTATGGGAATGCAAGGTCTTTGAAGGCAAAGACTTTCTGGTTGTTTCTTTTGCTTTATTTTGTTTTGGTCTTTATACCCTCCCGATGCAGCACAGTATCTTATATATAAGTGCTTAATCAATATTTGGTGGAATGGAATTGACCCATTCCCTGAAGTGCATCACTTGGAGATTGGGGCCCTAAGGAAGCATCTGAAAGAGCTGTTCCTTCATGGTATGTTATTAAGTCTTCTCATCCTCCTCAATTCCCTGTAGCAGTGGTTTAAAAAAAATTAATAAAGGAAGATTAGAATTCTTAGGTGATGTTGAGCCATGAATAAGTGAGTGAAGGTCAGAGCACTGGGCTGTGAGTTCAGTTAATTCTGGACAATTTTTAGTTCTTGATGGTGCATGGGATGTCCCTGCTCCAATGTTTTGTGGTAACCCTGATATCATCTTGAAGTTTCCCTGGTATAACTATTGTATCAGCATGAACAGAGTAACTGGGCCTATGGGAGCTTCTTCACCACCACCAATAAGAAGAACAGATCCATGGGAAGGAAACAGTGCTGTTATTCTCTCCCTCTCCCTTACAGATGAGGAAATTGAGGCAGAAAGATTTGTTTATGTTTACAAAATTCAGGCAGCTAGATGGTGCAATGGACAGAGTGCCAGGCCTGGAATCATCAAGACTCATATTCCCTAGTTCAAATCTGGCCTCAGACACTTACCAGCTGTGTGACCCTGGGCAAGTCACTTAACCCTGTTTGCCTCAGTTTCCTCAACTTTAAGATGAGCTGGAGAAGAAAATGACAAACCACTCCAGTATCTTTTCCAAGAAAACCCCAAAAGGTGCCATGAAGAGTCAGACACAACTGAAACAATTGAACAACCACAAAATTTGTCAGTGTCAGAACTGGGATTCCAACCCCTATCTCTTTACCTCCAAGATGAGGGATCTTCTCACTACCCCATAACTATCTTCATGGCAATACCTCCTTCCCCATTTCCACCCACATCTTCACACCCCTGCTATGGGCCTCCTCACTTAATTGATAAATGATCCAACCTAAGGGGAACCTGCAACCCTGATCTTGTTAATAGACATAGGTTAAATAATTAAATAACCAATAAAGGTTAATAAAGAGACATAGTTAAAATAACCTTGGTCCCTGCCCTTAGGAATCTCCAAAAGTCAGAGAGGGATTAAGATAGATAATTTTCCTAAGAAAGAAAAGAAGGGAAAAGGAACAAGGAGGGGCAAAGTCTGCTGGGGCTCAGAAACTTTGATCCTCAGAAGAGGAAGGGACATTGCCACCGGGGTTTTGTTCCAGATGTCAGAATTTAGGATTCTGAAAGTACTTCCAGTCTTCAATAGAACAGAAATGAGAGAAAGACAAAAACAGAAAAACTGCCATGATGTTTATTCCAAAATTGACTGGGAGGTAGATCAATGAATGGGGAGCTAGGTGGTGCAGAAAAACTCTGAACCTAGAGTCAGGACGACCTAAATCTGTCTTCAGACAGTTACTATCTGGGAAAGTCATTTAACCCTGTTTGCGTCAGTTTCCTCATATGTAAAATGAGCTGGAGGAGGAAATGGCAAACTACTCTAGTATATCTTTGCCAAGAAAACCCCAAAGCGGTCATGAAGAATCAGACACAGCTGAAATCACTCAACCACAACAAAAACAAAAGTTAATAAAGCCACAGATTACTTATAGGAGGTGTGATACCTATGCAGACCCACTCTTCCTTCAATTCTCTAGTGTCCATATGGATATACAATCTTGGTCACCTATCTGTCCTTTGTGCTGGTGGTAGATGAGTCCCAGCCCCAGGCAGGAGAAGATTAAGAGAAAGGACCCCCCTTAACCCCCCCACCCCCATCCAAGCCTGAGAGTGTTAAGAATGTATATTTAAGATAGTATCAAGAACCTGTTCAAGGCCAAGCCCATCCCTACCACACCCTTGTCGATAAACTTGATCCCTTTAATCTGCAGGCAGAAATAATCACCATGCTACAATATAGTATCTCTCCTACGTCGAATGTGACAAAGAGATCTCTAGCAGCAACTCTGTTCCACTCCCTGCAAGATGCTGTTGAGTCCCAATCGCTTAGGAACTGACAAAAATAGAATGTGCTTATTAATACGTCTTGTCGGCTTTATTGGCTTCTTGTCCCTTGCTAATTCATACTGAAAATTCATCCTCCTTTTTTGATAACAGTGACATAAAAGACATTTTGGTAACAGGAAAATTGGGACTGGGGGGTAGGGTTGCCCAGGAATGGAAGATTCCTTTTACAAAAGAGGAATTCTTTTCTGTGCTTTTGTTGAGTTTTCAGTAATGCCCTACTTTTCATGATTCTATTTGGGATTTTCTTGGCAAAGATACAGGAGTTGTTTGCTGTTTTCTTTTACAGCTCATTTTGCAGATGAGGAAAATGATACAAATAGGGTTAAGTGACTTGCCCAGGGTTACCTAGGTATCAAGTGTTTGAGGTCAGCTTTGAACTCACTAAAATGAATCTTCCTGATTCCGGGTCTGGCATTCTATCCACCATATCACCTAGCTGCCCCTCTCTTCTGGGCAATCATCAGCAATTCAACGTAGAGCTCAATTAGGTCAGTCAGTCAGCTAGTATTTATTAACTACCTATGTGCCAGGGTTCCTGAGAATGTTATAGCACAACAACTAGTAATGTATACATGGGGTGGGGCAGCTTTTGCATAGCATGAATTTGAATCAACTTTTTCAGGGGATTTGGGGATGGGGAGCAGGGCAGTGCTTATAATGCTATTGCTAACCCAAGATGGCTTCCTCCTGCGTATCTCTTTGTCACATGCACAGTAGGAGAGACACTATATTGTAGCATGGTGATTATTTCTGCCTCCAGACAAAAGTGACCAAGTTTATCGTCAAGGTCCCATTCATTCAGTCCAAAGCTGAAGAACTCTGCTGAAGTTTAGGTAACCAAAATACAGGGTATGTCACAAAGTTGACGTTTTGTCCCAACTCAAGCTTCTGTTCGAAGAAACTTGAGTCTTTTTATTCTGGAGGGTTAAATGCCTCAACCCTGGCTACTGCTAATGCCCCTGTGTGATCCTGTCTCCTCCAAAGTAACAGGGGAAGGAGAAGTGGTTTCCATGGTAGCCACCAAGTATTTATATATGAAGTTCTTAAGCATGTCTCTAGTATGATGGAGCAGAATTCTGGAGCAATTTCCTTGTCAGATAAGCAGCCTGAGTTGTAATTGAGTTGCTTTGTCATTGCTGACTCACCCTGCTGGGGAATTGACCCCCTCCTAGGGTGGAAGATACCAAGTAGAACTATAGACACATAGCCAGGAGAAACAGATTTGCCACAGCGGTTTGTCTAGCATATTTCCTAAAGGTCAATGACACTGATAAGTCCAGTGGAAAGGGAAGACCATCCGGGAACCTATACACTGTACCTATACTCAGCCCCAGACAGCTTATTAGTGGATGGCCCTTTCTTCACAGATAACCCAAATCTGTCCAGAATAAATGGGCCTGCAGAAAATGTTTCCATCTACTGACAATAGCAACCACCTTTAGTGCATTTTAAATGTCCCAATTCTATTTCCCACTGATGAAAAGGTGTCCCTAGTGCTCAGGGTCCTATTTACCTACTCCTTGTGGCTAGGTTGGGTTTTGCTATTTACAATGCTAATGGTGTGCTACAGAAAAGAGGTGAGCAATGCTGTAGTAACCTGGAGAGGGGGAGCTCACCTCCCTCCCACCACCACCACCCCCGAGATTAGTGAAAAGTATCAGGGGAAGCAGGCAGTATTTATGGAGCCTCATTATGAAGAGACTTCAAATCTCTGACTATAAATGACTCTGGAGATTTATATAGACCTTTGAGACTAATGTTTGTTCATTCAAGGCTTTGTTTTCCTTCTAGTATCATTTTTATTCCTTAAATGTTATTGTGGCCTTTTGCTTTTACAACACAGTCATTTTACCCTTAGCTGGCTCTCAGCCGCTAGCCCTAATATTACATTGATTTGTTCTTATGACACAGAAAATATATGAGTAAGGCCAAGCAAAAACAGTACAGTGGAAAGCATACAAGATGAAGAATCAGGAGACTGGATTCAAATCTTTTCTGATATATATTTACCTATGTTACCCTGGGTAAATCATTGAAACTTTTCCTCATCTGTAAAATGGGGCTAGGGTTGGGGTGGGTTGTTAACTAGATAACTTTTATGATCCTTTACAGCTTGAAGTCTGTGATCCTATGAACAAAGTGAGTATATCTGACTGCTTATACCCTTTTTCCCATCCATAGTCCCCTCCCCACCTTTTTCTACTTACTGTGAAAAAGGAGGTGTGCTTCATTATCATTTCTCATGGCTGGAAATTGTCAATGTAAGTTCATCTGAATTCAATAGGTTTTAAGGGTGGTTATCATTTACGTTATTATAATCATTGTGTACTTTTCCCCCCTTTGTTCTGCTTTCTTCAATCTGTATTTCTTTCACTTAAGTTACCCCTATTTCTCTGAATTCTTTGTATTTGTCAAATTTTACACCACAATAATAGCCTTTTATATTCCTGTACCACAAATTTTCTAGATATTCTCAGTTGAAAGACACCATTCAGTTTCCAAGTTTTGTTTTTGCTGTGACAAAGAAAGCTTCTATGACTACTAAGTTATATGTTTTCCCTTTTTTAGTGAAAAGGTTATTGTTTTATTTTTCAATAACTATGCATTTTTATTAACTTGACCCTACTTTTACCCCCAATGGAATAAAAAAAAAAAAACAGACCAAAAATAAATAAATAAAGCCCTAGGAGAAAATTTCTGCCATGCTTTTTAAAAATTAATCTATTCCTCCTCCTAATTATACCCCCATAGAGAAAACTGGAAAACAATGCCACCATCACCCCAAATTCTTAATATATAGCTGCATAGTCCACTGAAACAAACTCTCATATTTGCCATGTGTGAAAATGTATGTCTCTTTTTTCATTTTAAAATTCACCATCTGCGTTATCTTCAGCTGTCCTGGTCTATATCTTACCACTGGACCCAGATGGCTCCAGAGGAGAAAGTGAGGCTAGTGACTTTGCACAGCCCTGCCTCACTTAAATCTAATTCACTTGCATGTCTTAGCATCACCTTGATGTCATGGTGCTCTTTGAGAACAAAGGACAAACAACAAAGTTCACTGTCTCTCTGTTAGGAGGTGAGTGGTGTGTTTGATCTTTGTCCTTTTGGACTTCATCTTTATGATGGTGTTGATTAGAGTTCTAAAGTCTTTCTAAATTGTTTTACTCTATAATGTCATTATCATTGTATAAATTGTTCTCCTGGTCCTAATTACTTTACCCTTGATCCGATTATACAGGTTTTCCCACTTTTCTCTGAAAATAGCTAATTGTTTCTCATGGCACAAAAAAATGTTTAATCCCCTTTCTTTTAACAAAACTTTTATCTCTAGTATTTTTAACTAAATGCTTAAAATAAGGAGCAATTCTTAGCATAGTGAGGGAGATACCATTTTTCAATTTTTCCAGGTTTCTTGGAAAGAAGCCAAGAATAATGGAAGTTTATCTGAGTATTTCATATCATAGGAGCATTTTATATAAAGTTTATATTTGTAAATATTATCAGGAACCTAGTTCAAAGTCTGTTGATAACAGTTGGTTAAGCAGTATTATACAAGTCTGATGCAATTGATTATACTACTCTTTCAGTCTCTACTGTGGCCATTAAAAAAAAAAATAATTCCCTTTTTAATTGAAAATTATCCAGTAAAACAAATCTGCATTCTTTACCACATTAATGATAAAAGACAATAGGCCATGTGTATCTAAAAGGAAAGGGGGAAGAGGATGCTTTCCCAGTATTGTGAACAACAAAAAAAAGTCTCATAAAAAAAATAGGACATCTACAAAAGGATATAATTTACTATAAAAAATCATAAAGGGGTCAGTAAACTCAAAGAAAAATGAAAAGAAAAGTTAGATCTGATAAAGCCAGTTTTAAAAAGACAGTGTAAGATGTTTATATTAGTTCAGTTCAGATGAACTGAATGAAGTCTCATTTCTAGAAAACTTTGTTCTGTCCTGTTTAGATAATTGTAAATTTATCTAAGCCATTTGGAGATAGTGGCTTCAGGACAGAATGTTTTTATTAAAGGCTTCTTTCATTCTTTGTCTTGGAAAAAAAATCCAGCATCTTTGAAAATATGTTTTCTTACTCAACACAGTGACTGAACACATTAGTGAATTGACTGGAGATTTCTATGGCCAACTTGCAATGTTTTCAGATGCAATTTCTGAAAGCACAAATGCGTAAGATGGTACTCATACTGATTTCATTAGAAGGGTTATTGAGAGATTGGAAGATGGCAAAGATTCTCCTATCAGGGCACATAAAGGGGAAAAGGGCCATTTTTTTTTGGATGGGGGAAATTAGGGCAACTGGGTCACATGACTAGTAAGTGTTGTCTGGGACTGGATGTGAACTCAGGTCCTCCTGACTCCAGGGCCAGTACTCTATTCACTACACCACCTAGCCACCGATTCATTTTTTTTTTTTTGAAGTAGCATCATGTATTGACAAAAATGGACTGGGGCATAGAGATCCACCATGCCCTACTGGAAAAGTCAAAGGGGGTATGGGGGAAGATATGGGAGAGAGCAGATTGGAGGAGGGGATATCCAGTGGGATCACTGTTTTGGGGACATAGGGAGTGGAAAAGCAGGGAGAAAATTTGTAACTCAAATTCTGGTGGAAATGAATGACATAAACCAGAAGTTAATAAAGCATTAAAAAAAAAAAGAAATTGAGAGAGAGCTAAAGTGATTTGTACAAGTCTCATAACTAATAAATAGCAAAACTGGAATTTAAAAAAAAGTCTTCCTTCTTAAACAAAGTACATCCATTTAGTCAATCACAAAGCACAAAGGCCAAAAGTTTTCTACCCCTAGGTCACAACTAAATTATAATATCATCAGTCACCACCAAGCACCTTCTTAAGGGGCAGTGGAAAGCACAAAGGCCATCCACCCCTAGATCACAACCAGGTTACAATATCATCAATCAGTATTAAGTACCCAAGGAGAGGTCTTTTCATCTTGACTTGAGGCAGATTCTCAGCTTCCATGGTTCCTCTTCCTACAGTTTCGGTTCCTTGGAAGACAAAGCTTAACAGAACCATAACAACATTCATTCACATTGTGGGCATCCTCATCAATTCACTTTCTGACTGTGAAATCAACCTAGAACCAACAACAAGGTTTTAGGCCTCTATCAACAAACAAATCTGACAAAGTAACATCAAAATGGACAGACAAAGTACCAGCACCACAGTCATGCCTCTTCGGTTCTCAGCACCTCTGACTGGCCCCCAAAAGTCCTGGGTGACTCTGGTTGGCCCTTAGAAGTCCTCAGCAGCTCCCTGCAGTTCTCCCTCTAAGCATTCTTGTTCCCAGCAGCTTCTCTCTCTCTCTCTCTCTCTCTCTCTCTCTCTCTCTCTTCCTCTCTGCCTTCATGAAGCTGCTCCCAGAAGTTCTTTAGGCCTCTTGAAGATTAGGCTTTCCCCTATACAGAGTACCAGCTCTTCCCTGTTCAGCCCCATCTCATCATGTCAATAAGTCCATCCCACTGTGGGATTCACAAGCTCTGGGTCTTAACACAACCCCAAACCAAGTGCTATGTACCTGTTAGTTTGTTAATACAAGGGGATCTTCAAATTCCATTACCATTACAAAAGATTAATTTTTAGAAAAATTTTTCCTTTGTTCTTAAAAACTGTCTTTCTATAATTCCCCCCTTATTATTTCTTGTCCTGATCTCTGCAACTATGTAGAACATGTAATGTCCTTCATCCATATAAATACTTAAAGGCAGCAAAAAGTCCTCAGTTGCTCCTACCAATCACATATTATAATATGTGATCCTTATCCTAGACATCCTACAGTAGAAGATCTTGAGCATTGATAAAAATGTCCATCCTAAAATATGGTATCTAGAATATTCTAGATATGGTCTGATCAGCTCATAGTATGGTAGGAAGGACGGTAACTTCTCTGATTTTGGTTACTTTCCATAACTCTCTTGACTGTCATGGTACATTATTGACTCACATTGAGTTACTGGAGGTTTTGTTTGTTTGTCTTTTCAGATGACTAGCTATGTCCACTGAATTATATTCTTGGAAAGCTAGTATTTTTTAACCAGAGACTCAGATCCAATTTCACCTTTTCCCATGAAGCCTTCCTTAATCCTCTCAATTGAGAGTGACCTCCTCTTTCCCTATATCCAGTATATTTTTCTTATACCTCTCTATGTGCATATACAGGGAATCCTAAAAGTCTTCATGCTGTTTTAAGCAATAAAGGCTTAAGATGGCATGAAGACTTTTGGGACACCCTGTATTGTAACTTATTATTATATTTGAATATGTTATCATTATTGTTATTATTATATTTAAAATAAAGAAGAAAGAAAATGAGTGTTTATTTATTTAGCTTACTACGTGTCAGGCACTGTACTAAGTACTTTCAATTATCTCATTTGATCCTCACCACAACCCTGGATGGTAGGAGCTATTTTTATCCCCATTTTACAGATGAGAAAACTGAGGCAAACAGAGAGGAAATGACTTTCCCAGGGTCATACAGCTTGGAAGTATCTGAGTGCAAATTTGCCCTCAGTTCTTCCTGACTACAGTTGTGCTCTATCAATCCACTGTACCACCTACCTGCCCCTTGGTTCATATCCCTTACTAGATTGTAAGTTCCCAAATAATAGGAGCTCAGTTTTATTTAGCTCTTTAAAAATAATATCATCACTACTTTAAAGATGAGGAAAATGATCCTCCAAGACTTCAAATGCTTTCCTAGCAAATCTTCCATCCACTGGAGTAAACTCATATCTCTTAATTCCAAGTCTCATGATTTTTCCACCTATGCCACATTGCCTCTCCTTGAGAGCAGTGACACTGTGTGATTTATATTTGCCTTCCCCCAGTGCCTAACACAGTGGTTTGTATATAATAAGTCCTTTATAAATGTTTGCCTAATTGAATTAATAGCCAGGCACCCAAAGGAAAACCAACAATATCAAATAGGCAAGAATGATAACAGAATTAAAAGGGAGAAAAAGAATGTTTTCTATTTTTTCTTTGAGAAATATAAATCTTTATTCTGACATATTTAAAAATAATATCAAATTTTATTTCATAGATACAGAAACTGATGGTATTCAACTTGCATTTCAGTTCCATTTTATTAACAGTTAAGAATCAGAAAGAAAAATTTTGGTTTGGAGAAGAATTAAGACAGATAGAAAGACCAAGGAAGGGAGAGATGAAGAGACAACCAGATTTAGAGAGAGACAAAAAGAGTGAGTCACACAGAAGGAAGCAGAGAAGTACAGAGAGGTACAGAGAATTACAGAGAAGTACAGGTAGATAGGGAGAGAAAAATTAGAGAGTGCTTGTTTCTCCAATCATTCAACACAGTCATAAACCACATGTAAGAATATCATCCCTAGGGGCAGCTAGGTGGCTCAGTGAGTAGAGTGTTGGCCCTGGAGTCAGAAGGACCTGAGTTCAGATCTGCCCTCAGACACAACACACACACAATCAAAAACCTAGCCATGTGACCTTGGGCAAGTTACTTAACCTAACCCCAATTGCCCTCCAAAAAGCAAAAAAACTTTTTTTAACTTCATATATTATTATTTCATTCTCGGTGCATGCCTTCTGTCCAGAGCTTCAACAGGAACTCCCAGTGCCCCAAGGGGAAATTAAGAGTATGCATCCTTGATCCCATTCCATCCCATCTCTTCCAGTGGATTGCTCCCTTAATCAGCCCCTCTTTTCCACTCATCTTCAATCTCTGCCAATCCATTGACTCCTTTTCCCTACTGCCTAGAAAAAATGTCTATTTCATCACCATCTTTAAGAAAGTCTCACTAGAACCAGCATCCCTAGTAGCTATGATAGTTATAAACACACAAACACATGTAAACACATACCCCTATACATATATAATTATATATTGCATATATATGTGAATATATTAATATATAAATTATATTTATATTTATGTATTGTACATGATATATAAAATATAATTGTTATGTATAATATATAGATATATACAATATGTGGTATGTATGTATTTTGTGTGTATACATACACACATACATACATACATAGATATATAAATTTCTTATCTTTCATGGCTAAAGTCTTTGAGGAAGCCATCTAAAACTGGTGCCTCTACTTCCCTCATTCTCTTCTAAGCCCTCTGAGGTTTAACTTCCAACCTCATCATTTCCCTGAAATTGCTCTCCCCAAAGTTACCAGTAACCTCTGACTTGCCAAATCTAATGGCTTTTTCTTAGTCTTCCTGCTTCTTGATCTTTGATAATTTGGATCACCTTCTTCTTCTGGATACTTTCTCTGCTGAAGGTTGTCTTGACACTGCTCTCTCCTAGTTCTCTTGTTACCTGTCTGACCATTCATTCTCAGTCTCCCTTGATGAATATTCCTCCAGGCTAGGTCCACTAACTGGATGTCAGTTAGATGGGCCTTCTTCCTCTATATTATTTTGCTTGCTGATTTCCTAATCTTCCATGGATTCAATTATCTCGATGTAGCTGATGTTAAGATCTATTTGTCAGCATTAACTTCTCTCCTGACTTCTAGTCTCATTTCACTAACCATGCATTGGACATCTGAAACTACTTCCCATAGATATCTCCAACTATACATGATCAAAATGGAACTCATTTATCGTTCCTCCAAAATTATCCCACCTTCCCAATTTTCCAATTACTGTCAAGGCAACCATCATCCTGAGTGACCAGGGCTCACCAACTTGCTGTCATCCTCAACTTCTTACTGGCATGCAAGTCCAATCTAATGCCAAGTTGTACCATTCCTGCCTACATAACATCATACATCTACATTCATCATATATACATCACAACATCTATATTCACAACTTCATTATATCTTGGAGTTAGAATAGTTGCAAATCAATTTGACTTTTCAACAAATGTCTGAAAGGTGCAGGCCTAGCGCTAGGTGTCTGGGTGGATGTTTGTATCTTTATAGCCCCTGAATCACATGCCCAGCAAGTTTAATAGAATTATATGAGCCAAGAGGACCATGCAAACATAATAGTGAAGTCTAGTCTTTATGTAGCAGGCAGTTATTGTTTAGACACATCCAACTCTTCAGGACCCCATTTGGGGTTTTCTTGGCAAAGATACTGAAGTGGTTTTCTATTTCTTTCTCTATCCCATTTTAATGAAGAACTGAAGCTAAAATAGTGGAGTGACTTTCCCAGAGTCACACAGTATGTGTCTGAGGCCATATTTGAACTCAGGAAGATGAGTCTTCCTGACTCCAGGGTCAGCACTGTGCCACCTGGGTGCTCTTCTGGAGTGATTTGCCATTTCCTTTTCTAGCTAATTTTACAGATAGGGAAAACTGAGGCAAACCAGGGTCACACAGATCATAAGTGTCAGAGGCTGGATTTGAACTCAGGTTTTCTGTACTCCACACTCAACATTCTGTCCATTGTGCCAACCAGCCGCCCTTGTAGGCAACAGGGGGACATTACAAGGAGGGAAACGGCATTCTTTCAAAAAGCATTTATTTTAGGATGATTAGTGTAGCATTTATATGTAATAGTGACTGGAAAGGGCAGACTAGAGTCAAAGAACAACGTAGTGGTGGAAATAGGGATAAATGAAAAAGAATGAAACAATTCATGTTATTAGAAACAAAAAGGAGGTGCTCTCCCAAATTCTACTTCAGTCCTGTGAACTAGCCCTGAGCTTCTGATACAACTTAGTTCTAAATAGATTTGTGCAATGTATCTAATTGATAAAGAAAGTGAAGTAACAGACCAAAAAAAAAAAGTAGCCTTACAATTCAATATAACCACTTGGAGATACACTTTAAAGTAACAATATAAGCCAGAAGGCAACAACACCAGGGTGAGAATTTCCCCCATCAACCACTAACTGCTGTCAGGGGTTCGGAGCCCTCAGCCTCAAAGTCACATGTGGACCTCTAGGTCCTCAAGTGCTACCCTTTGACGGAATCCAAGCTAAAAGCATTTATTCTGTGAAACCTGAACTCAGTCAAAAGACTGCATCTGGGGGCAGCTAGGTGGCGCAGTGAATAGAGTGCCGGCCCTGGAGTCAGAAGGACCTGAGTTCAGAGCTGGCCTCTGACACTTAATCCACACAAACAAAAACCTATCCGTGTAACCTTGGGCAAGTTACTTAACCCCAATTGCCCTAAAGGGGCGGCTAGGTGGCGCAGTGAGTAAGAGCGCCGGTCTCGGAGTTGGGATGACCCGAGATCAAATCCGGCCTCAGAAAATGAGCACCCACACATAAATAATGACTAGCCGTATAACCTTGAGCAAGTTCCTTAACCCCAATTGCTTTAAAAAAAAAAAAAGACTGCATCTGAGGACCTAGAAAGCCATATGTGGCCTTGAGACTGAAGATTCCCCACCCTTGTTAGGTCTTATAAGGCCCAAAGTACCTACCTTAAGGGTTTTTCCAGGGTGGAGGCCTAGAGGAGAAAAAAAAGGTGGGGAGATAAACCTCTGTGGTCTAATAGAAAGAACTATATATTCACAATCAGAGGACCTGGGATCAAAATTTTTTTTTACTATTAAATTACTACTCCATAAGACTCTGGCCAAGTCACTTAACATCGAAGTCTTAAGGTTCCTTATTTGCAAAATGAGGTTGTAAGGGATAATCCCATAGATACTTTCCTATGATGAAACAAAAATGAAGGGGGAAGTAGGCAAATAGAATGGGAGAGGAAGGGGAGACAAATGTTTGTTTTCAGATAGACTCCCACTACCCGTGGGTGCTCACTAACTGGAGGGTTATTGGTGATCTGCTCACTCAGGTTCCTGTGCTTTGAGCAAACCCTTAAACTCTGCCTCAGTGATTTCATCTGTAAAATGGGGATTGATGGCATCTAACTCCTAGGGTTATTAGGATAAAATAAGATAATATTTGTAATATGCTTTGCAAACCTTAAAGCATTATTTATTTTTTAAATTTTATTATCTTTTATTTTTTTAACAAATGCTTTATTAATTTCTTGTTTACATCATTCATTTCCGCCCGATTTTGAGTTACAATTTTTTCCCCATTTTTCCCCCTACCCACCACCCCAGAATAGCAGTCCCACAAGATATCTCCTCATCCAATCTGCTCTCTCCCATATCTTCTCCCATACCCCCTTCGACTTTACCATTAGGGCGAGGTTTAAAGCATTATTTAAATGCTAGCTATTATTATTAGATCTCTGCTTTGTTCACTGATAGCTTTTAATAAAACAGGATTATAGCTCTCGAATTGGAAGGGAGACTATTTAGTTCAATCCTCTCATTTTACGGATAGGGAAACTGAGACACAGGGAGGTGAGGTGTCTTGCTTGGATCACAGCAACAGACTAGATAGGTTCATTTCTACTGTATGTCGAAGAAAAAAAGCCAGCTGAGCCTCCCCTTGAGTAGGGAAGCCCCGAGTCAGATTCGATCTGCACCAGTTTTTCGACCCTGGACAAGTCACTTAAAACTGTCTGCCTCAGTTTACTCACTTTACAGAATTTCTGGTAGCTTCAAATGAGATATTTTTTAAAAGCACTTAGCCTAGTGCCTGATATGCAGTAAGCGCTAAATAAATGCTGTTAAAAAAAAAAAAAAACCCTTTCCTGGATAAATCTAAACCCAATTTACTTCCCCGCCCAAGTCAAAGAAGGATGCCGCTGCCGCTGCAGTGTCCTCCGAATCTTCACAGCCAGTCCTCAGCTAAGCGCGACCCGCCACTCTCCGCACCCAGAAGCTCGCTCCACGCCCACGCCCCTCCCTCCCAAGGACTGTACGTGGCCGTGCTGCCCTTTAAGGGGCGGTCTTTTCTTCTCCTACACAAAGTAACTTGATTGGAGTGAGCCTACCCTCGGACTTGCCGCGGCCTCAGTGGAGCCTGGGTGGGAAGGGGGGAGGGAAGAAGGGAAGGAGGGAGGGGATCCCCGAAGCCGAATAAAGGCGGAGGAGGGAGGAGAGGAAGGGAGGAGGAGACCAGCTGGAGGGAGGAGGCGGTCCCCTCCTCCAGCTTAGATCCCCAGCCCTGTCTCGGCTCTTCTCTGAAACTTTCCCGTGCGTCTGCTGGGGCTGCGGCTACAGCCGCCGGGCGGGCCCCAGGGCGGCCACTGCGGAGCCATGAACCGGCTGGCCAAGCGCGGGAGCGAGACGCTCATTGAGATGGTGGCCACGGATGGTAGGTTCCTTCCCCCAGTCCCTGGGGAAGGGGGACGGCTGGCAGGATGGGCGCGAGGGTGGGGTCCCACGCCAGCCCGCGGATGCCGGGGAGGGAAGATCGGAAGATCGGGTGGGCTGCTTGCCTATCTGACCGCCCAGCCCTGAGCTCAGATCCACGGAGGCGCAGTGACCGTGGTGAGCGGGTGAGCATCCGGCAGCCCCGGAGGGGACGCGGCGGCCTGGGGCCTGGCTGCTAGTGTTCCTTCCCGCTGCCATTCGAGCTCAACCCTGGGTTCTCCCCCTGGGCTGTGGCTCCCGCAGCTGCTGCCCGGCTCCCCACGTGGGGCCGCTCTGGGCCTGGACAGGGGAAGGCAGTAAGGAATTGGGGCTAAGCACATGGGTCGGCCCGGTTCGCCTAGCGCAGGGAGGACCCGGGGCTTAGCCAAGTCTATTCGACTCCAGGAACGCGTCCTCCTGAGCTCCTCCTTGGCCAGGAGGGCGGACAGCGGCCCCCTCTCTATGCCCCAGTCTGCGCCCCCCAGGAATGCTCGGGGAGGGGCGTTTGTGCCCCCTTCTCCATGTGCCCAACCCTGCTCTGAAACTGGGGGCAGCCTAGTCTCCAGCCTTGACTCTGCGGTTTTGGGGCAGCCTCTAAGGGAGAGTCTTCCTTCCTACCATTGATGGGGGTGGAGGGCGGGGTGGGGCGGGGAGGCCTCCCCCTTCGAGCAGCGCTGAGTAATGGAGACAGCAGGCGGCCGGATGGGCGGGGGTGAAGGCCGGGACCGGGGATCGAAGCAATGCCGGGAGAGGTGGGAGGCCCAGCTCTGTGTACCTGGGCCGGGCGGGGAGAGTCAATAGTGTGGGGGGCAGAACTGAACACGGGGCCACCACTCACATTTTCCAGGCGGTGGCTGTTGTAAAACCTGCTGCTTCAGGAAAGGATGTGACCCTGATGTTTATTCCAGGAGATGTCCTCAAGAAGTCTTGGGGAAGGAGGAGTTGGTCATGGCACCCAAGTACTTGGGGGGGTTGGACCACCTGAACTGTATTGCTTCCTTCCCCCCTCACTTAAGAATGGGAGTGAGGTTGTAGCACTGGGGTGGGGCATGGGGTTTGTCTGTCTGGAGTACCATAAATAAGACAGGTCTTATAAAAAGAGATGTCCCCCTGAAAGTCTTACCTGGTCAGGTTCTCCGTAGTACGTTCTTATTTTTAGTCTTTGGCAGGTTTTCACTTCGCCGTTTAAACCTCCCTGAACATATTCGTTCCTTTTAAGGCCTTTTCTCAATCTTTTCTGTGGCTCTACTATACATGCTTTCCAAAAAAGACAAAGTCGGTGATTTAGTGGAATGAGGTGATTATTTCATACAAATTTGGGATGAAATCTTCAGGTCTCCGGTGTCCTCCCTGAAAAGCTCAGCTCTCTTGTGGTCTTGGAGTGTTTTCAGAAGCTCTGGATGGAGGCCTGGTATCTCTCTCAGAATTGGAAGGGACCTGGGGTCTAGAACACTGAGGAGCACAGAATCTCAAGGCAGAGGAAATAGCCTCAAATCCCAGTCTGCAACTTAACTCCCTGAGTGACACTGAGCAAGTCACTTAAGCCCTACGGGCCTCAGTTTCCAAATTGTACAGTGAGGGAGTTCCACTGTGTCCTCGAAAGGCCCTTGTAGCTTTAAATTCAATTCTCCATCCCTTCATAGGAATCCCCTATAGCTGTTGCGTGGAGCTCAGATGTGTGCAAAGTGCTTTATAGAACCCCTTTTCATTTTGCAAAAGCCCCTCCCCCCCAATCATCTAGCCTTCACCTGAAGACCTTTTCCTGAGGGAAACCCACACCTGTCAAGACAGCCTATTCCAGTGTTAGGAAGTTTTTCCTTCTATCAAGTTCAAATCTCATCAATATCCTCTTCCCCCCTGGACCCTCCAACTGGAGGCCAGAACCATGAACTCTAAAACTTCCATATAAGGAGGATCCCAGCACAGGCCTCTCCCTATTTCCTACTAACAGTGTCATTTATGGACTTACTGGGACTTCTCCCAGCATGTACCAGAGCCCGAGGTCAGATTTGAACTCAGGTCCTCTGGACTCCAAGGCCAGGGCTCTATCTACTGTACCACCTAGCTGGTCCTGTCCCCCATTAGATTCTAAACTTCTTGAGGGCGGGGACTGTCTTCCTTTATATTTGTATCCCTAGCTCTTGTCAATAAATGCTTATTGACTGACTAACCCACAAATCTACTTCCCCACAAGTCCTTCCTATTTCTCCTAGTTCTGCTCTTTGGGACTAAGCAGTAAGCCCAATTCCCTCTTCCTCATTACACAACATCTCTGCCAGACTTTTAAATCCTTCAAGTATACTATCTTCTCTACCTTGGAGGCTTTTCTTCTCCAGGATAAATGTGTTAAATTCCTTCAAAGCATGCTAATACATACATATGTGTTTATATGTTAGATGCATGCATGTAGGGACCACATGGAAGACACATATGTGCATCTATAGATACATACATGTATATGTGTATAAACACACACGGGCACAATACAGATTAATGTGTAAATGATCTCTTGTACTCTTGTTATCCTGGTCACTCTCCTGTATAAGTTCCAACTTGTTGACTCCTGAAAATGGGATGGTCAGAACTGAACACAATATTCCAGATAGGGTCCCAAGAGGGTGGATGGTTTTGTTTTTATTTTGGTTTTGTTTCTATTCAAAGCACAGGGACAAAGCAGTCCCTCAAACATGATAGAGTAGTATTTTTTTTCCACTTATTAAAAACCTGATGAGTTAAGAAATACAAGGCCACTAAAAGTTTTCATAACAATAAGAGTTACAATAGAATATTGAGCTTAAAGGGGGAAAAAAAACCCCACCACCAGGTGAAGAGAAATTTATATGATAGCATTGAAATCTGAGCTTTGGGCTTTTCTATGGATCCTAACTGTTTAAATCAACTGATTGACTAGCCTTGTTGGTGTGCTGATCAGTAGGGTATGGGTGCAGCACTTTTTAGGATAGTAATGAGGAAGTATGCCAAATTAGCAATCAGCTCCTGGAGCTTTCTTCTTCATAGAGAAATTGGCTGTTTCTCATCTGTAGAATACTACATTTCTCTACTTTGGTTTCAATGGTCCCAAGGTCTGACTAACTGGATCAGGTTGATTTTTTTTTCTTCTTTTATAGTTTTCTGTAATTCAGTATAATCAACTTATCCAAAGAGATATCTGGCACTAAAAGTTCTGAGACTCATCCTGTCTAGCTTCTGGCCTTCTATGTGTAATGGACAGTTTATTCTTTGAGGTGATAGGAGGGGAAAGGGAACAGGTGGTTATTAAATACTTAATATGTGTGTGCTAAGTCACTTTTGTAATATTAACTTATTTTTGATTCTCAGACCAATCCTATGCTGTGTGTGCTATTATTTCCCCCATTTTATAGCTGAGGAAACTGAGATAGATACATGTTAAGGATTTTGTACAGGGTCATATAGCCGGAAAGTGTCTGAGGCTGGATTTGAACTCAGGTCTTCCTGACTCCAAGACCAGTGCTTTCTCCAAGGCACCCAATAGATTGGTATATCTTTACCACCCATCCTGGGGCTCCCATCCATCTCTAAAATGTCATTTTGATCTAGGTCTGGTTTTACTTATTAGGACTAATACATGGTGAGAATGTATTTTGTACTTCATCTTACATTTTCTGTGGATTGAAGTCAACCTGCTCCTTCTCAGCATGCTTTCTAATGACTCTCCTGGGATGCTTTCACCTTCACCAGTGCTGATGCTGCCACCAGCATTCCTTTCTTGTCTGGATCTCTGCTTCTATTATTTGTGGAGTGGGGTGAAAAAGAGCAGATTAGTTATACAGTGAACTTCAGGAGCTGACTAATCTGATGTGTTTTAGGAGAAGGAGAAATCAGAAGATCAATGATTTCTCTCCCCACTCTTCCCCCACTACTTGTTCATGGGCACAGACCATAAGAAGGTGTTGGGGAGGGGGAAGGAAAAAAGAGAAGGAGCAAAAACAACAGCTGTGGTTAATGAACAGGCAAAGTGTAACCACACCAAGCATTGTATTATATAATCAAGTTGAAGTCTTCAGAGCATGTCACAGAGGCACAGAATCATAGATATGGAAGGGACCTCAGAGGTCCATCTAGTTTAATGGTTAGTTGTTAAAATTATTCTTGTACACATTGGCTACCCATTTTTTGCTGGAAGACTTTCAATGAGATGAACTTGCTAACTCCTAAAGGGTCCATTCACTCTGGGATTGTGCTAATCATCAGGCAGGTTTTTTTTTTCCTCCAACATCAAATCTAAATTCTCTTTGCCTCTAGTTCTCTCCTACAAATACAAGCAGAACATTCATGTAGGTGCCAGGAAGATCACAAAAGAGGCCACAGCATGCAATGAAAAGAATGCGACATTGGGAATCAGAGGATCAGGCTCAAATTCTAGACCTGCTATTACTAGCTACATGATCTTTTGGGCAACTCACTGCCTTCTTGCTGCATTGGGATTATTATTATTGAGTACTTAAAATTTTTTCTACCAATACTACTCTGTGTGTGTGTGTGTGTGTGTGTGTGTGTGTGTGTGTGTGAGAGACAGAGAGAGAGAGAGAGAGAGAGACAGACAGACAGACAGAGGGAGAGAGAGAGAGACAGACAGAGAGATGGAAAGAGAGAGTAGGAGAAAAATAGAAATTTTTTTGTTGATTGAGGTGATATCATCAGTTAGCTCATGTTTGACTCCCAAGAAATGGTTTGTCCCTTACTGCCTTGGGATACATGAAATGGTTGACATTTTATTTCCCTGGACTGAAGGAATGATTGACCATTCCCTAGTCTGTAGAGTGGTGATAAAAAGAGGTCTCCTAAGTATCCTGGAAGAAGTTCTAAGAGAAGCCAACCACAGCAAGAAATTGACTCAGAGCTGTTGACTTAAAATCTGGTAACCACTGGTAGGGTGTGTTAGTCTTATAGATAGAATGACTGAAGCCTGGTGCATCATCTAGTTTCATGATGATGACTTGGGTGAAGAAATTGAGTACTCTATCTTATATCACCATTTTTTTTTTAAAAGAGTCTCAGAACTGAGAGCACCAAGAACAACTTGTATTTTAGGACCAAAGATCCAGAGCCAGAAGCAGCCCAGGAACCATCTAGTCCAATCAGACAACAAACATTTCTTCATTGCACTGGGGATAGAAGGAGGAAAAAATGAAACAATTTCTTGCTTTTAAGGGATTATGTGCAGCATAAAAGGAAATATAATAATAAAGTGCTTAGGGATGAAGAGGGAAAAGTTATACTTGGATTGAGACCTGAAGGAAGTGAGGCATTCTGTGGAGCAGAGCTGAGGAGGAAGAGGAGTGCATTCTAGGCACTGGGCATGACCTGTATAAAAGTACAGAGATGGGCTGTTCTTGGTGAGAAACAGAAAGAAGGACAATTTGTTCACATCATTGAGTATAGGAATGGGATAATGTACAATGAGGTTGGAAAAATTGGTTGGGGCTAGCTTGTGAGTGGTTTAAACATCAAAAAAAAAAAGAGATTGTATTTTATTTGTAAAGCAGTAGGGAAGCAGTGGAATTAATTGTGGAAAGGAGTTACATAGTCAGATTAATCCTGTAGGAAAATTATTTTACCAGCTTCTTGGAGGATAGATTGGAGTGGAAGAGAAAGACTTGGAGCAGAGAGGTCAAGCTGGAGGATATTGCAATGGTATAGGAAAGGGGTGATGAAGGCTAATGTGGGCAATGAGAAGGGAAAAGATGTAATAAGAGTTGCTGTGAAGGAAGAAATGGCAATATTTGACCATTGTTTGGTAACATTGGGGGAAGGAGAATAAGGAACTGAGGAAAGCAAATCTGAGACACCAGAAGAATGGTGATGTTTCCTAAACAGAAATAGGGAACCTTGGATGAGGGACAGATTTTTGGACAAAAATAGGAGCTCTGTTTTGGACTCATTTTTGAGTTTAAGATGTTTATGGCTCATCCAGGTTGAAATGTACAGTACCATTGGTGATGTGCAGCTGGAGGTCAGGAAAGAAACCTGGGCTGGTGTAGTTCTGGATGCATAGAGATGATAATTAAACATGTGGTGGTTGATGTTGTCTTCAAGTGGTAGAGAAGAGAGGATACTAGACAGATCCTTGAGACACACACATGGTTGATGGACTAAGAGGGCATGAAAACTGTCTAAGACAGTTTTCAGTAGTGAAGACTGGGGAGCAGATCAGATATATAGAAGAACTAGGAGAGTATCATGAAGTCAGCTAGTCCAACCCCTTCAGTTTATGAGGGAGGAAACTGAGGCATAGAGAATTTGTGATTAAGTTTACACAGATAGTAAGTTATGGAGCCAAGATTGGAACCCAAATCCTCTGCCTCTAAAACTGGGATGTTTTTCATTTCAACTTGTCTAAGGTCACACAGGTGAAACCCAGCCCAGGTCCTCTGATGCCTAGTTCTGTATGCTTTCTACCTTTCTGTGTTAGTCCTGGATCTTCCAGTAGAACTTCTTATGTGACCTTGAACAAACTGCTTTTCATCTATGGGCCTCAGTTTCCCCTACATAGTGTTAATGTGCTTAAACATTTGAGGTTTTATACCTCTGGCAAGTTTGTAAAAGCAGAAATTACCTCTCTTCCCACCCCCAAAGACTTTCTAAGATAAGATATACCCACCACAAAATAAAATCTAAATTTGTTGCTAGTTTCAGATTTCTGTTACTTAAAATGGGAGGTAGGATGGTGTACTTAGGAGACCCCACAGATGATCAGCTTTTTGAGGTGTATTATTATCCACTTACCTACCACTTCTTTGTAGAAAAGGGTATCATAGAATAGAGAGATGGAAGGGACCTTTTAGTCCATCCTTATTTATAGAAGGGGAAACTGAGGCCAGAGATTTGAATTATTTAAGTCTTAGTGACACAATCAGAATTTGATCTTGTGAGAGAGATCTGTATTTGGAGTCAGAGCATTTGAGTTCAAATCTTGGCTTTGCTCCTTACTCTCTGTGGATGAGATCAGTGATCCCCAAAGTGTGGATCCTAAGGTGTCTCTAAGGCCCAAACTATTTCTGTAATCAGCCATTATTTGCTTATTAAAATACCCCCTCTCTTTTCCTGCAACATATCTGTATGAGGCTGGATTTTTTTCATGTACTTCAACTAAAACAACATTACAACAGATTGAATACGAAGCAGGTAGAAGAATCTAGCTGTCTTCTAGAAAGCTAAGACATTAAAGAGCTTTGCAAAAATATGTAAAACAGAACCATTCTTCTCACAGGTTTTTTTTTGTTATTTGTTATCTTTGAGTTATTTTTCATAAAAATATAATTTTAAACATGTAATAGGTTTATTATTTTTAAATGAATTAATCATTTTTGAAATGATCCATTTTAATTTCTAATATGGTAAGTATTGATAGGTGTAAGGAAATGCTTTTTGTGGTTTTCAATGTTTTTTAAGAGCGTAAAGAGGTCCTGAGAGCAAAAAGTGTGAGAACTTCTGGACTAGAAGATGCTTACAATTCCCTTGTAGCTCTAAAACAGAAATTTTAGGATTTACACTAACTTGTTTTCACCAGACTGCCTTTGGAATGCTTTCATCTATATTCTCATTGGAGCCTTTTCATTTAGGTATGATAGGCCTTGTTTTACTTAACTGAAAGGTAAGAAAGTTGGGATTCTGAGAAATTAGTGAGCCTATGTTGCCAATTGAATCATAAAATGCCTGAGTTGAAAAGGACCTTTGAACTCCCATTTGGCTGTAGCTTTAAAGGGCTTTCCTTACAATAACCCTGTTTTCACAGTGGGATTCATGAGATTATGAGATTTGCTCAGTATCATACAACTAGTAAGTATCAGAACTATAGGGTTTGAATACAGGTCTTTTGACACTGTACCAAACCAAGCTGTAGAATGTACACCCTGAATTTAACCCCCTTATTTAAAAAATGAGGAAACTCACCGGAGAATGGCTAAATAAGTTGTGGTATATGATTGTGGTGAGTGCTACTGTGCTGTAAGAAATAATGAGCTCAGTGATCTTAGAAAAACATGGACAGACTTGCACGAAATAGGAGTGAAATGACCAGAACTAAGAGAATGCTGTATACACTAACAGCGCTATTGTTTTTAAAATGACTTTGAGTGAATAACTATAAAGGATATATGAAGAAAGATACTATCTACATGCAGAGAAAGAACTGATAAGTAGAAGTATGTATAAAATAATTTTACATACATATGTGTGTGTATATATACACATATACATGTTCATATATGCATATTATAACTGTATATATACAGATACATGCACTTATTTGTATCTGATGGTAGCCATCTGGGGGGAAAGGGGACAAAAAAGACATTTACATGATAATCTTATTACATATTTTAAAAGAATAGCAAGTTGTACATAATAGATTTGCAGTTTAATGTGCCATCATTGTTTTTGTTATACTATATTATGGAAATGCTTGTTTTATTCCATAAATTAAAAATAAAAATATGCATATTTTTTTAAAAATAAGGAAACTGAGGCCCACAGAGATTGTGACCTGCCTGAAGCCTGACAGCTGTTAATGTCGGGATTCAGGATTAGAACCCATGCCTCCTGTACTCCATTTCTCTCCCTCCTCCTTCCTAGTACAGTCCTGTGATATCATCAACATGGGAAACTTATTTCAGAAACCCCCTCCCCCCCACATTGAGGCAGAGCTCCATTTTGTTTGAAACATATCCTCTTAGAGTAATCTGGGGAATGTTAAGTAATTTGCTCATGGTCACCTGCAAATATGTGTCAAAGGCAGGTCTTGAAACCAGATCTTTTGGATTCCAAGTTTGGATGCCTAACTTTTAGGCTGCATTTCTGCTCTGTACTTAATCCTGTGAATGTCAATGTTGGGTTTTTATTTTTTTTGTTTCCTTTTCTTCCAATATGTATTACAGCAACATTTCAGAAATTACAAGATAACATATCCTATACCAAAACAATTTGAAGCTACACAGACCTCTGTTAAAAAGGGTTTAGAAACTCCATCTTTGACACACTGACACATTTGCTTCTAAGTGTTTACCAACAGTTCAGATTACTTGTAAGTAATAATGAAATGTAGTCCTCAGATGCCAGGGACATATGGCTAGGAAGATATGACCAGAAATATTGCTGGGAGGGATTGCTATGGGAGAAATGTAACCAAGTTCATTTACAGAATCACAGAAGGAAGGGACCTGAACACATGAATCCCCTCTAGGATACACATCTCAATTTTTAACATTCATTAAAAAAAATTGAGTTCCAAATTTTCTCCCACTCCTCTCCACCCCAAGACCAAAAGCAATTTGATATAGGTTATTTATGTACAATGTACAATGAATATCTCAGGTAAGTTATCAGTCTTTTCAGCTTCCATAGTAAAATCTGTAGTGAGGTAACATAGGCCCTAGCCATTGTTTAAACAATTCTAATTATTGAGAAATTTTTTCCTTATATCGATGTTACATATACAAAAGAGGTGTCATACTACTCAGTAAGACTCCCAAGTACTCAGGAACCAGATTGAAATATAATTGGGAAATGTTTCACAATAAATTAAATACAGTATAACACGAGCAATGTGAATTTGTGGTTTTTTAAGTCAATATGAGTCTGCAGTTGCACAGCTCTGTTTTACATAATATCGTAGATTTAGAGGTGGAAAGGGACCTCACAGGTCATCTAGTTCAACCCCCTCATTTTACCGTTGAGGAAAGAGGACCCAGAAGGTTATAGTGACTCCCATAAAGGCACTTGGGGAGTAAGAAGTAAATGTTGTTGTTCAGTTATTTTCAGTTGTGTCTGACACTTTGACCCCATCTGGGGCTTTCTTGGCAAAGATACTGGAGTGCTATTTCCTTCTCCAGCTCATTTTACAGATGAAGAAACTGAGGCAAGCAGGGTTAACTGACTCTTCCAGGGTCACATGGCTAGTGTGTGTCTTGAGACCAGATTTGAACTGAGCAAGATGAGTCTTCTTGACTCCAGGACCTGTTATTCATGCCATCTAGTTGCCCTTAAGTAGCAAAGGCATGATTTAAATTGAAGTCCTCTGACTCTAAATCCAAATGGCTTTCCAGTACTCATAGATTTACTACCCTCTCCCCCACCTCTCCTCCACACCAGGTAGAACAAATTTAATCCCTCTTCCACAAAGTAGCACTTCCCTCCTCCTCCCCCAAGACTGGTCTTCACTAGGTTTAAGTGGTTTCTCTTTTAACTGATTCTCATATGGCCTAAACTTGAGGCTCTTCGCCCTCCTGGTTGCCCTCATCTGGGAACTCTCTTGCATATTAATGTTATTCCTAAAATATGGTACTGAGACCTGAACACACTACTGCAGATGGGGCATGACCAGAGGCACGGTACCATGGGAGAATCACCTCTTTCCTGGGAGTCTTGCCTTTCTCTGGACAGCACAAATTCCTGTTAGCATTTTTGCCTGCCAGCTCACAACTGGCTGACTCATGTTCAACTTGGAGTCCACTAAAACCCCCAGGCACATGTCATCTGGAATTTGGCCTTTTTTTTTTTTTTAAATATGTTTAGACTGGAATAAGCTTTATTTTTATCTGTCTATGAGGAGTTTATTAAGCACATTCATAGGGTATGTGGTTTACCTAATTCAACTCTCTGAAAGGCCCTAATTTCTTAATAACAGTTTAATGAAAGTTTGATGAAGGTGTTTATCTTGGAATTTCACTCATGTGGTCTCTCCTTCCCCTGAAGAGTAATGGAAGTTCAGTATGCTTTTTTATTAAAAGTACTTAACAAACTACTGCTTATTTCTTCTTGTTGTTGAATTGTTTTGGTCATGTCTGACTTTTTGTGACCCCATTCGGGGTTTTTTGGCAAGGATGCTAGAATGGTTTGCCATTTCCTTCTCCAGTTCATTTTACAGATGAGGAAACTGAGGCAAACAATGTGAAGTGACTTGCTCAGGGTCACATAGCTAGTCAGTGTCTGAGAACAGATCTGTACTCAGGAAGAGGAGTCTCCCTGACCTGGCACTCTATTCACTGGGCCACCTAACTGCCCTACAGTTTCCTTACTTCCATGAATGAAGTACATAGCCTGTTAGAAACTGGAGCAAGGAGAGGAACCATTGATGATATCTGAACTGGAAAAGATCTGAGAGGTTGGCTCTTCACTCCCTCATCTGATAGATGAGGAAACTAAGGGCCAACACAAATAGATCTTAATGTTCCTGAAGACTAATGTTTTTCTAACAGACATAAAGATATACAAGTTACATGACAATAGGAAACTTTGGATTTGCTTACTCTTCAAAGAGAGTAGAAAGCTTACTTTTGAAAGAGTAGAGAGAATCCTATCAATGAATTTATAGATGGTAAGCCATAGAAATCTTTAAGATGTTAGATCTTCCCAAACCCAGTGGGAGCTCCCTAAATGATACACCCTGTTGCCATTCATTGATAGTCTCCTCTCTACTGGCTTTTAAAAATAAACTTTCTACTCTCTTTTATAAGTAAATTTAGAGCTGGAAGCAAAAATAAAGGTCATCTAGGCTGATCTGCTCATTTTCTACATGAGGAAACTGAGACCCAGGGAACTGAATTGTTTCACCAAAGATCACATGGGTAAATGACAGGAACAGAATCTGAAGCCAGTTTATCTGTGTCTCTTTCCAGTAAGGTGGTTTCAATACATGACATTGTATCTCTGTTTTTGCCTGGATGCCTCCTAACCCCATTTTTAGAATATATCATATGCCAAAGATAGGCTTTTGTTTCACCTCACCTCTACTCCTTAGAATCCCTAAATTTCTTCAAGATGTGGGAAAGGTGCCACATCTTTCCTATAGGAAGCCTTTTACAATCCATGGTGAGTCAATGCACTCTTTGTTTTGAAAATATGTGGAATTATTTTGTCTGTATGTTGTGTTTATTTACCTATGGACATGTGTCTCTCTTTCCCCCATTTCCTTACCTTCTCACCCATACTATAAACTTGTAGAAGACATAGTCCTAGCACATTTCCTGGCATATTGTATGCCTTTAATAAATATTTGTTGCATTGAATTGAATTGCAACCTTTTAACTGGCCATTAGCAATGTTATAGAGAACATAGAGAATGGAGGTTGCATTACAGTACCCAAATGACTCGTCGCATTTTAGATTAAGTTTAATATGGGGAATTTTGAGAATGCTGGCAGAGTCAGTATCTAAGTCAATTAGGGTACAACAACTAGGGGGCATTTTGGGAATTTCTTAATGTTGCCTTTTGTTGAAATATAAGTGAAGGGACAGCTAGGGCGTGCAGTGGATAGATCATAGGGCCTGGAATTAGGAGTTGAGTTTAAATCTAGCCTCATTAGCTATGTGACCCTGGGAAAGTCACTTAACCCTGATTACCTTTCCAAAAAGCCCCAAAAGCAAGCAAACAAAAATGTTTAGTTTTTTTTTTTTAATTAAGATGCCTAATGCCAGAAACTTGTGTGCCAAGGACAGAGTTTTGTGGTATTGAACAAATGTGGAAGGTCATAGCCTCTAGTGGACAATTATAAATGGAGAGACAATTTCTAGACCTTGAGAGGGCCTACAAATATTGAATCCTGGCTCTGGTGACTGGTGGATAATCATCTTTTATTTCTTGAATTTGTATCAATTTCATAAAAAGATACTTGGGTTGACTTCTGAACTATTGAACTAACTAATCAAAACCAAGTCTTTAGGAATTAGCTACCAAGAGACACTCCTTTCCCTTCCTATTTTTAGAAGGTACTGTGTGGCAAGCTACACCCCCAAACCCATATTCATTTCAGTGGGATTTGCTAGGCTCACTGAATTCAGTTCTATTAATAGGTTAGAGTCCACTGATCTATTATGTCCGCTGCCACTTTCACACTGAGATAAAACTACTTGAAAATCACTCCTCCAGTGATAAAAGATTTCCCTCCCCCTTCCTCAAACAAACCAAAACAAAACATTCTGGCTTCTTGTGATGGATTTGGAGTCAGAGAACTTGAGTTCAAAGCCCAGCTTTTCTACTTATTCCCTGTGTGACCTTAGCCAAGTCATTTTCCTTCTCTAGGCTTCATTCACCTCAACTATAAAAGAAGAGAATTACAGTAGGTTGCTGACCTCCAAGGTCTATTTGAAATCTTAAGTTTTCAATCTTATGATCTGGGTAATGTCAGACCTGTTTTATTCCCCTCCCCACTTTATTGATTATTCAGATAATAGCCTCTTTTTCACAGGTGTAGACATCTGAAAGAGTCATCATGAATGTGCCATAATCTTTATTTCTTTTTCTTTTTTTTTCTTTTTTCTTTTTGGAGGGGGGAAGGCAGGGCAATCGGGGTTAAGTGACTTGCCCAAGATCACATGGCTAGTAAGTGTTAAGTGTCTGAGGCCGTATTTGAACTCAGGTCCTCCAGACTCCAGGGCCGGTGCTCTATTCATTGCACTAGCCAGCTGCCCCTCAAGTGTCTATTTCTAAGGGTTGTTTGGGGCTCATATGAAACAATGTCCATAAAGCACTCAGGTCTAACTTTAAGGTGCTATATACATGCTTGGTGTCATTACTATTATTTTTATCACCTCTAACACTAGCTGTCCTTTATATATACATCTCTGGCTACAGGAAAATAGTGGAAGGAATAGGGTTGGATCAGGGCTACTTCTTCCTCACTCTTGGTAAAAGGAATGAAAGGGCCGTGTTCAGCTCCCAAGTGAGCTGCACCTTCCAAGATGGAGGATGTTAGCATGTGTCAAAATGGGGCCCTACACACTAAATAACAACTCCTGTTTACATTGTTTATGTTACAAAGTGCTTTGTATCCATTATCCCATCTAGTCCCCTTGTCAGCCTCCAGAGGTAGATTGGATAAGGATTACTTTATAGATGATGAGACTGAGGTTAAACGGTAAAGTGGGTAAGAGTTCTGGACCTGGAGTCAGAAAGACCAGATCAAATGCAGCCTCAGATACTTTCTAGCCATGTGACCCTGCACAAGTCCCTTAACCTCTGTCTGCCTCAGTTTCTTCAGGTGTAAAGTGAGGCTTATAATAGCACCTACCTTCCAGGGTTGTTGTGAGGACCAAATAAAATAATAGTTATAAAGCACTTTGCAAATCTTAAAGCACTATACGAGTTACGTTTATTGGGGTACTTAGGTGGTATAGTGAGAAGTACCAAACTGAGAGTCAAGAAACCTCACGTTGCTGAGTAAATATCCAACCTCCAACATTTACTAGCTATTCAACCCTGGCCAAGTCACTTAAACCTCTGTTTGTTTCAGTTTCCTCAATTGGAAAATGTGACAATCAAATGAGATAGTTGTAAAGTGTTTACCACAGTGCCTGGCTGTAGTAAGTACTGTAGATAATATTTATTTTCTTTCGCTCCCTTGCCCTTCCCTCGTATGTAGTGAAGAGGGGCTCTACTCATCAGCTTGATAAATCTGCTACTTTTCATTCAAATGTAACCTTATTGTTGTGAATATGTTAGACTCATTAATGGTGGTCCTACAGCTAGAAATTGTGAATCCAGGAGAAACAGAGCTTTTGGGGGCTGGGGGAAAGTTCAATTTTATTCCTGCTCAATTTGAGGTGACGATGGAACATCTTGTGGGTGATAGGAGATTTGAGTCTGGAGTTCAGAAGAGATGCTAGTGCTGGAGAAAGATGTGAGAGTCATCTACCAAGAAGAGGTTATTAAAGATGAGAGAGGAAATAATATTGCCAAGTGAGAGGTTATGGATAGAAAAAAGATAAGAAGAGATGAAGTAAAGGTTAGGGTTACTCCTCAGCACATAGTCTGCATGGGGTGATCACACCTCTCCTTACCTGCTACTGTCTCATTTCCCTTCATTATTATCCTAGGTTCTAAGGCAATCAAGGAGTATGCTTTGACATCTCTGTTTTAATGACAAGAAATGCACCATCTCTAATCAATTGCCTTAATTTATTAAATCTTATTTATTTTTTAAATTCTCTGACACTTAATAATTCTGTGATCTTGGAAAGTAGGGGAAGCACACTTTTCTCTTCCACATCTCCAGGGTTAGAGGTAGAGTGCTTCCGCATTCTGGAAAATCTGCATCAAATTTTTTGGTCTTCACTTTGTACCACAGAAGAAGTCTGATTTTTTTCCTTTTTCTTCTATGGGGTGTTTACAGTACCTTACTGTAAAATTTGGTCTATATTATATAATACTATGCATATATTTTATGCATTTTTGAGTTTCTAAACTTTGAAATTCCCCATTTAATTTCTTATGCTGATCCACAATATATCAAAACTGTCATGGGGGAAGTTGCAATGTGGAAGGGAAAACTGTATTCAAAATTAAGACTAAGTTTGCAGAGAAAGTGCTGACTGGAGTCTGTAGAGGGAGTTTACTATACCAAAGAAATCATAGTTCTAGTTCATAACCCTATTGTTTATTGGTATATTTTTATATTCTTTACTTAGTGAATTGGAGAAACCTTTTTCTTCCATTAAGCTTCTGCTCCTGTCAAACAGCTGTCAAACTCTGAGGTTTAAGAAAACATTCAGGTTACACACTATGCTTGCTATTTTGCTAAATGTCAACAACAATAAAACAAACTCCTGAATTTATCATGTATCAGCTCTGAGAAAGATAATAGGAAGTCTCTTGTAGCCAGCACTATAATTACTTACTTACCTAAACTCTGGAAACATAGACCTATCATTTGATTCTCTCATGAAACCAATTAAAGTCTTTTCTTAAGAATTCTCTTCACATTTCTTTGAAAGATAAGGATTAAACCTATTTCTCTTAGGAAATAAGCTCTCTTAATCCTCTGTCCTTTTCAACCATTCAGTTAGCAGTCTCTCCAGAAGGACAGTTGAATTTTCTATCTCCTCAGATTCCTCATTTAGGTTAGTAATTTTAAGAGTCCAGTCCATAATCACTTTAAGATCCTACTGAATCTATTGTATCTGTGAGAGATTCTTTTTTTTTTTTGCCTTTTTTTTTGGAGGGCAATTGGGGTTAAGTGACTTGCCCAAGGTCACACAGTTAGTTTTTATGTTAAGTGTCTGAGGCTGGATCTGAACCCAGATCCTCCTGACTCCAGGGCCGGTGCTTTATTCACTCTGTGAGAGATTCTACTGAAGTGATGTTACAGAGGGAAGATAGCTGATAGTGACTCTAGGAAGCATTAAGGTTCAGATGTTTGCTCTTCAAACATTTATTGAAGGAGATATATTACTCTACCATCTTGGCTCCGCCCCCTTCCCCCCTGCCCACAGGGTCCTATAGTAGAAAGAGTTCAGAGTCTGGAATTTGGGGTCACATCTCAGTCATTCCACTTTCCCTTCTCTGCTCAGCTTCCTTATCTGTAAAATGGACCAGATGGCCTATAAGGACTTTCATGATGCAGTGATAAGACCAATGAGAGAACCTTGGGGAACATTTATTATCTATAAGAACTTTGGAACTGATTGTGTGACAGAGACACCGGCAGAAGATTACCCACTATCAAGTACCTGCATCAAAAAGGCACTGTGCTGTATGAGCAAAGCAGAATTGAACTAAAAATAAAAGGGAGATGCACAAATTTAAAGAACCTGCCCCAAATGTTCACGAGAACTAATTGGGCCCAACCTGTGGTAGAGCCTCTGAGCTCTTACTGGTTTGATCAGTCACAATCAGACATGCTGTACCTTGACTCCAACCTTCCATTTGGGTCTTCTCTGAGAACAACAGACAACAACCAATCATATAATATGGGGAAGAGGACAAGGCATCAGGAAAGTGACTAGAGGCGGGCAGACATCCAGGAGGGTTCTGTGATGCTAGAATGTCAGTCACTCTGTAAAAGGTTTCCTTTAGAAGTACTGTATTACCATTTGTTACTAGATTTCTTTATAATGCTGTTGGATAGAATCCTAGGGTAGAAAGAGCTCATACCAAATATAGTTGAAACTACTGTTCCTCAAGTGGTTGAGTGAGTCTTTGCTAAAGTATCTGTTTATATTTTTCATGTATAAAAAGGCCTTCCTCTGATTTTCTGCCTGGCTGTTGTGGTCTGGTCTAGATTAGGGATTTTTTTTACCTTATCATTAAAAAGCAAACCAGAGAGAGTGGTTTTTTTGTTTAGTTTTGTTTTTTTAATGAATAGTTCCCTGCCTTGTTAAAACAATGGCTTTGTGCATTCCTGTGATTTGTTGGGTGGGGAGAGGGAGGTGGAAATAAAAAGTACTGGGAGTACAGGCTGATAAAAATTAGGCTACCTAAAGGTGACCAGGCAACATTTCCTGAGGGTGGACCAGGCCTGTGTCTAGACTCTCTTTGGTTTTTTATTGTATTACAGTAGGATATTGGAATTTAAAGGCTGAAAATAATTTGACATATCCCCTATAGTTCTAAGGGCTTCTTTACCTGGGGTCCATGGATCCTCAAGGGATCTGCAGAGGACCCCAAGTTATCTGAAATCTATAGATTCCTAGGGGGCCAAATGTCAAGTTGACATTTGTCCTGAGCCTTGAAGGAAACTAGGTATTGGAAGAAAAGACAGTGAGGAACCAGTACATTCAGGCATGGGGATTAACCCTGGCAAAGGTCAGTAGGTGAATGCAGTAGGGATTTGGCTAAAATGTTCTAGATTAGATGGAGCAAATCACAAAGGACCAGAGGATGCTTGTTGAGCAATGACTTAAATTATACTCCTTCTCTCCCTCCCCCAATAGTTAATGAGTTGGTAAGTCTGCTGTTAGCTAAACAATTTCAAATCAGGTTACAAACAGGATAGGAAAAATATGTATGTTTGTATATTTGGGACTAATATGTTCCACCACCATATTAGTCTCTCTACCTCTCTCTTTTTATTCTTTTAGTTCTAGGCACCAGGGATTTTTTATTTTATATAAAATTTTACTGACATCTTTTATCATGATATACCCTACATTTTCCAATGGACCCCTTGTGTTTCCCCTCCCAGAGAGCCAGTTCTTATAATAAAGAAGAAGAAATAAAGTTAAGAAAATAATAAACAACCAATCACCTATCAAAAACAGCCCATATTCAGTATTGCCTACTCTATCCCCATCAACTTTTCCAAGAAATGGGGAGGGGGCCAAGCACTACTTTTGAGGAGGGATCACTGAGAAAGTGGAATTTAATCATAGGTGAGTCAGACCACAGCATCTGAGGGTAATTTAAAGGAAGCAAGGAATGATTTAGCAGGGGACTTAAGGGATATCTTAAGGGATATGATTTTGATCTTTAAATATTTGAAGGATTATAGTGGGAGAAAGAATATTATATTTATTATGTTTAGTCTAAAAGGGAAGAAAGAAATAGGACCCCATGATAGAATTTATAGGTGGGCAGATTGTGTAATATAAGAGGGGAAGAACTAGAATTTATTCAGTGGAATAGATGACTTGAAGTCATGTGTTCCTTGGCCCTGTGGGTGGGGTGGGAGTGGGCAGGCTTTAGGCAGAAATTGGATTCCTGACTAATTCTTTTCTTTTTGGTTGTTTTTGTGTTTTGAGAGGCAATTGGAGTTAAGTGACTTGCCTAGGGTCACATAGCTAGTAAGTATCTGAGGTTAGATATGAATTCAGGTTCTCCTGACTCCAGAGCTAGTACTCCATGTATGCCTTAATTAATTCTTGTTCATTCTTTGTGTCATTTCTGACTTTGTGGCCCCAAAATACTAGAGTGGTTTTGCCATTTCCTTTTCCAGCTCATTTTACAAATAAGGAACTGAGGCAGAGAGGGTTAAGCGACTTGCTGAGCTAGTAAGTAGGATGAATCTTCCTGATTCCAAGCCTAGTGCTCTCTACTCCCTAGCTGTTCCCTTATAAATGTCAGTGCCACTTTTGGCAAGGAGTTTAATTAGATTGAGTAAGAGAAGGATGTGGGGGCTGGTGTACAGCACCTAGATGGTTCAGTGGATAGAGCTGGGCCCAGAGTCAGGAAGACCTGAGTTCAGATCCAGCATCTGATACTTAAGCTTATCTGTGTGACCCTGGGCAAATCACCTAACCTCTGCTGGCCTTAATCCACTGGAGAAGGAAATAGCAAACCACTCCAGTCTTTGCCAAGAAAACCCCACAAACAGCATTAGTGTGCTGTGAACCAAGGAGTCATGAAGAATTGGAGAGGACTGAACAACAATGGCAACAATTGCACAAGTAGCATTGGATGACTGTCCTCTGTCAAAATTGTAGGAGTTGGGACACTAGTTTTAGGGGCTAGGGTAGTTTCCAAGAACTGAGAAGCTCTTGTATTAATGAGGGCTGCTCCAGTGAATTGAATTAGGGAAAAAACCTCATAAAATGTTTCATTTGTGATTCATATTTGTCAAAGCATCATCAAATAGAGTTGATATGTCTTAGTCATTTAGTTTTGCTCTTTCTCTCTAAGTAACTATTTCTGTTTGTAAACTGGAGGAGGCCAGGACCATTCATCATTTGTGTCATTGCTGAGATTGTCTGGCCTGTGCGATACTTATCACCTGCCTGAACCCAGTAGCAGTAGAACCTGAGGGATGATGACAGCTTTCTTACCTGGAAACTTGGGAGCTTATTTCTAGATGACCCTCGAACTCTTCTTCTACATCACACTTGATAACCATGGCAGTCCTTTAAGGCTCTTTCCCTCTCCCTCCGTATACTCCTTTGCTTGCTGATCTCATCAGCTTCCAAGTAGACAATTATTGTTTCCATGCAGATGACTCTCAGGTCATGTTGTCCTATTTAGACCTCTCTTCTGAGAACCATTCTTCAATCTCCAACTGTTCATTGGATTTTTCAAACTGGATACATGTCCAAAATCTTCCCATCTTTCTAATTTTCCTCTTAATCTGAGGAGGGCATCATCATTCTCCCAGGCACCCAGGGACAAAACCCAAGCATCACCTGCAGCTCCTCACCATATCTCCCCTCTCCCATTTTCAATCTCTTGCCAAGTCCTATTGATTTTACCTTTGTAGCATCTCTTGTATAGCTGCCCTGTTTCCTCCTGACATTGCCACAATCTTAGTGTAGACCCTCATCTGCTCACACCAGGACTTGCAGCTGCCTTCGGGTTGGTCTCCCTACCTCTCTCTCCCCACTTCCATCCATGATTCACTCAGTTATCAAAATAATCTTTTAAGTGTATATTTCTCCCCTTGAGTCCTCCCCTCCCCCTGACCCCCACACACATTCAATACATTCCATTAACTACCTATCACCTCTAAGTTTAAAAATAAAATAATCTGTTTGGCTTTTAAAGCCTTTTATAACACGACTGCCTTCTACCTTTCCAAGTCTTATTACATGTTCCTTAAACATTCTGTGCAAGCCAGCAAAAATGGCCTCATTGATTTTCCTCTCCCAATTCATGGCATTTGTAAAATGAAGCCATTCCCCAGACTTGTAAGTCTCCACTCTCTCTCATCTCTGCTTCTGGATTTCCCTTGGCTTCCTTCAAGCCTCAGGTATGGTCCAGCCTCCTCTGGAAGAAGTAAGTGTTTCCCAGTCCTCTTTCATCTTCATGTCTTCCCTCTGAGATCATCTCTGGTTTATGCTGCTTATATTTTGTTTGTAAGCAGTTGTTAACACTACTCCATCATTAGACAGTAAGCTCATTTGGAGCAGACTTTTTCTTTCCTTCATATCCCCAGGTCTTAGCACAGTGACTGGCTCATAGTGGTGTTTAACAAATGTTTAGTGATAGATGGCCACTCAAAACAACTGTTTCCCATGTCTACCTTTTCTTTCCTAACTAGATTTTCAGTTTCTGGAGGGCAGGCAAGGCAGATATACTGGTTTCATTTTCCCACTGGCCTAGCAGAGTCCTGGGCTTCTACTAGGCATGTACTAAATGTTTTGACTGCTAAATACCAGGTAGGAGAAGTGGGTTGGGGAGGGAGAATAGGAACAGTGGGGAAATAAAGTAAAAAACAAAGTAAATAAATAAAGTAAAAAACAAAAAAAAGCTTGGGACCTTTCAGGAGTGGTGGGCCAAAGTTCTAAGTTCAGCTCTTCCAGTGTGCCTAGGAGGGAGATTGATTTTCTAGATAAGAAAACTCAGATCCAGAAAAGGGATGGGATATGCCCCTGAAACGGGAGGGGGAGTGATCTGGAGACCATCAGGTGCCTAAATCAGGTGCCAGGACAGCAGGTCTTGTTGAGTACATGTGTGAGTGGGTCCAGAACAGGTCCCACAGTTGGCCTTCTATGTAGGTGGGGGCCATTTAAGATCCCTGGGAATCTTGTGCATGTTTTGGAAAGCTCTTCAGGCCTTTGGTCTCCTTGCCAGAAATTCCACCAATCAGCGATTTGTTTGAGTTAACTGATCTGTGCTTCCTCTTTGAAAATGAAAGTACCCTGAACATAACAGAGATTAAGGCTCAGCAAATGCCACTTAGATAAAAATGAAATGGTAACTAAGCTTTAACAGGGTTTCATAGAAGAGTGACTAGTAAGTCTTAAACTGCTATGTTAAATGTGAGTTGGCAGTCATTTTTCCATCCCTATGAACCAAATAGTACAAGTGTTAACCCTGTTTGACAGATGAGGAGACTGAGACTTCGAGGTCACAAAGTTATGAGATTTTAACCTATGTGTTTTGAGTTATACTACTCTTTAGACACTTCATAAACAGCTATCTTTAATAAGATCTTTTGGCTATCCAAATCTATTTGCCACCAAAATAAAATTAAAAAAAAATCATTATGACAACTAAACCATGAATATGGATGTCCATTTTTATTTCTTTTAGAGAAATTGGAATATCATTTATTTGGGGCCTTTTGGGGAGAGAACACTGCAGCCTGCTCACCTGAGATTCAACAATTCAATTCAAAAAATATTTTTAAGACAGTAGTGAAAAGTGTCACAATAGATAGAGGATCAGCCCTGGAGTCAGGAGGACCTGAGTTCAAATCCAGCCTCACACACTTGACCTTTACTTGCTATGTGACCTTGGGCAAGTCACTTAACCCCAGTTACCTGGGGAAGGGGAGAGTCATAGTGGAAAAGCAGGAAAGATCATTGGATGTGAAATAAAAGATTCTGGCTCAGAATTCCTTTTTTTGCCAATTACTACCTATGATTTTATGCGAATTACTTAATCTATCAGCCTCAGGTTCCTCATTTAAAAAAATGGAATTGGACATCCTGACTTCATAGGTCAGGCTTACCTCTAAATTTATTATTCTCATTACCTGCTATGTACAGGTTACCATGGCTTGACACTGGGGAAATGAAGACCAAAACAAATAGACAACAACAAAAACAAGTTGCTACCTTCAAGGAATTTCCATTCTACTAGGTGTAGACTTATAAACAAAGAAATAAATATAAAATAATTTGAGAAGGCACATGCAGTAAACTCATGATTTCAAGGACCAGGTCAAACCTTCATTCAGAGAGGTGGGGCCTAAGCTAACTCTTGAAGGAAGCAAAGAATTCTGGGAGGCAGAGAGAAGGAAGAGGAAGCCTCTGTGGGATGAGTGAATTCCTTCTTAAGTATGTGGGACAGCTTGGGCAGAAGTATGAAGGCAGGAGAGAATGTCAGGTTGAGGGAGTTGAAAGCAGGCCAGTTTTTTCTCTGTAGCCTAATGTAAAAAAGAGCATTTTCATATATAAGTGGGTATCCTTACCTTCTACACCGAAGTAGATGTTTTATAAATAGAAGTCCAAACTCTGTCCCACCCCCAAATACACAAATATAACAACAGTCTCCTAGAAAGTCCTCAAAAACAAGTCAGATTTATAAGTTTGGGAGATATTAGTCGCTTCAAGATAAGCATGGCCAAGTGCTAAACCATGATTGGGGAATAAGGTATTTGGCATTTTTTTTTTTTTGGTCACTCTTCCTTTTCTCGAAATTGATCCCAGACCATAATAAGTCCTTTAGTCAAATTTAAAATCATAGACTCTGGAGATACAGGGACACTTGCCATTCTTGCATACTACATGCTTGGCTTCTGGCTGTTGGGACCATAGTTATCAGTCTGATTTGGAAGCATCTGGTTTAGCTACAGGCCTCATCCCTTCTCCTACTAAGCTGTCTCACTGAGGTATATATTGTGGTCCCTAGGGGAACCAGGTAAAGTACTTGGATATATCTATATGTGGCCCTGTCCCAACAACTGCAAAAACAAACATGTATAAATAGATAAGGTCTGAAAAATAAGGAGAACGTGGAGTATGTAGTATTACAAAGCAATATTCTGAGACTTGGGAGGTCCAAATTTCTGGTTAAAGATCTGCCATTTTCTAGCCAAGTGATTTTAGTCAAATATATCCTTCTGAAAACCTCAAGGCCCTTTCTATCCCTCTTTTCTCTCCCCCTTCCCGCCCCCTGCCCCTTCCCCACTTCTCTTTTTCTCTTTCAATGTAGCTTCTTTAAGAAAAAGCTTGTAAATTCTCTCTCCTATATTCCTCACGTTTGCAGTAGCTTAATTTCTTTTTGGACCACATATTTTTGCAACTGATACCCTTAGTAAGGAAATAAGGTTACTGAAAAGTTAGTGAAACAGATATAAGTCTTATAGTCCTAAATCTAGGTGGATGGAATAAAACCTATTCCCTGTGCCCTTTATTTTCTCTCTCCCTCTTCACCTGTTTTATTCAAACAGATTACCTCCTTAGAGCCTTCCCTCACCCCACAGCTAAGTCTATAGGAAATTTTCTCCCCTTCTCCTAGGACCTTGATTTGTTACTCTGGTGCTTTTATACATTACTTTGTTTCTCATTTGTATATGGAATGTTTCTTTATGTTTCTCATTTGTATGTGGAGTATACTATACAAAATTGCAAACTCTTGATAACTAGATCCTATCTAAACTGTGTATCTTCCACAGTGGTTCCTACCACGTTCTATAAATTTTAGGCTTTTTTTGTTTGTTTTTTGGTTTTGCTTTTTGGAGGGGGGAAGGTAGGGCAATTGGGGTTAAGTGACTTGCCCAAGGTCACACAGCTAGTTTGGGGTGTGTGTGTGTGTGTGTGTGTGTGTGTGTGTGTGTGTGTGTGTGTGTGTGTGTGAAGTGTCTGAGGCCATATTTGAACTCAGGTCCTCCTAACTTGGGGGGGTGGGGGTGGTACTCTATTCACTGTGCCATTTAGCTGCCCCTAAATTCTAAGCTCTTGATACATATTTGCTAAATTAATTGAAAGAAAGCAGTGAAAGTGTTTTGGAAAAGGGTAAAGCTGCTATTTTCTATTGCTAGCCACTTACAAATTATTGTTTCCCTTTCTTTTTATTTTTAAAATTTATTCCAAATATTTATATTTTATTTTTTTGTAATTACATGCAAAAATAATTTTTAACATTTGTTTTTTTAAATTGAATTCAAAATTCTCTCTCATGTTTCCCCCTCCTTGAGAAGATAAGCAATTTAATATAGATTATACTTGTACAGTCAGGCAAACCATATTTCCATATTAGCCTTGTTGCAAAAGAAAGTGCAGACTCAAAAACCTTAGAACTAAAAATAAGAGAAAATAACAAAAATTATGCCTCTTGGGGTGACTAGGTGTCTCAGTGAATAGAGCACTGGCCCTGGAGTCAGGAGGACCTGAGTTCAAATCTGACCTCAGACCATTAACACAAAAACTAGCCCTGTGACCTTGGGCAAGTCACTTAATCCCAACTGCCATGCCAAAAAAAAAAGTATGCCTCTCATTTTCTTTTTATACTGTCATTGCTGTTTGAACTTTATCTCTCTTTACTTTAGGAGTTTCTCTTTTATTAAAAAAAATGTTAGGCAGAACCAATGGACTGGTTAGCTTCTGACATCATATACCGAATTCCAAATCCACAGTCTCTCACCTCTCTTCTGAAAAGGTGTGTTCCTTTCATTGGTTCCCCAGAGCAGAGCTTGGTCATTTTAGTTAGAATATCTCCTAGTTTCTAGTTTTCCATTTTTATCATCACCATTGTGTTTGTTGTATTGCCTTCACTTCATATAAATCTTTCAGTTTCTCTGAATTTCTCACATTTGCTGCACGGTGCAATCATATTCTGCTGCATTCCAATTCCATGGGCATCCACCTTTTTGCTGCTTTTTCTTACAAAGAAGGTGTTGTTGTAAGCATTTTGGCATATATGAAACTCTGCCCCCTCTAGGTCTTTAGTCTTGTTGGGATATGTGCCCAGTACTGAGACTGGGATTGCTGGGGCAATGGGGATAAACAATTCAGCCACTATTTGCATAATTCCAAAATGTTTTCCCAAAAAAAAAAACCAAAAACCAGACCAACTCGAAGCCCCATAAACAGTATATCTGTGTTACTTCTCATAACCTTTACAAAATAATTTCTATCTTAAATCATCTTAGTTACATGAATGTGTTTTAATGTTCATTCCTCTTACTGTAGATTTAATTTTTTATCTTTTGCTTTTTTGTAGGGCAACTGGGGTTAAGTAACTTGCCCAAGGTCACAGAGCTAGTTTTTGTGTTAAGTGTCTGAGGTCACATTTGAACTCAAGTCCTCCTGAGTCCAGGGCCAGTGCACTACTCCCTGCACTACCTAGCTGTCCCTTGCTATATATTTAGAACATTTTCCCATATACTTGTTGATAGTATCCAATTCTTCTGAAAACTGATCATTCCTACTATCCTTTGACCACTTATGTTTTGGCACCATCATCATCATTGTCTTGTCATTAGGTTATGTGCCAACAACTCTCAGCCTTCTTTTTTCCAGTTAGAACATGTTTGTAATGTAAAACTTGCTTTGTAAAACTTAAAAGTGCCATGTGAGTGTTACTCATTTTCTGATCTAAAAAACCTAGGTCCATGGATTGAGAGGTCAACTTAATCTAACCTTCTTATTTTACTGCTGATGAAACTGAGGCCCAAAGAGATTAAACCCAAACTCTGAAACCAGCCTGGGTAGTGCAGGTCATGTGACCCTCTAATCAATGTAGATGAATCAAACTGGAGCCAAGTTTCTCTATTTTCAAAGCTACCTTTCCCTCCCAGCCCCCCCCTTCACCAAGTTGTCTAATAAATGAATGTTTAGAGGAGACAGGCATCCCATAGCTCATGTATCTCATCCTTTAAAGTTCTAAAACTGGTGTGATTTACCACTGTTGATTCTTTACACGTGGCATTTAATTCCACAGGGCCTTCCCGCAATCCCCATTGAATTTTAAGATTTTATTTTTTATTATTTTTTTTCCTATTGAGTTTTATTAAGCATAGTGATGTCCCTAAAGACAAAGATATCGCTGGGTATGGGGCAGATTTAAAAGAGTAAATACTATGTTTTTTTTTTTTTTTTTGCTTTTTGGAGGGCAATTGGGGTTAAGTAACTTGCCCAAGGTCACACGGCTAGGTTTCTGTTTTAAGTGTCTGAGGCCGGATTTGAACTCAGGTCCTTCTGACTCCAGGGCCGGGGCTCTACTCACTGCGCCACCTAGCCACCCCAATACTATGCTTTCTTATAATTTAGTACCCTTAATATGAGCTGAAGAGGTAGGGGAACAGTGTGTTTAGACAATGCTATGTTAACCCAAACTTAGCTTGGCCAGGCCTCTAATTTTTCAGCAGCTCATATCCATGAATTACCAACATGACTGTGGCTTCTTGCTTGGAGGAATCTGCTCAATCTCAGGGTCCATAAATGTAGGGCAAGTTGAGAACAGAAACACATGGGCCTCAACCACATTGAGGATGGGAACTGGGTTTATTATAGCTGACCAAAGTCACTCAGTAATCAGCTTCTTGGATTCCCAGGAGGAAGGTTGACTTGGTGTTAGAAGTCAAGACCACCCTTTTCCCTGCACACCCTCAAATAGGACATCCCTCCTATAAGCAAAGGCTGGAAAGATCTATAATTTAGAAAATAGGAGATCAGCTTCCACTGAGGCAGACCACATAAAAGATCCCCGGCCTTCTGTGGGCAAATCTTAAGGAATTACTTGGGGAAAGAAATTTATAAATGGCTTGCCCAGGCTTATACAAATAGTAGCATCACAAGTATCATTTGAACTGTGGAGAAAATGTTGATACTCCTACTAAATTTAATCAGTATTTACTCAGTTTATTGTGATTTATATCAGTGTATATCAGTGATTGTGTTAGTGAATTGTGCAGACAAGAGTTGTTTGATATAATTCATGCTGTCAAAATAAGAGTTATGTAGACTATGATAAATTAATCTACCCTGTATTGCTGGTTATGTTACTTGTTATTAATTTATAAGGTATATTTATGCTGTATGAATTAGGTCTGTTTTAGGAACTTATATTAATTTGTATTAGAAACTTATTGTTTCCCACCCCCCCCCCCACACACACACTCATACATACACTCTTATTAATGTACTATACTTGAAAAACAACTTCTTTGCTTTAGTGTATAAAAGTTCACCTTCTAGGCCACTGCTGACCAATGGAAGACCCAGGGCCTTACTGGCAAGGTCTTATGACCTTTAAAAAAGCCCCTGACAGACATGTGAGGCCATCTCCAGTCTGTCTGATCTGCATCTGGCCACTGGACCCAGATAGTTCTGGAGGAGAAAGTCAGGCTGGTGACATTGTACAGCCCTCCCTCATACAAATCCAATTTGCTTGCAGGTCATGGCACCATCTTCCTGATATCATTGTCTTCTTTGAGAACAAAAGACAAACAACAATGACGGAACTGTAGTTGACAGACTGTAGTAACCTATAATGATTTTTGCCTGTAATGTGATGGCCTATAATGACCTATATTGGATAGCCTGTATTTGATGGACTGTGGAGGTAGTGGTGGTTGATGGGTGCTGCCCTTAACCAATCATAGGAGTTCCCTTCTTCTGAAGATAGCCAATCATAGAAGTTTCCCCATTTTTGGAAAGATCTCCTAAGGACTTGGAACCTAGACTTAGAACCAAGACTTCACAAGAGCTCTAAAATCTTTTAGACCATGAGCAGAGGGGTCATTGATCCTATAGAGGGAAGGACTTAGATACAGTTGTGTAGGGACCATTAGTTTCCCTAACAAATTGATCAAGTTTGGAGCTCTGCCTCAGTCTCCTTTTGTTATGGTTGTTGTGGTTCCATGGCACCCAGGCCTTTCTGATTCTAAGCTCAAGACTTCCACAGCAAACTGCATCTGGCATAAGACTTGGCAAAGCCAGACCAGACATTGAACAAGGTTTTTGTATTTGCAGACACTAAATATCTGCAAGGAGAAAAGTTGAGAAATTTGGGGAGATTGCAGGTGTGCTCAAATGAATTTGAATTCTTTCTGTTCTTACCTGAAATGTTGTCATGACCTTTCTCTTCCTTTCAAGTCCACTTTTCACTTGGCCAGACCATTCAATTTTCCTTTAAACCGACTCTGCTCCTGCCTTTTCCACCTTTTCCCCAGTAGGTACCTTCAGTTCTTCCCTCTTGGTTTATTTTTTTTTATGTGTAGTGTTCCTTTATTAGATTATAAGCTCCTTGAGGGCAAGATGTTTTTCTTTTTGCTTGTATTTTTATTCACAATATTTAGTTTGGGCCTGGCCCCATAGCAAATGCTTAATGCATGGTCTGTCTGTCACTTAGTTGCCAAAGTAACCTTCCTAATATATGGGGACTGACCATGTTATTCCTTACCCCCAAACATTCATAGGAATTCATAGCCACTGCTCCCTTTTGCCTATGGGATAAAAGGCAAACTCCTTAGCCTAGAATTTAAGGCTTTCTATATTCTGACCGGAACTTCCCTTCCAGCTTTATTTTCCACTCTTCTTCCCTTACACAGTCTACATTCCAGCCAAACTGTACTAAGAGGAAAAAAGGGGGAGAAAAATGAAAAGAGGGTCAGTCAGGCATCTTATTGATTTTAATGCAAAGAAAAGAAGAAAGGTTAGAAGTACAGATACACAGAATAGCTTTGAAAGTTTCAGGATGAATATATTAAATACTTAAAAACAAACGCACTATCTGTGCATAATCCAAAGCTGCAGTTTCACAGCAAACAACAATTTCACAGTCCTCTTTTTTCAGTTCTACTCTATATGTAGAAATTTTATTTTGTGTTTGTTTAGAATTAAAATAAACTTAAAAATACATTACTAGGTACAATACTCTTTGTCTCCAAAGGAGGGATGGGCTTCCTCTACTTTTCTCTTGGGCAGAGATGAGTAAATTCAATTTCTTAGTTTTCCTATTCATGCCATTGTTCTCAGACTTCCATTATTGTAGTCCTTGTGCATATTATTTCCCAAATTCTGTTTAATTTGGCATGGTGAAAAGACGGCTGGCTTTCTAATTGGGAAACTGATCCAAATCCCATCTCTACATGTACTCTCTCTATGATTTTAGGAAGATCACTTCTTTCACCTAGTTTTTATTTTCCTCTTCTGTGAAATTTCAATAAAAACTTATAATCTTAAGTGCCCCTTATCTTCACTTTTTCAAATCCCTTTTTTGCTACATGTCCCTGCTTAGGTGTTGCATCCTCTGTGAAGATATGCCTGATTTCTCTCTTCCTCTCTCCCACCCCCATCTTGCCAATGGCAAGTGATCCGATTTGTCTCAAATTATTCTATTTATGCATTGTCTTACTCCCTCTTTTGCCTCAATCACATCATACAAAATATACTTATTTGTATGTATCTTCTTTGATTAAACTGAAAGATCTGGGCACTGGTTAATGTTTACTTAGACTGACTTGACTAATCTACTTCCCTAAGCAATAAATAGAGGAAGGCATACCCCAGTACAAGATACTGGGTGATAATTCTGGTTGTAAAGTCAATTAAAGTTTAATAAAGGACAAACAAAAACAAGGACCTTTTAAATGTTGAACATTGAAACATAGGAGTATATGTTATAAAGTGACTGATATGTATGATGCCAAACTCCAGTGTGGTAAAAATGAGAAAGAATAAAGTTTTATTAATCATTGAGGGCAATCCTTTGTGGGTGCCAGGCTGACTATCTCCCAACCCTGGGCTCTCTGTTCTATAGCTAACATCTTTATGTGGAACTTTCAGCAGTGTAGCTCTATGCCATCTAATCAAGTGGCTGCCAACTGAGGCTTAAAATACTTTACAAATAATATAAGACTTCTCCCACTCCCTAGTCCTACCATTCTGAGTATTCCCCTATAGCAATATAATTGCTACTTATCACTGACTGGCATGTCTGTTATTTAACAAAATGATCAGCTGAAACTGACAAGCATAATATTATGTCAACAGTCTTCCCATTGGGTTGGCAAACCCATGGGGAGGGGTGGTTTATTTCAGTCTACATTTGACAGGCAAATGCCTGGACAACTGCTTGTTAACCCCCTCCTCCTTAACCACAGGAATGGAATCTGCTACCTCACCAAAGAGGTCATCAAGTTGGGTGTCTCAGACCAGATTCCCTTATCCCTTTTTACACCAAATGCCTTCTCAGGGTAGGGAACCTTCAACTTTGAGGCCACATGTGGCCTTCTAGGTCCTTGGGGGCAGCCTTTTGACTGAATCCAAACCTCACAGAACAAATCCCTGATAAAAAGATTTGTTCTATGAAATTTGGAATCAGTCAAAAGGGCTGTACTTGAGGACCTAGAGGACCACATGTATCCTCAAGGCCACAGGTTCCCCATCCCTGAACCCTTGATTAAATCTTAAGAAAGACCAAAAGAAATAACAGAGGAAGCACAAATTCATGATTTATGCTATTGGAAAAATGGTCATTGAAAAGTAAAGTCCATCAGCTGGAACCCTTTTTCCCCTCAGGATTTCCCCCTTAGTGTTCTGCATTTGTGAATAAAAGTCTCAGATTATGAGAAGAAGTTCTTCTCTTTGGACTTCTAATAAGCCATAATCATCTATTGAATGAAGGACCAGGGAAAGGCACCAGGGAAATAGGGAGGTGAATAGATAATGATTATTCAAACTATATCATAAGTTGTGATGATACAAACTATGTCATAAGCCTGAGTTGTGATGACAAAGGGGCTATGAGGTCCTATGGAGAATTTAGGCAAATAAGGAACTTAGAGCCATAGAATCCTTGAGCTGAAGAGAGCTCAGTCATAGGCTGCTAGGATTACAAAGCTAGAGCTGCAAGAGACTCCAAAGGCCATCTAGTCTATATGTTCATATTACAGTGGAGGCATTTGAAGCCCAAAGGGATGACGTGATTTGACCAAGGTCACACAGGTAATAGGTTTAAAACCTTCCAGGTCTAGTAATCATAGAATTTTTTGGATGTAAGACATAGTCTGTGTCCACCCGGTCTCAAACCCAAAAGACTGCCCACTATATCCTACCTCACAGGTAATCATCTGACCTGTTCTGGAAGACTTAAGATGAGAGGGAATCTACTTCCTCCTGAGAAAGCCCATTCCATTATGAATAGGTCTAGCTATTAGGCACTTATTCCTGACATCAAGCTTACATTTGCCTCTCTTTGAAACTGCAACTAATTACTCCTAGTTATTCCCTCAGTGGCCAAACAAAGCAAGTGTAATCCTTCCTGTTAACTCACAACCCTTCAGATACTTGAGAACAGCTTTCATGCCCTACCCCTCCCCTCCCGGCCCCCACCTTGGCCTTGAGTTTTCTGTGGGCTAACCATCCCCAATCTCTTCAAGCAGTCCTCATGGAACATAGACTGAAGGCCCTTCAACATCTCCATAGCCCTCCTCTGGTTGTGGTCTAGTCTCTCCCAATTTTAAGACTGTCAAAGATTATATCTAAAATAAATGTGATGAACTGATACAAAATGAAGTGAGCAGAACCAGGAGAACATTGAAAACAGTAACAGCATTATTCTATGATGAAGAACTACAAATGACTTGGCTAGTTTCAGCAATACAATGATCCAAGACAATCCCAAAGGACCCATGATAAAAATTCTTTCCACCTCCAGAGAAAGAACTGATGTTGTCTAAATATAGACTGAAGCATACTCTTTCCTTCTTTTTCTTTCTTTGTCTTCTTTTCCTTCCTTCCTTCCTTCCTTCCTTCCTTCCTTCCTTCCTTCCTTCCTTATTTCTTGAGTCTGCTTGTACAAAATGACCAAGATGGGAATATTTTACATGATTGCACATGCATAACCTTTATCACATTGTTTATTGTCTCAGGGAGGGGAGTGAGAAAGGAGGGAGAGATAGAATTTGGAGCTCAAAACTTTAAAAAAAACATTGAATGTTAAAATTTGTATTTGCATGCAATTGGGAGACAAGAAAATATTATTTTTAAAATACCTAAATGTAAGAAGAGTTTCATATTTTTCCTTGAAAGCAAATTTGTACTGATGCAGTGCCTGGGTGAGAAGGCATAATAATCATTACTGATATTTACATAGATCTTTTATGGTTGTAAAGTGATTTACACCCTTTGGAAGGGCATATGATGCCATCATTACCCAAATTTTATAGATGAAGAAATTGTATTTTTAAAGGGGTTAAGTGACTAGTAAAAAGCAGATGGAAATTTGGAACCCAGGTCTTCCTTATTCTCGCTCTGATGTTCTATTCACTACATCACATTACCCCTCTGGGGAAAAAAAAAATCCAGGCTAGGGACAAGTAAGACAACCTACTTCACAGATTTGTTTAGGGCTTAGTGCTATGCAGATTTGATGGTTTTTAAGTACTATGAGACATTCGATCATCAAAGAAAGATTAGAATTATAAGTGACAGGAATTTAAAGATGAATGGGCACCTTAACATTACATCTCCTGAATTATATTCTAATCACTTAAGTCCAAAAAAAGTAAAATTTCACATTAAAAATAGATGAACAAGATTTGGAACAAGAGGAAGCTTTTGGGTATCTTTCATTAGGAAAGCCCCTCACATACCCTGCTCCTTCGAGAGCTATGGTTAATTGAGAGTATCTTGTAAAATACCCAGAATCTAGAACCAAGGTGTCATCGGGCAAAGCAGTTTAAAATGTAATTGGAAATACTTAATAAACTAAAACCACAGTAGAATATAGATAATGGTAATTTTTGGTTTTCTAAGGTTGTGAGGTAGATAGGATGCTGGGGCTGGAGTCAGGAAGACTCCTCTTCATGAGTTCAAATCTGTCTTCAGACACTTACTAGCTATTTTCCAAGATAACCCCAGAAGGGGGTCACAAAGAGTCAGACATGATTATAATGAGTAAACAGAAAGAAGAAGTTGATATGTAGTCAGTAGAGATGCTTAGGTATGGTCCATTTCTCTTTGAGAGACACCATTCATCTAAAAGACCTGCAGGCTCAACATCTGAAATAATCTTTATCATTTTCACTCAAATGAAGAGGGCCTCATTTTCTACATAAGTCCCTCCTCCATTCTATTTTTTTTATTGCCTTTTATCTTTGATTACTAGAGGAGCAGTGAAATGAGGAACACCCCAATCTTTTGAATTGTAAAGGGAATTTCTTTTCATTGTTCAGGTGGGGGCATTGGGGCCCAGCAAAAAGAAGTGACTTGCTCATAGGAACTAATGTATTAGTAACAGGGCTAGAACTGGGGCTCTGCTATTTGTGCTTAGCTTTGGAATTCATTATGGGACCTTACAACAGGTTCTTTTTGATTGTGTTTTATATACATTAAAATTAGCTTGTGTTTTGGGGTCATGCATCACCTGGGGAATAGGAAGCTGTGATATAGTAAGCACATTACTAACAAGACCAGGGGGATGTTTGTTTGGGATCCAGGCTTGGGGGAGATAACCCACAAGAAAGATAAGTTGCATAAATATTTATTAAAGACTCAAGTTCCATTGGCACCTGGACTGAACATGACACTCTGCATCAGAGAACTGGACATAATCTATCCTGGATCTTGTTTGACTATATCCCAGAGACCTCTTAACAACTGCTTTCTGTGCCACAAGACTGAGGCTCCCCCATTCCCTAAACATTTGAGGCCCTCCACAAAGGACTTTTGTTATTTCAGTTAATTTCTTTTTAAACACAAATGAGCCTCCTCTAGAATGGAAAGTACACTGAACTAGAACTCAGTTCATGACCCAGGTTCTAATCACAATTCTAGAGGTTCCACAACTATTTTTTGGTGTGATTTTTGGCAAGTTATTTGTAAACCCCTCCCCCATTCCCCAGGCCTTAACCTTTTCTCAATTTTTATCTCTAAAATCATTCAGAGTTTTAATATATTCCAATCCTATTGATCTTCATTCAGTTCCTACTAAGTCCCCAGGTCTCTCTGAACCCTGAGCATCTGGAGGGAAAGCGTGAGAAGGCTGAGAAGCTGATGGAACAAGTTAGAAGCTCAGCTGACTCGTATTAGTCTAGACAGAGCACCCATGCCAAATAGGGAAGAGGCAGAGGAGGAGCCTGTGATACTCCTCCAGCTATGATTTCAACAGATTACCCAGTAACATTTGGCAAGTCTTTGGCATCCCTGCCTAGTAAAAGGTGAAACAGAATAGCACCAAGAGAATGACGCCCAGTAAAAGAAAAACATGGTATAAGCTTCCTGCCCTTTCAGCCTAGGGGACCCAGGAGACCCAGTTTCAAGAAAAGGAAAGGAAAAAAAGGAAAGAAAAGCAAAGGAAAGAAAGGGAAAAAGAAAACTTTTAATATGCAGAGAAGCATCAAGAGAGAATGTAGTATAGTGGAGAGAACTCTGGGATTGAATTTAAAAAATCAGAGAATTTGAGAGTTGCAAGGAAATTTGATTTTTTATAATAGTTTGTTTTTATTTTTCAAAATTTTTTATTAATCTGTCTCTTCCACTAACTGTACCCATATTGAGCAAATTGGAACAACCTTCCCCCACCGGGTCCCGTCTCTCAATGTATATCTGCATTATCCAACAAAATAAATCCCCCCATGAGCTTTGTTTCATAATTCTCTTTCTCCATTTTCAGTTCATCTCCTTGTCAGGGGGTGAGTGGCACATTTCATCCTCATTCTTTTGGACTCATGGTTTATCATTATGTTGATCAGAGCTCTCAAGTCTTTCAGGGTTGTTTTTCTCTGTAATGTTATCATGGTATAAATTGTTCTCTAGACTCAGTTCATTTCCCCTTGCTTCAGTTCATAAAGCTCTTTCCAGTTCCCCTAGTAATTATCTTTTATCATTTCTTATGGTACAATAATATACTTTCTTTTAAAGCAATTGGGATTAAGTAACTTGCTCAAGGTTACATGGCCAGTCATTATGTGTGTGTGGGTGCTCATTTTCTGAGGCTGGATTCGATCTCAGGTCATCCCAACTCCGAGGCCGGCGCTCTTACTCACTGCGCCACCTAACCGCCCCACAATAATATACTATTACATTCATGTGCTGCAATTTGTCTCCAGTAGGACAGTCCCTTAGCTTACACATTTTGCTCTTTTTTTGTATATATAAATAAATTCTTTTCATTTTGCTTTGACTTCTTTGTGGTACAAGCCTAGCATTCAGATAGCTGGATCAAAAAGTATGCAAAGGACTTTTAGCAATTACCTCTTTTCATTTCCTTATTTTATAGATAAGTAAGTTGAGTCCCAGAGAGGGGAAGAGACTTGTTCAAAGTCACACAAGTGAGATAGGAAAGCAAAAATTATAATGAGCTGAATCTTCATGATGCCAACTAGAAAGTTGGGTTGTTTTTGCCTTTCTAACTTTCCACTAAAAGGCAGAAGTATCAGATTCATGTTTCACCCTTTACACAAAGCGTCACATTAGAGTTCCCCATGTTGGATGAATTCATCTGAAGGTCGAATGGGATCGCTTGTTTAAATGTGTTGTGAAAGGGTGGATTCCTATTCAGGTAGGGATCTGACTGGACTTTGTAACCAAGAGGATGAGAGAAATGAACATAAGAAACCGACTACAGAAATGGTGAGGAAGTGGGGGCTCTTTGGATCATGGCACCATACAAGCTTTCCCTCTTCTTTCTCCCCATTTAGAAGTTTTCAAGCCAGCCTGTTATTAATAATCTTATTTTCAACAAATCATACACACTTTCCTTACTTGCAAAATACCCTAGCAAGTCATAGGGTTATTGTGAAGACAAAGTTATATTCTTTGAGTGTGAGAAGTTTGTGACATAGAGCACAAATTTTTATATGAAGGCTTCAGTTGAGTCATTTTGTCATGTCCGACTCTTCATGACCCCATTTGGGGTTTCTTGGTGAAGATCCTGGAATAGTTTGTCATTTCCTTCTCCAGCTCCTTTTTAAATAAAGGCTTAAGTTTTAGACAATCTAGACAGTACCATGTTTATTATATAAGATATATTTTAAAATTTTCTAAGTTATAAAAGGCTGTATACATGGTTTATGTTAAAGATCAATTTATACTAAAATGTTGAATGAGTTTATAAATGCATAGACCTAAATGAGAATAGAGGCTTGGGCTTAGACCCAGGGAATTTCAATTAGCAGCAGCCCATGTATTTTATGTAAGCTCCTTGAGGGACTCTGTGTGTATGGTGTGTGTGTGTGTGTGTGTGTGTGTGTGTGTGTGTGTGTGTGTGTGTGTGTTTGTCTATTCTCAGTGCTTAGTATAATGTTTGGCACATAGTTAATACTTAATAATTGCTTGGTTAGCACAGAAATAACAGCTTAACACCTCTAAAAGCAAGATTCATTTTTTCTATATGAAACTGATTTCACCAGAGTATGGAGTTTCTGCCTCTGCCAATGCAGACCAGAGCCTATTTTGTGTAAATTACAATTTTAGTTGCCAGGACCTAGAGAAGTTAAATGACTAACTTGTATAGATAATTAGTTGAAATAGAAAACATGATATGAGTGTCTAGGTAAGTTCTTCTCCTGCCTTGCCCTCTTTCCCTAGCATTAGCATCCTGGCCTGGAGTCTTTATCTATCATGCCTTTTTTCAGTATTCTGATTTTGTCCTCCTTCCGCTGCTGACCCAAGTGCCCAGATTTCTGATTATGACTATAAGCTCACCAAGTTCAGAGGAGGCAGAGATCAATGTAGGCTGGAGCACTCTGGATAGCTTTGTGAGGCTTTGAAGATGTTGATTAAATGGAGTACTATTGTGCCATAAGAAATGATGAAAGTTGGTTTTAGAAAATCTTGGGAAGCTTTATGGGAAACAATAAAGAGTGAAATGAAGAGAACCAGGAGAAGAATTTATATGGTTACAACATTGTGAAGACAAACAAGTTTGTAAGACAAATGAACTTTGATTGATGCAAAGGTGTGATGATCAACCATGGACGTTGAAGATCTCCCAGATCTTCCAGCATTGAAGGATGGCTACTAGGGAATTTTCCTTATAATTTCCCACCAGCTCTTTCCCTGGATTTCAACATTTCCAAAAACTTATCACTCTGTGAGAGGAAATAAACTTAAGAATTCATACCTGCTCAGATCATTTTCCATCATGACCCCACTCCCTTACTACCTCAATTTTTATATGTGTGTCTATATGTGTTAACAGAGTTCTCACTTAAAGTAAGTGGACCATTCCACTACTTTTGTGTAATTTGAATTTACCTGCTGACATGGGGAAGGGAGGGAAGAAGGGAGGGAAGCAGGAAGGCAGGAAGGGGGCCAAGATCAGTGGAGGACGAGGGCCAGCACACAATTCAAGGACACTGTGGGGACCAGGAACCAGGGACAGAGAAGTGATTGAGAGCACATAGGGGCCAGAGTCTGTCACATGGGGCTCTAGTTGACTGAGAGGAAGAACATGTAGGCGGAGAGGGGCAAACATAAGTGAGGCACACATGGATGTGGGTACAGACAGGAGAGAATGGGTGACGTGTGGGGGTCTCACACAGATACACGACAGACATGCAGGATGGACATGCGGGCAAGTGGGCCGAGCAGGACAAAAGTCTCTCTCTGCAGGAGATCTTAAATTAAGCCTCCATTCAGTAGCATCAGGCTCTATGAAAGTCCATTCTTCTGTTTTCCTTTGGAGGTCTTTTTTTAGGGATTTCTTTTTGGTGGGAGCGTTGGGAGGCCACAGAACCTGAGTGAGGGGCAGGATGGAAAGAACACAGTACTATATGGTAAAGTTAATGTAGATGTTTTGTTGAAATGTGTATTTCTTTCAGAATTCTTTAAGTAATATCAAATTTGTATAATGGGAATTTACATAAAGTGAGAACTCTTTTTCTGTGTATATACAGATATATACATACATACACATACACACACACATACACTCATGTATCCCTTCCATATCACAACTTTCCCCATTGTTCTTTTCATATATATCACAGGTTGGCATAAAAAATTAAATGGGAATTTGAGGGGATTTTGCAAAGGCCAGCAGATGACAAAAAAAAGTATAGAAACTCAGAAATGTATAAAATATATATTTAATGTTGTATAATATCAGCATATTTTATCTTTTAATACCATAAAAATTCAGACTTCTTTTCTGATACAAAGGGAGGGCCAAAAAATTTACTTTAGATTTTCTAGATCATTGGTCATTGTGCCCCTAACCTCCTTGCTGTGGAAGATGATGTGTATATAATACATATATGATATACACACATATGTATATATTATAATGTATTTATATATCTTTTTGTCTATCTGATATATATGATCATATCATATCATATCATATCATATCATATCATATCATATCATATCTATATCACTATGTTTTATGTGTCATCTCCCCATTAGATTATCAGCTCCTTGAGGGCAGGGATTGCCTATGTCTTCTGCTTTTCTTTGAATCTTGTTCTTAGCACAGTGCCTATCACATAGTAGGCACTTAAATGTTTATTGACCCTGACTCTTACTGACTTTACTTACATCCTGACAGTATGGGCATAGACACAGGATGAAGAATGAAACATAGTTTTAGACAAAGTCAATATCAGAATTGTTTCCTTTGCTCTGCTTATTTGTCGCAAGACTTTTGTTTTTCTTTTCTTTTTCCAGTATGAGAAGGAAAGAATAAATGTGTTAATTTAGAAAAAATAAAAAAAAAGAATTAATGAGCAAAAGGGAGAAGGGAGGAACTTTCATTCTGGGAGAACAATTGAGTCACATTGTTGTGAGCACATTGTTTTCAGGAATCAAAGAGTAACATTCAAGTATACTTACACATTCTGGAGCATAAAAAGATTATTAACAGGGGCGGCTAGGTGGCGCAGTGAATAGAGCACCGGCCCTGGAATCAGAAGGACCTGAGTTCGGAGCCGGCCTCCGACACTTAATCCACACAAACAAAAACCTAGCCATGTAACCTTGAGCAAGTTACTTAACCCCAATTGCTTATAAAATTAAAAAAAAAAAGATTATTAACAAAGTTATGACTTTGAAATAAAAATTTGTAAACAGAGAATGTGTTTTCTTGCAAGAAGATGTAAAGAGTCAGAACAGCTGGAAATGCTACCGCATTTATTAAATGCCTCAAGATCATTCTTTGCGTTTTGCTGCTGACCCCCAGTTACAGATGTTAAGCCAGTTTCCAATTCATTTGTTTTTTACCAGGTTAGGTCTGGTTCTCAGTTATTGAGGTGTGGAAGTTGTGTATCTGTAGCAGAATCTTGCCTAATTAAAGAATTTAGCTCTGTATCCCCCTTCGCCAATAGGTTATATTGATTTCATGTGTCTCCATGGTCAAAATGGAGCCAAAGGTTGTCTGTTATGTAGGGAACTTGATGCCAGCCTAGGAAATCTGGCTTATTCCAACAATAGCAGATGCTCTCTTGGGCCTACGTTGTCCACCCTGAAGATAAAGACTATTCTGAATTCTGTTTTACTTAGAAGAGCAGAATGAAGGAACATATAGGTCTCAAAGCTTACAGTACATTGATGTAAGCTGTAACTTGTGTTGGGTGACTAGGTTTTTTTCTCACTAGCTTGCTGACAACATTTAGCAGTCCTTTAGCAGCATAGAAATCATTGAATTTAGCATCTAGGAAACAACAATAAATATGGAAAATAGGAATCTACCAAGTAGCATGCTGGGTTGAACTCATTCCCTGCCCTGCCTTTCCAACAGCATTATCTTGCCAGGATTCCAGATTTTCTACCATGTTTCCCCCCTTCCCCCTTGGGTGGTGGGGCATTCATTGCTGTGCTTGGATTGTGGTCCTGGCCCTGGGAACAAACATTCCTAGCTACTGTCACTGCTGAAAATATAAAGCCAAGTCAAGTAGAACTTAAATTCTTTGTTTAATTTTTATTGAAAATTAATTTAAAAAATTTTTGCTTAATTTTTATCTTTGTGTCTGTGCCTGGGATGTAGTTCAAGATTTTTGCAGATACTTGTTGAAGCTCACCTGTTCAATACCAAGTAGAGACTGGGCAATTTCCCCTTAGCTGTAGAGCTATCTAGTATGTATTGTTCAGAAATGATGTTCCTGAGTCAGGCTCCTTTTTGGGCCCAGCAGGGGCCATCATCAAGGCATCTTCTGGTTTTAATCTTCTTAACATGGTTCGATATATCTCTAGCATTCAACCATATTTAAGCTGCCTGGACCCTTTTGTAGGTCTTGTCAATTGAGATACCACAGCCTACTGGCCTCTCTAATTTTATTTCACCCCTCCCCCTTTTAATGTTTGCCTTATGCTTTTAATACTCTAAATAGTTATTTTACCTTGGGTAAGTGTTAAAGAGATTTGATAGAACGCTCTGCCTAAAAGCCAACTTTGGTGTTTCACCCTCCCATAGGCTGCTCAGAAGCCAGTGGAATTATCTACGTTCAAGCTGCCACCAGCACTAGGGGAAGAGGTAACAAAGGCAAATGACCTTTTTTATCTGTCATTGTTACTGCCATTTGACTTTGTGATAATACAGGTAGAGGAGATATGTGCTCAGAATAGACATAGAACTTTAATCTTTGACCTGGCCCTGGTGCTGCCCACTAATGGCCCAGGTACTCAGCATGTGCCCAATGGAGCCTAATGGTGCTCGATTGGGTTTTGGAGATAAGTGTATGAGCTCTAATAGAATATCTTTATTGAATTACTGATAAAAGCATAAGATATATGACCACCTGTTTATTGAAGAGGACAACCCATGTTTGTGGGGCACTTGGGAATATCTCCTGGTCACCAAGGATGTGCTCTATGACTGTATCAGCAAACTGTCTTCTTAGCCTAGTTTGCAACAGGAAGTCATCAGGGTAGATAAGAATGGGAGGGGTGATGTGGTGATGTGGTAAAAGGCCAAAAGAGTCAGTATTGATATTTCCAGCCTTAGTAAACTTTGAGACTGGTATCATGATGTAAGGGAAGATGGACTGGTGCCAAGAGAATGGGGGTCCTGCCCTGACTCTGCCACCCATAAGCTTCGTGACATGGGATAAGTTACTTCAACTTTTTCAAGGTGTTTCTCATTTCGAAACCTGAAGGGTTGGACAGTGGATGACTTTAAATTTCTCATTCATCACCTATTCTGACTTTTTATAAAAAATATTTTTTATTGATACTTTGGTTTTTTTCTAATACCTCCTAAAATTCCTCCTGTATTGCTCCTTTTCCTTATAGACAGTCACCCTATAGAACAAAGATACATATTTTTTAATAAAAAGAATTTTAAAAAATATCAGAAAAAAATTGAAAAAATCTGACAGTATGTTCCATGCTCTATACCTCCCTCCACTTCTGAAAAGGAATGGTAGCAGATATAGAAATACTATTTGTTAAACCTAAATTAATAATGTAGTCATTGGAAAGGTTTTTAGCAATCACCTATTCTCCAACCCAATAAACATTTACTAAACACAACGTGTCAGGCATTGTGCTAAGCACTGGGAATACAATTAATAAAAAGAAAGACAATCCCTGACTTTAAGGAGCTTACAAGCTAATGGGGGGAGACAACACACTAAAGGAGGCAGGGAAGCAGGGTGGGAGAGAGTGGGGAGGGACATCAGGTGGTACCTGGCATAAGGGTATCTTGTTCAGTGGAGTTGAAACCAAACGATATAGCAGATACAAATTGGAGGGAACTGAGAGTTCGGTTTGTATTCCCTATAAAGGAAGGCATTGGGAGGAATTTGGTACCCTACCTTTCTGCTGTTCAATCCAGAGACTGAGGGATATGGTGTCAATCAGAGCTTGAGTTAGCAGCATGGTGGTTAGATCAGAAGTGATGAGCTTATCCTGAGAGGCATCTTGTTGCATGGAGTTGAAACCATGACTCCTTCATTTTATAAATAAGGCAGTCAAGATTCAGAGAGGTTTAAATGACTCATCCAAGATCACACAAATGGCTTGTAGTAAAAATGGGGTTAAAACCCAGGTCCTCCAAATTCAACGCTCCTTCCATTTCTCTACAATGCCTGTTATTTAGAGAAGATGTAGTAGAGTTCTTAGAATTTATTAGTAAAAAGGAGATAATCAGTCTCTATCTTTTATTTGTGCAGGGTTTTTTTCTTCCTCAATGTAATCAAGGCTGCATTTGTCTCAGTTTATGTCTCCCCTTTTCCCTCATTGGCCATAATCATTTTGAATTTGTCTCTTTGACTAAGATGCCAGATGGCCCCATACATATTATTCATTTAGCAAATTTAATGACCATATTTATTCCCTTCTTCTCAAAGATTGGTCCATATGTTTAACGTTAGTGATTCATGTTCAACCTCTGCAAAAGTTCTTACTCTGAAGGCTAGCAAATGAACCCTCTATAACTACCTTTTTGGAAGCGATAGGGAAAGAACATGTGATTTCACTGGTCATTAATCGATGGGTGTTCAGACCTCTTCCTTTGTGAGGAAACTCCTTTTACTAATGCACATGGATCTCTTTTCTATAACTTATGATCTTAATGTCCCGTTGCCTGGGATGCAGATGGGTTAGAGTGACTTTCCTAGGTTAACATAGCCAGTATGTGTCAGCGGTGGTTCCAAGGCCAGATCTCTACTCTGCTGCTTCTCTTCAGAAATGAACTTTAAACTAGTTGGGTTATCACATCTCTTAGTAATATGACCAAGCCTAACTATCATTTACTTGACTATATTATTGGTGCTGAATTGGTACAGATGATATGATATAGTAGAAAAAATATAGAACTTGGATTTAAGAGAGATACAGATTAGAATCTAGGCTCCATCCATTAATCTACTGGTTAAACCATCAATTTATAGTTGGGTATTTTAGGGAAACCTTTGAAGCTCAATTTATCTGTCTGTAAAATGGGGATAATGCCTGTAATTTCACAGGGTTGTTGTGAAAAAAGCTCTTTGATAAAACTTGGAAGTGTTAGAGAAATGTGAATTGTTATCAATAGTTATTATATAAGAAATATATCAGTGGTCTCACAAATTTTTAGGAGAGTACTTAGTTATGGAAAGGTAATTTAAAAAGATTTATTCTTCACAAAGAGAGGCAATGTAGCTTAGGGAATAAAATTTCAGTTTTGGTGTTAGATGCACCAGGTTTAATTCTGACCTCTGAGTCCTGACTGCCATACTGGCTGTGTGATGCTGGGAGGCTAAGCTGACTGTGGGACACTGGGTTGCCATCTCTTAACCTGTCAATGCCCAAGTTCCCAGTCTACATTGGTAAACAAATTTTCCTGGTGTTGTGTTTTCAAATCTGAAATAATAGATCTGAACCTTAAAAAAAACCAGTTTCTTCATAAATAGTTTGTTTTCCATTATCCAATGATTCTTCTGTAAAATTACTTACAAACAGTGTTTGCAAATTGATGATGGTCTTTTTTTTTTTAAAGCTTTAATACTTTAATAGGCATAAAAGTTGTCTAATTTCCAGGGCTATCTGGTCACAGAAAATGCTCTTAATCTGATGCCATTTAAATGAAACTGTTACTTACTGGGAAAGTTCTAGCATCCATGAGTACACAATTCAAAACTTTGGTTTTCTGTAGTTTTCTGAGATTAAGGTTCTCCTGCTGGATTCTCTCCAGATATCCATTCTGTTTTGTTTGGTAGGGCAATACACTAAATAAATAAATGAAGTGGGTCACCTATCATCTGACCTGCTTAACAAAGTGTAGGGAAGGGAACTTTGATGCGTTTATTTAATATTACTTGCACTCTTAAACATTTTAAATAGTATCTTTAAAAAATGCCACAGCAATTTCCTGATATCTTCCCCCCTCATGGACATCTAGAACCTTCCTTCCCCTACCATAGAGACAGTTACTTAAAGACAGCAAAGCAAGCTGAGTGCATGAGCAACATTCAACATCTGTAGCCCCCTGGCTCTCTGGAGAGGCAGTGGTTTTATCATCATCTCTGAAACCAGTTTCATCACAGCTTTTAATTCAGCTGCCTGGTAATGTGTTTTAATTATGTTATTATAGTCCTTGTGCATATTCTCTTGGTTCTACTCTCTTTCCTCTGCATTAGTTCCCATAAGTCAATCCATCAATAAACATTTATTAAGCACTTAGTGTATATAAAGAATTGTGTCAAGTGCTGGGTGTATACAAAGAAAAGATGAACAGTCCTTGTCCTCACGGAGTTATATTCTATCGAGGGAAACCACATGTGTGTGTAGAAATACAGACAAAATATACATGAAAGAAATATCTGATCATTTCAACCAGGGTCACTAGCACTGGGAGTGAGTAGGGTCAGGAAAGGCAGCCTCATGTGGGAGGTGCTGCTTGAACTGAGTCTTCCCTTGTTTTTCTGTATTGTTCACATGTGTTATTTCTGCAGGTACAGTGACATTCCACGACATCCACATAGCACAGACTTGGTAGAGGACACTTTTGAAGGCTGGCCATTGAATCAGAGGCAAAATCAAGCCAAGCCTACAGTCTTGAGTCAAGGCACTGTTGACATTTGGGTTGCTCCACAAGTACTTTTGGTCTAGTGTTACCACAACCATTGCCACAGTCACCACAACATTTCCTAAATCCATGGAGTTAGACAATCTATTCTCTGTGGACAAGAAGGTTAGATGTAGTCTGAAATAAACCTATACAGTGGGGTCAGAAAAACATCAATAATGGCTGAATAGGTCTGCATTTGGGAGGTAGGGTGGGGTAACAGAAAGTGCTGGATTTGTATTTGGACTCTAAGAATCTGAATTTGAATCCTTGCTCTGAGCCTTACTCTCTGTATCACATTGGGCTAGTCAGTTAATTTCCCTACTTCTCTGGTTCCTCATCTGGAAAATGAAGGTGTTGTATCAGGACTCTAAGGACCCTTTCAGTTCTAATTGCTAAGTGATCTTGGAAGCATCACTTTAACCCCGATGGGCCTCAGTTTCTTCATCTGATTAGAAGGCTTTAGAGGGCCTCTAGCAAGCCCTGCTCATTTTACAGATGAACAAACAAGTCAAGAAAGGTCACTTGACTTGCCTGAAGTCACTCAGTGTTGCTGAGTGGGGATTAGAACCCAGGTCTCTCAGATTTTAGTCATTGTTAAGTCTAGTGCTCTGTATTCTGTGTCATTAGCTAGATTAAAATAGGGAGCACCTAATCAAAAGGGAAATTTGTATGTAAAAGCTTACTTGGTGAAAAAGAGTAAGAAATTCAGGTTGTTAATGAGAGATTCCATTCCCTGCCAATGAAGGAAGTTTATGGTTTCTTGTGAGTGTCTGAGCCCTCAGAAAGGTTGGAGCCCCAGGTCTTCTTCCTTGTTTGTTTAGTCACATTTTCTGGACTTCAGTTCCTAGGATTTTAGCTTTTATTAAAGGTTATGCTACTGGACTTGGGAGTTAGGAAGGTCCACGTTCAAATCCTGCCTGGCATATTTGCTAGGTGTATGAATAGTGAAAGGGAATTGTCCCCCCTTGGGTTTGAGCTGCTCTGCAAAATGGTGGTAAGACCTGTAGTATTTGTCTTCAAGGCTTTTGTGAGGCTCAAAGCAGATGATGAATGTCAAAGTCTGTGAAGATCCTAGAACATATATAAATGCCCATTGTGAATGAGGATGAGGATGATGAGGATAAATGACATTTGGTCAGTCAATGTGGTAAAACCCTGAGAGTTGGGCTTCATGAGCACAGGTCTATAAAGTGGCTAAGGCAATGTGTTTCAGCTGAGACCCAGCAGCCCAGTTGCCCATCATGTGGCTCTCCACAGCTTCCTGTCTCAGTTGCACATCTTCAGGCTATGGTTCTTGCAAAATTTTCCAAGTTAAAACACAAAGCCCTGCTCATTGAATCACCAGCAAACTCTAATGAGTTGCCTCCAACTTGCTAGGCTGCCCTGTAATCCCTTTGATTCCCCTTCCTTATTTTGTATTGGGCCATTCTCCAAACACAGTGGTTCTTCCTTGTGGCCCAAAAAGAGAGACTTTTCTTCCTCCCTCTGCTACCTTCCTACAGGGGTCATTGGGTCCATAAAAAATCGTTAAGTGCATTCTATGTGCCAGGCATTGTGCTAAGCACCTGAGCTACAAAAAGAGGTAAACGTCTTTCCCTTCCATGAGCCCACAATCTAACAGAGGAGAGAATAAACAAGTAAATGTGTACAAACAAACTACATGAAGGATAAATCAGAAATAATTAAAAAAGTAAAGGCTCAATAGTTAAGAGGGACTGGGAAAGGCTTCCTGTAGCAGATGGAATATTAGATGAGATTTGAAGGAAGCTAGGAAAGTCAGAAGGCAAGGGATAAGGAGGGAGAATGTTGTAGGCATGGAGGATAGCCAGAGAAGGTGCCCAGAGCCCAGAGACAGTGTTTTATTTGAGGAACAGGTCCCTAATTCACTTAATAACAATAACGTAGTTATTTTATATTATTATAGTATTAATATAAATATTGATTATTAACTTAATAACAGCACAGCATTTTTCCTTCCTTGCTTTCCCTGAAGTCTGTCTTTCCAGATTTCAACAGCATGTTTCAGCTGCAGTCTCACTCTGAACTGAGGCTTTCCCACCCTGGAATATCAATTTTCCTTTGGGCTTCTCATCCTTTGCAACAGAGCCTAGGCTTCTCAGGAATGGACGAATGATTGAAAGACCTTGAGCAACCACTTACTAAATACCCAGCAACCATGCCAAATTCTGGAGACAAGGAAGATGGCAAGGAGTTGGCAGCAGGATGGATGGTCATATAGTATGTTCAGCATGGTCTAGTGCTGCAGGCAGGCAGGTTATATGTAGAAGACCCTTGTGTATTTGTAGTGGGCCTATCACTCATGAGGGGAACTAGTAGAAACTTTGGCAGGCCCAGTCTCCAAGGCAGGCCTGGTAACCTCTGGCAGGATGCGTGGTTGGTGGGGTTATGGAGCCGCCCTTGCCTTCTAGAAATCCTCCTCCAAGATTCTCCTTAACACCCTAGATGGCTTCTTTTAGGTTTTTTACTATTTGATGCATATCAGCCCTTTTCTCACTTGGCACGCTTAAGTTTTAATTTTGCAAAGCCTCATTGTCTTTGGATCTTCATCACAACCCTTTGAGGTAGGCATTATTATTATCATACCATTTTACAGATGAGGAAACTGAGGCTGCCAGGGCCATCCAACTAGTAAGTGTCTAAGGCAGGAGTTCCTCTCAGCTCAGAATGCTATCCATTGTTCTGCCTAGCTGCTGCTGTTTCCTGTTTTGGCCCACATGTCACCCTGTTACTCATAGAGGCTGAATTTCTCTAAAGCCCCCTAAGGCCTTTTCCACTTGAACTGCTGTCTACCTCCCCATCCCCCACACATTCCTGTGCAGGGGCAACTTCATTCAAATTATCAAAGTATTTACTTCCAGGATCTGTAATTTCATCCTTGTGGGTTCTCCCTTGTAGACTGCTACCCTGGGACAACCTTTGTGAACTGTGACTCAAATCTTCATTGCTCCACAGCTAATGGGGAGAGGCCTCTCAGAGTTCAGCCTGGCTCACCTTCTGCACCGTTGCCCTCGAGTCACTTCAGTTCTTTGATGGCTTTACTTCTATCTGATTCTGTTAGTCAGGGTTGCTCTCCAGGGGTTGGGGGTAAGGGGCAGAAGGCCCTCTGTATCAACAATGCAATTAGACTTCTTTTGTGTGTAATGTATTTGCACAGACATTTCAAACAGCTTTTCTTTAATTTTTGGAATGATTTGTAGGGCAGGGATTAGTAGCTCCTAATAAAGTTAAAAGATTAAAAAAAAATTAAGACCTGTACGAAGCTGAGTCTTCACTGGAACATCTGTCAGGGGCCTAGGATCTATCTCCTCTGTGATAAGACAATGAAGAATGACGTTAATGGAGGCTAACCCCACCCCATCTATGCATTTGATAGTTTGAGAATAAACTTGAATGAATAAATATGTTGTGAAATCTGGATGACTAATGATGATAACCTAGGTATCCAGGAGAGATATTGGCATAACCGGTTCACTTAAGCCGAGCAGTGAGCTGTGATGTCACTAATTTATTCTGATTTTAAAAGCAGCAACAGTTCTTTAAGCTAAGCAGATGTTTCTGAAGGCTTTCATTGGGCATTTTGTTAACCAAGCCATTCTTGCTTCATGCTGATAAGAGCTAGGTTCATTCTCATTAATGCTGGACTGCCAATGATTTAGCCACTTAAAAATGAGTATATTACTTGGCTTAATACAGAGGTGTTTTGTTTTGTTTTTAACCTAGTGATCAGAATAGCCAGCTCTCCAGTGAGAGCCCATAATGTCATAAAGATAATGTTTATAGGGACATGGGCTGAGATTTGGAAGCCCTGAATTTGAATCCCAGCTCCAATCTTTACCAGCTAGCTATGTGATATGGGCTTTGGATAAGTCACTAATGCAAACATTGAATGTGGCAAATACTTATTAGGTACCTGGTATACCTGATAGCTTCTCCTAAAGTGTTTCCTTCTCTGTAAAATGATGGAGTTGGGGGAATGGATATACGTAGATCTGGATTTGGAGGTAGGAAAGCCTGGTATCAAGTCCTGCTTTTGATACTTGGAAGGTTATGTGTCCTCAACTATATCATTTTCCCAACATATCAGTGCCCCAGGTAATTCACTAGAACTCAGAAGTTACCAATCTGCATTGGTAGAGGGGATGATTCATGTGGATCTCCCCACACTAATGTAAATCACAGACTTGGTTATTATTATCAATATTAGTGTTAACAACAATGACTGTAATAATACTTGAACTACCTTTTTGCTTTTATAAAAATCATTTCTAGTTATACAAAATACCCCCCCAACAAATGAGTTTTCCATGATGACAAACACAAACTTAACTAACTAACCCAGTGATCACATCTGATGGTATTTTGTACCCATAGTCTGTCAGTGCTCAATAAAAAAAGGGAGTATAATTTTTAAAAATTAAATGCTTTGTTGTTGCCTTTTAAAAAAATACCATAGTCCCAATAGTCTATCTAATTTTCACCCAGTATACCCCACTGTTCTTTTTTGATTCCTTCCCCCACAAATATAGCGTCCTCCCTTGTTACTAACACAATGACCCATCTTATAGGCTTCTTTTTTTGAGGGAGCACTTTGTAAATGTAAGTTGTTATGGATTTAAAGAATTATGGAGAGATGACTATTAGAACATTAGGAAATTTTTAAAGATTGAAATTCTCAGATGACTGCTAAAGCCCATATTAATAATACATTTTTACCTTACTTGTCTGGATCCTCATACATTTGGATCTCTGACATTTTGTAGCAGCAAGCACCCCAGCATCCCCAGAGTGGCTGCTAACACAGGTTCTTAGATCTGCTTTTGTAAAGGAAAGCAACTCAAAATCAGTTAACAAAAGTATATTACCTAGTTCAGGGGAAAAAGGTTAGCACCCTGAACTTCAGAATATACAGACAGATCAAATAGACAGGCTTCCAAACTGTCCAACCATTATATCAATACCAGATCACAGTTACCAGAGAGGGAAGCATCACCGTCTGGGTTTTCAAAGCGGGGGTGGGGGGGTGGGGGGAGCGGCTCTCAACGGGTGCCCAGAGTCTCATCTGGTCAAATCACATAACACTTCTCAAAGGGAGCCCCAAAGCAAAGCCTCTCATCAGGGCTTATGTAGCCTTCTCCTGGCTCAGAGAATGTAACAAACTTCTTGACCCACAGCCCAATCACAAAGTATCAAGGTGTGGGCTTTCCTGAAAAACAAGCCTCCCACCACAGGCTCCAGGTGTACTTAAGCTAGGGGCAGGGGAGATCTTTAAATCTGCATTTCCATTACACATATCCAGGTTATTTATGGTATAGGGATATATCAGGGAGCAGAAATAGAAGCCTGGTCGAGATGGGGGCTGAGCCAAGAAGAGGAGGTGCTAGAGTGAGAATGTGATTAGAGATTACTGATATAGGAATGTGCAATAGAAGTATTCAGGTCATAAAGACTAACCAAACAGGAAAAGTAGTAAGGAGAATTCCATAATATTAGTTTTTTAGTTTAGTTGTTTCATTCATGTTTAGTTGTTTCAGTTATGTCTTACTTTTTGAGACACCATTTGGGGCTTTCTTTTCAAAGATACTGGAGTTTCAAAGATACTTGGAAAAGATACATTTCCTTTTCCAGTTTATTTTCCAGATGAGAAACTGAGGCAAACAGGGTTAAGAGACTTAGCCAGGCTCACTGCTAGTTAAGTGTCAGGAAGATGAACATTCCTGACTATCCACTGGTATGCCTCAAGTTAGGGGCAGGGACTAGACCTAGGGATTTCATTGCTTTAAGGTACTCTCAATTGAGTAAAGTCCTTCTACCAGTGTCAGTTGGCACCTTCAGGAGGATCTATAGTTTAGAAAGATACCCACAGAGTCACCTAGTCAGTATGTATCATTGTCAGAGCTTGGATCTACCTTCCCAGTTTTGAGGTCATTGCAAAGAATGCTGAGAAAGATGTATTCTAATAATAATAGCTAACATTTACATAGAGCTTACTATTTGCCAGACACTCTGTTAAGCCTGTTTTCTCATTTGATTCTCACAATCCTGGGAGGTAGGTGCTATTATTATCCTCATTTACATATGAGGAAATTGAGGCAAACTGGTTCAGTGTCTTGCTCAGATACTCATAGACTTGTCTGAAGCCAGGATTTAAACTCAAGTCTTCCTGGCTCCAGATTATCCACTGTGCTACCTAACTACCTCAAATTTGGGGGTTCTAGATGTTTTTATCTAATATACTAGCCTAGTAGGGAGTGTTGGGGAAAATGGGGAAACTTAGGAAAAAGGCTGCTCTCAGGAACAGTAGCTCTGTTGGGAACAACAGCAGACATACTTCTACTTGCAAAGAAACTCCCAACTCTCTCCAAACATAGGGGCCAATCAGGGACTCCCCCAGAGGAGGTTGCTGCTTGTGCCCAATTCTAGATCCCTCAGACAAAATGCTAGAATCTCATCTCACAGATGAAAAGACTGTGTGTGTGTGTGGGGGGGGGGGGAAGTGGGCGGAGGATTGGTCTCTGACTTGGATAATCAGTTTTTGTTTTGTTTTGTTTTGTTGGTTTTTTTTTTTTTTGTTTTTTGGAGGGCAATCGGGGTTAAGTAACTTGCCCAAGGTCACACGGCTAGGTTTTTGTTTGTGTGTGCGTTAAGTGTCTGAGGCCGGATCCGAACTCAGGTCCTTCTGACTCCAGGGCCAAAGCTCTACTCCCTGCGCCACCTAGCCGCCCCGGATAATCAGTTTTTAAAGCAACATGACAAGAGAACCTTAATTTCCTCATCCTGTAAAAAGAGAGAATCAGACAATGTAAAAATTAACATCTCACCCAGCTCTCAGTCTAGTGTTTGTACTTTCGAAGAAATCTCTGGCTTTCATTAATTTGGAAATTCCTTCCAGTGATATTAATTGCAATCCATCCATGTCTACCCCTTCTACATAGCTGCTTCCCTGGGCTAAACATCGAAGGAATCTGAGGACCTCCCCTACACAAATATATTCACCCATAAGTTTGCCACTAAAAGTCCTACCTAATTATTCCTAGCATCTTGTAGAGGAGATTTCTGACTGTCCAGCTGTCATATTTCATCCTCACCAAATGACCAGCCAGCCTATCTATTCTTCCTATCATTCAATAACTTGAAGATATCACCTACCCTTGACTTTGAATTTCCTCCTTGGAAACCAATAGTCAAACTAACGTTTATCAATCATTAAAAAAAAAAAAAAACCAGTCACATGAAAACTCTTCCTCTTTCCCTTGACCTGATCCCTTGTCCTTTCCTTGCCCTTTTAACGTGGTGGAGTCATCAAGGTTTCATCCTGCCATCAGCTTTTTCTACTCTATACATTCCTTTAACAATCAATGATTTACTCCAGCTATCATCATATCTATACTGATGATTCCCCAATATATACCTCAATTGTTAACCTCTCTCAATCTTTAGCCCTTCTTCTCCAGTTTACTGTAAGACTTGTCCACCCGGTTGTCCCACCAACACTGCAAAGATGTCTAAAGCTAGATTTACTCTAAATCTAGTCCTGATTTTACTGTTTCTTTAAGTAATACCACCATTAGCTTAGACCTGTCTCCCTCACTGCCCGGCAGCATGTCATATCAATGCATTCCATCAGAATGCCTCCACCAACGCTATAGTGTGAACCTTCATTATCACCTACCTAAATATTACTGTAACCTCCTACCAGGTCTTTCTGCCTCCTTTTGTTTCTTCCCTCCCACCCATTCTTCATACCATCTTCTTCTTCTTTTTTTTTTTTTTTTGCTTTTTAGAGGGCAATTAGGGTTAAGTAACTTGCCCAAGTTCACACAGATAGGTTTTTAGTTTGTGTGTGCATTAAGTGTCTGAGGTTGGATCCGAACTCAGGTCCTTCTGACTCCAGGGCCAAAGCTCTACTCACTGCGCCACCTAGTCGCCCCATACCATCTTCTTTAATGAAACAATAATGTTCTATAATGAAAAGATTCGCTAATATCACTGCTTAAAAAGCTTAAGGAGCTCCATTTTGGCCCACCAAGGAAAAGGTCAAATCCTCTCCTTGGCATTCAAGGTCCCTTGCAATCTAATACCTATCTTTCTGGCATTTTCTCATTATTCCCCTTCATGAATTCTATCCCATAATCAAACTTGAAGAGTAACATGCACCTTTCTATGTCTTTGCATATCCATGTGCTTTCCTGTCCCTAAAATATTTTCCCTTATTCTCTTTAAATATTTCATTCCTAACCAGCCTATTAAGTGCCAGCTCGAATGTTCTCTCCCCAGTGAAGCCTTCTCTGATTTCAACCATCACCATTAATTTGTAATCTTCTTCCTTCTCAGACTTTATATAGCAATTAAAAAAAAAAAAACTTTTCTCATGCATTTATTGGGGCAGCTAGGTGGTACAGTAGATAGAATGCCAGGCCTGGAGTCATTCATCTCCCTGAGTTCAAATCTGACCTCAGACACTTGCTAGTCATTTAACCCTGTTTGCCTCTTTTACTTCATCTATAAAATGAGGGGGAAATGCAAATGGCAAACCACTCTAGTATCTTTGTAAAGAAAACCCTAATTGGGGTCATAAAGAGTTGTACATGACTGAAACAACTGAACAACCATGCATTTATATAATATTTCTATAATTTATATAATATTACACATTAATATTTATATAATATAAATGTATAGTATAATAATTTTAATTATATATTATATTACAATATAAATATATAATATAAATATAATAATTATATGATATTACACATTTTATGCCCTGTGTTATCTACCTACCAGACTGTAGACCTCCTGAGGGTATAAACAGTAGTAACTTTCTAAGTGCATTGCTTTTTCATGTATCAGTGGGGGAGGAAAGAGAAAAGGGTCTGGAGGACTGTGAGTTTTTTGGTATAGGGAACCCCTAGCATGGAAACTCCTTTCATCGATGTCAATTAGCCTCTAATATATAATTTAATATCTTAAAGAGTTGCCTTGTGCAGTAAGGGATTAAATGACATGTTTCATGGTCACACAACTTGTATGTGTCTGGGGGTAAGTCTTGAAATCTGGCTTTTCGACTTGAAGGCCCGTTCTCTATGTCCCACCCTAATGTTCCACATTTACAGAACTAGGTATTTGGTCCCATTTGCTTTTGCTAAACTTCAGTAAGGAGTCCTCTGCAGATGGCTCCCAATTCAATTATCCTTTCAGGTCAGAGACTGTATCATTGCCTTCTGTGTCAGTAGAAATGGTGGCACACTGGATAAAGTACTAGGTCTGGAGTCAGGAAGACTTGAGTTCAAATCTGATACCTACTAACTGTGTGACCTTATACAAATTGTTGTACCTCTGTTTGCCTCAATTTCTTCATCTGTAAAATGGGGATAATAATGGCACTCACCTCCCAGGGTTGTTGTGAGGATCCAATGAGACCATAATTGTAAAGCACTTTAACACAGTTCCAGACACATAGTAGGTGCTTCATAAATGTTAGATGTTACTATTGTTATTATTATTCTATATCTCAGACACTGCTTGGGGCTTCTCCAATATGTACTTAGTGTTTTTTAAATGTTTGTTGGCTAACGGAGATGTCTGGCATATGGCAAACCATGGTAATTCAGATGTTATTGACTAAACTGTTTGGTTGGAGTTTGGGGTCTGTGAAGGGAAAGCTGAGTCATTCTAAATGAAGGGGCCTGTTGTGTTTCTAACTTTGGACAAATGCCAGGTGAACACAGTGATGCCAGCCGAGAAGGAGAACATGCACGTTAAATCCAATTTATACCAAGCCCTGAAAACAACACTTCCACCACTGGCTTATTCTGGTTTCTGGTATCCTGTAAGAGAGTAGAGTCAGGGTCTTCAGATACATTAAAGATGTTGTGTGAAGGTCACCATTCTGCTAGGCTGTTAGTTAACACCATGTTTTTTTCCCTTGAAGATGATATTGCTGTTCTCACCAAGTTCAAGTTCACAAATCCAGAAGGTATTGTACTAACCAGAAAAAAAAAAGATCTCTTGTTCACCACCCTGTTAATCGTTTGTATTGTGCCTTGCTTTGTCCTATCACCACCATAGCCTTCTTCCTTTCCCCAGACATAGAAAACCCATTGCAGTCCTTCTGAAACCCAAATGGCAGAAAATCTATCCATTCATTCATTCACTAACCTTTTATTTAATGCCTATTATGTACATAGCAATACTTGGGAGAAAAGCTATCTTGCATTTCAAAGATTTAAATGTTGTGGGAAGATGAAAACAATCAAATGATTTAAATGCTGATGACTAATAATTTTTTGATGAATCAGTTTTCTTTTAGTTTAATTATTTTAAATGATTTAATTAATTTTAGTCATTAAGCATTACTGATTATAGTATTGAGGCAGATAACACAGTGGATAGAACACTATGCCTAGAGTCAGGAAGATCTGAGGTCAAATCTACCCTCAGACACCTACTAGCTGTGTGACTTTATACAAGTCACTTAATTTCTGCTTGCTTCAGTTTTGTCAACTGGAAAATGGGTATAATATTATCACCTACCTTACAGGGTTGCTCTGAGGCTCAAATGAGATAATATTTGCAAAAAGTGTTTATCACAGTGCCTGGCACATAGTAGGTACTATATAAATGTTTATTTCCTTTGCTTATTCTTCAAGTTTTCATGGAAGAAAATATCAGATGTCTTCGACCCATATAAAAGAGGGAGATTCTCTTATAAATAGGGAAGAGATTAGGCACAACTGTTGGCCACATCTGTTCTTCAGAGGATGCAGAATGATAAAGTAGAAAGAATTTTGGATTTAGAGGCAGAAAATCTGAGTTGGAATCCAGACACTGACCTATAAGATATTAGATGAGCCATTTAGCCCCTCTGGGCCTTGGTTTCCTCATCTGTAAAATTAAAGGGTTTGGTCTACATGACCTCTAAAGTCTCCTTCAACTCATAGATGCTATTACAGGGTAAGGTAATTGAAATAATATTCTATAACACAACTCAGTTCTTGCCTTTAAAACCTTCCATAATAATATGTTTTCTTTTTTGGTGTCTTTTAGAGACGCTGTCCTATGAAAAACTTTACTTAAAGAGATGAGTAGCATTCGAATGTTTCTTAGAAACTGTTGAATACTCGGAGTCAGTTGACTAAGTAGAATCACACTGAATTAGAGATGACAAGAACCTTTAATCTATCCTCACTTTTAAGGTGAGGAAACTGGCAATATGGTGAGGATAGAGTGCTTGATCGGAATTTACTGAACTTGGGTTCAGTTCCTGCCTTGTGACCTTGGGCAAGTCACTTAACTCATTTGTTTCTCAGTTTCTACATCTCTAAAATGAGAGGCCCTCTAATGTCCCCCCTCCTTCTAAACCTGTGGGCCTATAATTGATTTGTTCAGTTTTATACAGCAAGCTGTTGGGCAAACTAGAACCCGGCACCCTCATTCCTCTGTATTTCTTGTGATCAGTCTGGTAACTTCATGTAAGGCCCCAAACCTGAATTATATTTCAAATTATTCCCACCTCCACTTTATTTTGTCAAATCTCCTATTCTCTTTCAATATGCTCAGAATTAAACTAAACCTCTTTCCCCCGATATATTTTCCATAATGACTAGTGATTATCTTTTTATTCTTTTCCCTTTTATCTCCCTGACCTTTAAAGTCTATTAACCAGTACATTACTTATTAGACATTTATTTTATACCAAACACTGTGCTAAGCTGCTGGGGATTTAAAAAAAATGGCAACCCCCCCAAAAACAAGAACAACATCCACAACAAAACCCCACTTGTCCCTGCTCTCAAGGAGCTAAACATCTAATGGGAGAAAAATTTGCAAACAATTATGTACAAAGAAGTTTTTAAAGATAGGCTAAATTAGAGATAACCCAAAGAGAGGAGGCGCTAGAATTAAGGGGGATTGATTAGGTAATCGATTGATTGACCCCACCATCTACAGGAACTCTTTCCTGTAGATTACGGGATTTCAGCCAGGACTTGAAGGGATCTGGGGAAGCCAGGAGGCAGTGATGAAGAGGGAGAGATTTCCAGGCATGGGGCAGAGCCAGGGAAAATGCCCCAAGATGAAAGATAGAGTAAGAACAAGAGCAAGGAGGCCAGTATCCTTGGCTTGCTGAATTGGTGTGGTATGGGGCAGGAGTGTTACTCCACTGTTTGGCGGTGGAAGCAGGGACATGCTGGTGCCCTTTTCAGTCCAGTGTAGATGCCCACCCACACATCCTACGCTTAACAACTGGTAGACCCAGTTAAGCCCAGTTTAGGCCCAGCCTTGTGGCTGGAGATGGGAAAGGAAGAAGGCTGATGAAGCAAAAGAAAAATGAGTCTTGTGCTGCTTCCCGCACGCTCCTTTCTTGTTTGGTGCCACGCTCTTGTGTGAGGGATGTGCTGTGTACACAGTAGCTTTATGTTTCCTACCTTTCAGATGTTGCTACAATAGATGATGACAGGAAGAGCTAATAGCTAAGCAGCACCAGTGGTGGGGATGGGAATCCCAGCTTTGCCCACTTATTGCTTATATGTTCTTGGGCAAATCACTATAACTCCTAGGGTTGGGCTTACTCAGTGTGCAAAGTGAGGGAAAATAATGAGGACTCACTTATTGCTTTGGAATTTCTTTCTCCTGTCTCTGAATCTAAGACTCCTTAAAGTCTCTGAGCCAGGAAAGGACATGTGAAAAAATGTCACTTGTGATACTGCAGAAGAGTGAACAAACAAGTCTAGGAAAGTGTACAAAGCATTTTCCTCTCTAGAACAGTGTAGGGTAAATTGTGCCAGCTTTGTTACATGCCCTATTTACAGGCAAAGAACCCGAGAGGTGGTATTGTAAGCTAGCTAATGAATGAGCTAGGATTCTAGCCCTAACCTTCTGATTCGAAGTCTTTATCTGTATTTCTCTGGCATTGTATTGCCTCTCACGTTCTCCCCCCTGCCCCACCCTCTGACACCACTAAACTAAGGACATTTTCCTCACATATTTTTATTCACTTACACTTATTATTATTCCTAAGGATATTTCATATATCCTTTTGAGAAGCTTTGAGATGAGAAGATTCATCTCCATGTTTTGCTAAGTAGGCATCAGAATAGAGTGCTCAGCCTCTGAGAAAAGTTTTTCTTAATGTTGATGAGTCCCATAAATTGCCCACTTGTCAGTGTTACAGGAACACAGCTCGAAACTGTGTAGGACTAAATTCCATTAATGTTCTGGCTGTGATCGGCCAAATGTAATTTAAAGCCAACGAGTCGAGGTGCTAGTGAATCTCAGATGACAAACAATGGGGACTTTCCATGGGCATCCTTTCGGCTTGCAAACCCATCTGATGTTTTTCAGCTGTGAATATTCTCACTCCAGAAATGTAATTTCTGATGGGCACAGTGATCAGTATTCCTCTGAGGGTGAGGGTCCACCCAGCTTAAAGAGTAAGAGGAGGTGGATAAGTTGTAGTCTTTTGTTGTGATTACAAGAAAACATTTTGTAAATGTTCTTTGTTGTTGCTGTTAGGGGTAGTTTGAAAATTCTTTTTACCCACCCAACTCTGTGTTGTGTGGGCACTTATTTAATTGTCGTTGTTTTTTCCCTCCTTCCATGCCCCAGAGCTTGACCATCAGAATTCTTGCCAGTTCCTAATGCTGTGACTAGGCACTGAACTCCTTCCTTCCCAACAGTTGGACAGTTTTTCATGAAATCTTATTCTTCTCTCCTCTAGGAGAAGAATCCAATGGACCTCTGTACGAAACGAATTCCAATGCAGGATCTGAACTCCCAAGCAGCTCTGAGGTATGCTCTAAATCAGTCACTTCTCTCCTAAACCTCAGAACAGAAGATGGAGACAGGGCAGGATTTTTTTTGAGATGAAGGATATTTACTATGTGGAGGTGGTAAGGCCTTTTGATTCCAACCATTTGCTCAGTTTAAACTACTTTTTTTTCTCCCAAGCACATTCATCTTTGTGTGATAAATAAAGCAGATAGTATATTCTGTGCAAATTCTAATATTTCATCTTTCCAGGGGCTATTGGAATGCAGAAACAAATTAGGAAATGCACCATGTACTATTTGAATTTGATTCAAAGCTTCTCAGAGAGCAAACCCAGCCACACTGTGACTTTACACAGAAGAGGCCATCCCTGGAAAGAAGCTTTCCTGGCAGCTTTATATTTATATTATTGCCCTTGATAAGAGAAGTTCTGGTTTGGTGGTTTTTTGTAACAGAATTTTTTAACCAAGCACCATAAGTCTGGTTCATGAAAATAAATCAATTTGAATATGTATGTTCCCTTTGCTATCTGTTACAAATATAGCTTCTCAAGAGAACAAAGGAGATTAATGATTTGCTTAGCAAAGTATAAGGTCTACTTCCTTCTTTATCTACATAAATATTTACATATTTACAGCATTGACATAAGGACCTGAGGGACCACTAGTGGCTCTTTGGAGTCTATGATTCTCTGCCTGTACTGGGCAGTGCATAAAATCGACAAATAGAAAGACAGATGAATATATAACTAGATGGATAGATAGATAGACAGACAGACAGACAGATAGATCTCATGACCTAATTGCTTTGTTAATAGATTTAAAAAATATATATAGTTAAGGAAAAGTCTTGGGATTCTGGTAACTAATCTAGAATAGGGTTCTTATCTTTTTTATGTTGTGGACTATTTTGGCAGACTGGTAAAATCTGTGGATCCCTTCTCCAAATAATGCTCTTAACTGGGTTGTAAAGGAAATTGTTTATATTACAAGACAATTATATAAACATTTTTTAAAAAAGTTTGTGGACCCCAGGTTAAGAACCCCTGCTACAAAGCACAAATATCCAATGAAGAAACCACAAGAGGAAATTAACTTATTTCATTGTCAGTTCATTTAGACCTAAAGAGCTGCATTATCAAAAAGTCATTTGGCTGTGGGAACAATTATGGTAAAAGGTGGTTTGTGGTCTCTCCATTCCAGGAGCTCTGTACTCAGGTTAGGCACTTTGGGGGTCCATGACTAGGAGACAGACCACTGGCAAGAGTCCTTCTTGAGTTCTCGGTTAGCAACGAGATTTCTGAAAGTTTAGTAGACAAAACATTAAATATCAAAATGAAGTGGAAGGTTGAAAGAGTTTTGTCAATCATAGCAATAAAGTTATACTTTAAAAAAAAGATTGAGATTTCAGGAATGGACAGGACCAGGATGGTGGTGGTTGGGAGTGATGAAGGAGGGCTTTTATTCAATCAGGTCTAGAGATCAAACTCAGTTGATCATTTCTTGCCTCACTTCTGCATCTTTCTTGAATAGCTATGACTATCATGTTGTTAGAACTGAAATGCAAGACATACAGCCAACTGGATGATAGTTATTTTTTTCATTTTTAAAACATATGTCTCAATGTGCTTAATGATATTTGAAACTAAAACTTTTGGCCATAGACAGAAGGAAATGTATGCATATTTTCTCACAAAGAAACTCTTGATGGATGGATTTCTTCATTCTCTCTTTATTTTCAAAGAGTGGAGGTAGATTAGCATCCTTTAATATGAGACACAGTTTCTTTTTAAATGAATCAAGTAGAATTTGAAACTTCTTTCATATGCCCTTTCTACCTCTCTAATTTTCTATAAGCCCCAAAGCCAGGTGTACGGTTGTATATGTGAAGTGTAGCCATATGTCCCCTTAGTTGTTGAAACCATGGTACCAGCCCTGGTAGGGGTAGATGCAGTCCAACTGGGTTAGTACTAGTTCTCTAGACTGTTGAGCAAAATTCATTTCTGTTTTGGAATGCTAATATCTTCTAGTCAGCCATAAAGTCCTCATTAAAAACTGGAGGCCCAGGATTCATGCTCTGCTCCATATTCAGCCAAGAAGAAATTCCAGGAAAGTTTGAATGTGAAATTGGCAAGATTCTTTCTTTTTTTTTTTTCTTAAAGAAATAAGAAAAAACTGTCTAGATCACTTGCTTCCAAACCACTTCACTAGATAAGTTGCACTGATTTTCATTCAAACTAAATCTAATTGCTGTTTCACCAGTAGAGGTAGATCCAACACTTGTTAAAGAATAAATAAATAATAAGTAAATAAATAAAAAATAACCTCATAGATAGAAATCCTAACATTAGCATGCTTAGATCAACAAGCTGAAGTATAAGTTCGTAAACAATTCAATTGTCCATGATGCCACAAAAGTGTGAGTGAAGAATCTGTGAATTAAATTTATTTTATTCTCTGCATTGCAAAAGAAGCTCACTTCTCACACTTAAAAGCCTTAGAACGCTCATGAGGATCCATCTCCTGTGTTCTCTCTATTAAAAGATACCATTCTGTACTTGGCAGCTATTTCTTACTGGTGATGGTTTTATAATAGGATGCCAGTCTGAGTTCTACAATGACCCTAGGGATGGCTGGGATATATTAAAGGAGATCACTGGAAAGTAGATGGTTATAACCAACTTTGGGATTCCCATAATATGAATAGGATATAATATAAATTGATATAATCTAGCTTCAAAGAATGCCATCCCTTAGACTAGCATCCCTTTGCCACTTTGCTTACATGGCAATTATAGCTGAAGTAATTATGTCCCTCCTACACACAGAGACAGAAAACATAGGTATAGCTTTATGGAATTCTTAGAAATTGCCCAAATATTAAATATTTGTCACATCATTTTTGGAAACTCAGTGAAGAAAATTGTCATCAGTGTTTTCCCTAATTAGAGTAGCCTTTCTGCCCATCATTCACCAAACCCAAACTCAATTGAGTTTCATAAATGAAATTACCTTTCATTTTCTGACTATTCAGACTAGCTACCTTGACTCTATCCTGATTTTATATTTCCTTGGAGGACACCATGCTGTTTCATACAAGGGATTGTGGGAAGGGAGGAATTAGAGACTTGACTGGAATAAATGGAGTTTTCCTCTGACTAATGAAGAACAAGCATGAGTCTTGAGAGTTATTACCACCAGTGATGTATGAGTTACAAAATGCTAGGAAGGATCATAGAATGAAGAAGTACAGAAAAGTCCCCCCTTTCATCTAAGATTACAAGAAGCAGCTCTCAGAGAGATGAAGATAAAGTGCTCTATGCCTCCTCCATCCCCCTAGGAAATAGCATGAAAAAAGGAGACGACTTATTTACTTTCACAAACTTGTTTATAGCTTTCCATTGGAAAACAGAAGTAAGTTTTCTTTTCCAAAGTAGGAAGTTGTAAAGTGGCTGTGGGCATATGGCCTGTTTTTGGAATATTCAGAATCCTCCCTTTGAAATAATTTCAGCCAAACTGTCCACCTTTCTGCGGATGACCTTGCAAACAGCCTCTGCATTTATTCATAAAGCTCATAGAGGAAAGCCGCTCCACAGACTTGCTCCTGCCCTGTAAGCACAGATGTGCTAAATTGGCTTGTGTATTTGCATGATCAGGATTCTTGCTGGTGCAGGATGGCATGACTAGGACATGCCATATCCTTGTTTGATGTCCAATACATTTGGGTTCAATAATGGAAATACATTATGTAAGGCCAGTAGGGGCTGTAGAAATTGTATAAAAATTGTTAAAAGCACATTTGGTGAAAAGTAAGCCTTCAAATAGCTTGATTATATTCCATGCCAGACTACTGATGTACCTACCACCCTTGTCTCTTAGGGGACCCTAAATAGCCTTGCTAGTTTTGACATGATTATTGTGGGGAAAGGGACTGTAACTGAGGGATGGAGAATGAATATTGCTACATTTTCTTAATAATTATCTTGCAGATCACTTCCTCTCTCCCTTTTCAGTGTTGGTAATTTCTCTTTGTGCTATAATTTGCTGGATTCCTGCAGGAAACTCAGCTTATCTTACACCTCACTGCATTTGTTGTCTTGCTGAGGTGTGTTTTGACAACTTTGCATAGTAATTGGCCTGCCCGTAGTACCACTCATTTGTCAGTTTCAAAACCAGCTTTGCCCTGGGATCAGCTTAATCATATAAAGAGACTTTTCAGAGGGAAAAGCAAGTTTGCAAGTCTTGGCTAGAGCTCATATTTTCCTACCCTGAGTGCTCCTTGTTTTTTTAGCACCATGCTATGTATACCCCCTAAGAGAAACCACCCAAAGCTGTTTGCATGAGCTTTGAGTGCCCCCTATGATGTGCATGCTGGAACCAGTCATACATATTTAGATCACAACTTCTGTCATTCACATACACTGGAGGAGGTCTTAAGTATTTTTTACTCTTTAAATTGGCATTGAGTATGTGTGTGTGTGTACATATGTATATGTCATATACATATGTACACACATTTAAGTATATACATATAAATCTTTGTGATGTTAAACAACAACCAAAAAACGAATTTTGAGAAGTCAACTAATTAATTTGAGAAGTCACTTAATACCTCTTTCAAGGTATCCATGTTAATCATTTCACAAAGACTTGTTGGAAACAAAGATGATGAAGCAGTTAATTCTTGTTTTTCACTGAAGGTTCTAGCTCAGGGTGTTCTAGAAAAAAACAAAAGGCTCCACCCCCACCCTTGAGCTTCTTTGTTTTTCTCTATGTATCCTATGAATTATTTTTGTTGTTAAAATAAAGCTTCCCACTGCCTTTGCATCATCACTAACAGCATATATCTCTCCCATGATGCTACTGGCAGGGTCTAAGCAGCACTGAGACTACCTTGCTCATCTCTGATCATCGAGGGGTAAGCAACTACCAGCAGTCACACCTCCATGCATGAATATGAATGTGGTGTCTTCTAGTGGATGGTGACAGTCTCTTGTCCACTGCACAAATATTTTCCAGTTCCTCATATGTGATATTCAGGTGTATATGAAATCATCTGAAAGAGTTTCTTGGTTTAAAGGAATGAATCCCATAGGATTCAGTGAGTTTAAATTTGGGTCTTTGTCTTACCCAACTAAGGTACATCTGGTGATCCAACAAATAGGGGCCTTGAGGAAATTGGGGGGGGGGCAGGGGGAAGACTGATTGCTTTGGAAATCCATTTGGAATATCAATGGAAAGAACTGGAAAGTTTTTGGTTTTACACTAGTCAGCTGGTGACAGACTATGTTTAGAAGGATGTTGGTGTGCTTTCAATCTTGACTCTTATTAACATAGATAATGATTAAATTCTTACTAATATACTGATCTTCTGGGCTTGATATGATGAAAGCATCAATTTAACTGTATTTTAAGGATGTGTGATTCGATTGGTGGGGGTACCTACCCTTTCCACCAAAGTGATTTGTCACAACCCTTCAATGACCTGTTCTTTGAGAGTTGAACCTTGTCGATATTTTGAATGCTGTGTCAAAGAATGTATTGGCAGTACTTTTCATATTTCATGCATGGCATATTTTCTATTACCATAGCCTGTAAGAAAACAATATTATTTTGATTGCACAGTGATGGCCATCTTTATTGTGGTACAATACATGTGTTTATTTTTTTTAGATGGAATTTGGTGCTTCTCTGTAACTGACTATGATCCATGAGCTAAAAGATTTAGTGGTTCCACTATTTTATTTACTTAAGCTCATTATTAGTGGCTTTCTAAAAGTAGGGAATAAATTTCAAGATATTTTAAAATATTATTTTAAATCTATTTTAGAATGTCTAAAATTTATAATATGTGATAAATATGTGGTTCCATTCTACTTAAATCTTGGTGGAAGTCTTGTGCTATTTTTAAAAGAAATATAACCCAGTTTATTTGATAATTTATAAATACTGTAACTCATGAACATACTTCACATGCATGCATGTAACTGTGCAAACAGGGATGAAACAAGTCAGGATACAATTGAAAACAGTAGGATGCAGTGATTTTTGCGTGTGTGTGTGTATATGTGTGTGTGTATGTGTGTGTGTGTGTGTATGTAATTCGTATGTAATCATTTTCCACTGACATCATGCTTGGTCTGCAAAGTGCTATAGTGTAGGAATTAGAGAACTGTCTTTGGGTCGATATTTGAGTTTAAGCTTTATGACACAAAAGTTGTTTGATGGTGGCTAAGTCATTTACCTTTTCAGTGTCTCAGGTAATTCTCTAAGAGAAATCCCTTATGAGCTGTGGATCTGCTTGGGTGGAGGAATTTCTTATATACTCCCAATGAAATCATAAATCTGGAACAAAACAAACAAAAACCCCTTCTTTTCACAGACACGTTGAATACTTAAAATTTCGGGCCGGCTAGGTGGCGCAGTGAGTAGAGAGCCAGCCCTGGAGTCAGAAGGACCTGAGTTCCGATCCGGCCTCAGACACTTAACACACAGAAACAAAAACCTAGCTGTGTGACCTTGGGCAAGTTACTTAACCCCAATTGCCCTCCAAAAAGCGAAAAAAAAATACTTAAAATTTATCTGCACGCATATACAGTTTTATAAGATCTGAGAGCCCAACACATGGTTAGTGGTGTTGTAACTAGGTGTAATGGACTTGGAATGAAGAAACAAACACTGATTGAATTAGAGGTAGCATTCTCCTGGATGGATGAAGGGAGTGAGTCTTTTGGCTTATTCTCCCCTCATTCCATAACACTCCTTGGTTGCTATTAAAAGGAAATATGATGGTCAAATTGAGTCATCAGTCATGGGCAAAAAGGAGCTGATTCATTGTTGACCTACTCAATGGTCTTTTTTCTTCTTTCTTGTACTTTTCCTTTTCCTTCTCCCACTCTCTCCCCTGCTGATTCCAAGATGTCTTAATATGTAAACCTCTCAGGGTCACTCACAGTGCCAGGGATGTCGCTCCATGAACCCCTGGCTTTATAAAGGAAGCTTAACTTCAAGGCAGCTTCCACTGGATCTGGCATTGTCAGATAATTTGTGTATCTCAAATGACTGGAAAAGTAAGGCTGTAGGTAACAAGGCAAAGCTCTTCCAACTAGATGCTGGCATTTTCCCTCTAATTAGTATTATGTAGGGTAGTCCTGAAGGATTACAGAATCACAAAAGTTCAGGAATGGAAGAAACTTCATTAGTCATCTCTGCCCCACCCTAACTGGACTCAGTGTCTTTTCTATAACATACCAGCCAAGTAGTCATCTAGTTTCTATTTGAAGGGGACCTCAGTGAGGAGGACTTCCAGGAAGGGAGACCCCAGCAGTCTTCCCACACCAACTAGTATTTGGACTTTAAGAATTTCAGAACTTTCTTTACAAGGCCAGTGCTGTGTCTGTTATACCACATTATGCCTCGAGGTTATTTGGTTTTGGATGCAGGTTTTTCTTCATTTTTACCATGTTTTGAGTTTTATTACCTGAAAGTTTGCATTCTATTGTTTGACAATGGAACAAATGTTGTCAGCATATTGCAAGGTGTGACTTTCTAGAACTTATTAAATATAAGTTGATAATGCGTTTGTATTATAGAAGTTGATGGGAATTGTTTGGGGAGACTTGAGTTTAATGGAAAGTTTTGTTATTAATTTCAGATATACAAAGGGCTTTTACAAATGATTTCTTCTGTCAAGCCTCAGCTAGCCATAATAGCTCTGAAAATAACATACATCTCATATTTTAGGCTTGCCAAACACTTTACATACATTATTTCATTTGGTTCTTACAACCGCCGTGTAAGATAAAGCACACCAGGTATTATTGTCCCTGTTTTACTGATAAGAAACCTGAAGCTCAGATTGATCAGTCAGATAACTAGTGAGCATCTCAGGTGGTCTTAAACCCAGGTCCTTCTAATTATAACAACTGATCATGTTAATTAAGAGAAACAGCTAGGTAACAGCTACATGTTGTAATGGATAGGAACACTGGATATGGAATCAAGAAAACCTGAGTTCAAATCCAGCTTCATATACTTACTAGCTGTGTGACTCTGGGCAAGTCACTTAATCTCAGTTTTCCTTAATCTACCAGAGAAGGAAATGGCAAACCATTCTGGTATCTTTGCCAAGAAAACCCAGTGGATAGTATAGGCATATTGTGGTCCATGGGGTCATGAAAAGTCAGAGAGGGCTGAACAACTTCCTTATGTGTGATCAATAGTGGTCTCCTCGCTATAGATTAAAGCCTGGTCCTCTGATTGACTTGGTATCAGGAAATCTCATAGGAAGAAACCCATTCTATCAATTCAGACTAGCATCTTCTGTCCCAGAGAGTTTCCTGAGCACAGAGAAGTTAATTGCTCAAGGTCACACAAACAGTAAATGTCAGAAGCAGGATGTGATGCCAGTTCTTGATCCTATGGCTGGTTCTACATCCATTATACCACACTCACTCTCTACCATGTCTCAGACAACCAACTTGAGGCAATTGCAGGGGACTTGTTCATCTCCTACACAATGATCACTGATTTGATGAGTCTCCTTTTGCAAGATACTAATGGAAATTTTCCCAGTGTCATTTTTAGACTTTAGATTTTCCAATATACTACTTAAATAGAGATGAGATGGCTTACAGGTTTAAACATGATGGAATACCTTTTTATCTTGTTTTTGATGGCCACATTAACAATTGAAACCATATAGCACTGAATTATTAACACCGAACAGATGCCACTAGAATATTTTTCTTTTTATTGACTCCATAATACCCAGAGTCAACAGCAAATGTCTCTGAGTACTGACTGTCAACTACACAGGAAAAAGGAAATGGGGGGAGGGGTAGAGGGGTAATATAGGCAGTCTCATCAGTAAGTTTCCTTTATCTGCACTGAGTCCAGGATGAGAAATGGGCTTAATTTATAAGAGCTTGAAGTGGCCAGATATCTAGAATCTTTTCAGTGTGGGCATTATGAGATAATGGAGTATATTACCCAGAAGCTGTGAAATTTACTGGTACAGGGAAAATTTACAACAGGATCTCTCTCACTCTCTCTCCCTCCTCCCTCTTTCCTTCCCTCTGTTGATCTCCCTCCCCTCCCTCTTGTATGATTTCCATGCAGAGGGATGGATACACTCAGATAACTCACCAAGCTTGACTCTTGGATTCTATAGTTTATGATTATGTGGATAAAATAAAACAATATTTTCCTTTCCAACAGAGATAGGCAAATTTTATTGCCACCCCATAAAATAACTTTTTCAAGAGATCCTATATGACATGCATTTAGATTGCTAGATTTGCCAACAGGGAGGACTGGGTTCAGTTCTACCTCAGTCCCTCACTAGCTATGTGTGACATCCTGGGAAAATTATTTAACTTTCTGGTCCTCAGTTTTCTCTTCTGTGAAATGAAAGGGTTGGACCCAATGGTCTCCAAGGTCCCTATCAGTTCTAAATCTTTCATCCTGTGACAGCAAAAAAGTTACCTCTCTTCTCCCTTCTTCAATAGGGTTTCTTTCCATTCTTTTGAACTTTTATTTAAAAATTCTTTATTTGAATTAATTAAAAAATAATAAGATTGCATCCATTTTAAAAGATTTTGCTCTTTGCTCTATTGTATATATTGAAAGCATAAGAAAATAATTGCAACTCATAATAAGTCATTTAACCTTTAGTCCTCTAGTCTAGACACCTCTCTAACCTGTATTCAGAATAAAAAGCCTGTCATGGTTCCAAATGCTCTGACTCCCAAAATGAGGCAAAAGTGCTGTATTTTGAATTCTGGAAAGATACAGTCAGCCCCTGGGCAATACTAATGTCCACTCTAATGTGTGGGACAAAGAGCATCTTTAAGGCAACAGACCAGGCTGAATGGGGGCAATTCAGGGCAGAGAAGGTGGCTATCTCCCTTGGAAGAAGGCATTCCCTCATTTAGTATTTTTCTTTACTAATGAATTCCCAGATCAGGTTGCTCTTTGTTTTTTTTTAAACCCTTAGTTGCATGAGTTATCAGGAAAAGGTAATTTATACAGTCACGAGAATATGAGAATCAACTTGGTAGAAATTCTTAAGAGGAGATTTTGATTGAATCACAACCTGCACTTAAATCTAGTGAGTGGAATAGAGGATGAACCACTTTGGATGACATAGCCTGTGTAACTTTTGTTGCTTGTTTCTTAGACTTCTAGCAGCAGAGGGAGTGCAGGATCTAAAGTCAGGAAGACTCATCTTCCTGAGTTCAAATCTGGCCTCAGACATTTACTAGCTGAGTGACCCTGGGCAAGTCATTTAACTTGTTTGCCTTAGTTTCCTCATCTGCAAAATGAGCTGAAGAAGGAAATATTACAAATCCCCCCATTATCTTTGCCAATAAATTCCTAAATGGGGTCACAAAGATTCAGACATGACTGAACAATAGAATTCTTAGAGTTCTGCTGTGTGCTAGGCTTCATTGGAAGCTCCAATTGACACCTTGCAGTGTCAGAGGATACTGGTGCTGCTTCGCACATCCAGGAATGTATGTTCAGTCAGGGAAGGCATCTTTGGGGCTCTGAATCACACAGTTTAGTATATATATATTAAATATGAAATAAATAATTAATAATTTAATAAATATAAAAATTAAGTAAATAGCATGCATATAAAATATATTAAAGATATGCTTTGTCCCAGACATTAGAATAAACATTAGCACTGCCTAGGTCCTGATTGTATCTTTCCAAAATTAAAAATGTAGCACCTTTACCTCATTTTTGGAAGTAAGGAAAACATATTGGGCCATGACAGGCTTTCATGTTGAATACATCATGTATCACTTGCAGAGGAGGAAAAGGGGATAATCTATGTGTATGCTCCTGTGGAGGTGGAAAACAGAATGAGTGCATGCATCTGACCATTTATATATTTACGTAAATTTCACATTTCTCTGCTTTGCTTTCAAGGCCTTCTCCACTCTGGCCAGCACTCTGTATTTCTAGTCTTCCTTCATCCACCTTTTTGGAAGTTATTCTTCCCCAAACACACTTTGCTATCCTTCCCTTGTCAATAGTAGCTTCCTTATCCCTTACCTTATGATTTCCTACTAGGATTTCAAAGTCCAGGTCAAATGCCAACTTCATCCTCCATGAAACTCTCTCTAACTCAGGACCCCTCAAGGTCCTGCCTTGGATCTGCTTCCCAGGAATTTTTATTCTAGAATCTAGGTGATGAAATGACATACATACAGTTATTATTTTGTTTATTATTACTAATCATGGGCTCTAAATAAGTTGAACAGATAAGAAATTATGGAAATTGAAAGAGCCATGATTCTAGAGTATTCAAGGGTAGCTTTAGGAGGTGAGACTGTGGCCTAAATAAATGGGGGTTGCTCATTGGTGGGCTCCCACTTATCATTGCTCAGCTCTTGGCTTTACTTAATCTTGCTATCTGTGAACACAGTACCAGAAGCCCAGTATAAGTTGAAGGGAAAATATTTGGGTATCTTATTTCCTGTAGTCAGAGTTTTCTTTCCTTTAAACTGCCTTGGGAAGAAATGCCTATGAAGGCATGGATGATCAAATCTTCTAGTTACCTCAAGCAAATAGTCTAAATTCATTTCATATCTACCGCTAACTTTCTTTGCTGGAGAGGTTGGGGGGAGTCCACTGATTACATCTGTCAAAGATGGCATCCACACATTGGGGATTGGTTATTGCTTTGCTGTCATTCAATTTTTGATGTCAGTCACTTCTCAGCCAACATAGTCAAGAGAATCAGTGCTGCACAAGCCTTCCTATTTTAGACATGGATTTACACTTTTAGTAGCTCTGATTCTTCCTGTTTTCATGACAAAGGAGAGGAGACTAGGATTTCAGCCAATAAACTCCGCCGGAAGTGTCTGTAGATTAACACTTTCAATTTCAGTCCCTCTGACTGATCAGTTTGATACTGTTGCCTACAATTTAGATCTGCCCATTCTCTCTTCTGTTTTCAATGAACTAAGCAACATTTATTAAGTACCAGGTACTGGACTGATTGCTGTGGACGCAAAGGAAGGCAAAAACTCCCTTGAAACAGTTCACATTCTGATCAGGGAGATAATATATAAGTAACGAGGTACATACAAGATATAGAGACAGTGGAGGGAAGGTAAGCTCAGAAGGAAAGCACTAGCAGTGGTCAAGACAAAACTGATGAACTTCAATTCCTTTAGGATGCTGGAGGACTTGTAGACCTTAGAAACCTGCATTTTTCTTTCTTTGGATTGGAGCGGTACAGTGAAAGTTTCAATGAGATTTTGCAGTTCTGGAACTAGGAAGGGCCATTTTGGGTATGGAGGCTGTATTCGATGAGATTCCATGGAAATTGTTCTATAATATACTGTTTGGAACATGCTTTAAATAGGCTATAATGAGAACCCTTTAAGATACTATTTTACCTTTTCACAGTATAGCATCGGATATATCATATAACAGATTCAATTCAACTAACATTGGCACAGCAAGGTGTGAGATAGAAACAAGGGTAATCTGGGGTACAGATTTCTGGATGGCGAGAAGGAAAGTATTAGCCTTGAGGGAAAAGGATAATTATTTCATTCTGGGACTGAAGGGAAGGAGGAGGATCAAGGAAAAATAATTTCCATCAGTGGACATTGAAGAGTTTGAAGGCCACTAAGTGGCACAGTGGGTAGAGTGCTGGGCTTAGAATCAGAAGGACCCATCTTCCTGAGTGCAAATCCAGCCTCAGACACTTACTAGATATATGACCCTGGGCAAGTCACCGATATATGACCTTGGGCAAGTCACCTAACACTGTTTGCCTCAGTTTTCTCATCTGTAAAATGGGCTGGAGAGGGAAATGGCAAACCACTCCAGCATTCAATATCCAGTACAACGAAAACCTCAATTGGAGTCATTAAGAGTCAGATACAACTGAAACAACTCAGCAACAACAATGAACGGTTTAAGAACCAACGAGTGGTGAGGAAGAGGAATTGATGAGTGTGGGTTTTCCTTTCTAAGAGTTTGTGAGCAAAGAAGATGAGATAAGTTTGAGTGTGTGTGGGGGGAGGTAGAGGTTGGGGAGAGTTAAGGAATTCATGGTTAGATCTGTTCAAAAGAATGGAATACCTTGAAAGCAGAAATGTCAAACAAAAAACTTGTTGAACCAGTTTAAAATGTAATTGGGAAATATTTGACAAGATAAGTAAAAGTACAGTAGAATATAGATAACATTAACATGTGGGTTTTTAAGTCCGTATGTGTATGGTTTAGTGGATTCTGCATTTACTACAATGACCCCAACCTCAAGCCTAAATGGATCCCCAACGTATTCCTACTCAATGCAGACTGACTTGGCTTTATACTATTTAGTAGCCTCACAATAGCTGCATGAGATGTTGCCATGGTTATAACCTATTGGTGTTTTTTTCCCCTTAACTGCTTGGTATTGAGTTTGTGGAAGTATTTCAGATTAAATACGTAACTCACGAGTATCAGCAAGGAGATCGAGGAAAGCTGAAAAGATCCCAAGAGGAGTGCTCTTGGAGTATCTCCATCCTTGTTGGGGGTGGGCAGTATTTGCTAATTCTCTGTCGGTTGCTCCACAGACAGCAAAGAGATTTAACCTGTTCCTGAAGCGGCGTCTCATGGTAATCCAGTGTTGTTTTTACTGCTCGCAGTTTGGATGGCTGCAGTGAAAACCTGCTTTCCTGGGTGGCAGCTCTCTTAGCTCCGCACTTCCCCTCCCTAGATCAATCCTGTTAGATCAGAGTGATTCCCTTCACCATAGTCTTGTAAAGCTTTAGAGGCATTATCCCAGTTGTTTGAACAAGGGCAGATATAATTCTGTTTATCCAGAATCAGAAACTGCATTGTGGCTATTTTGTGACGAGGCCACTTTGCTAATATTTTGCCAAGCTGAAAACATCTGAGTGTCAAAAAGTACCTTCTGAAATATAGCCATGATGGGTCATGTATCACATGGAATAAAGATACCCTTCTGTTAGGCTGTGTTCAAACTTGCCTGTAATGCAGTATGTCTTCCCTACCTGGCCTCAGCAGTCATTTATGGCCAGGCATAAGACAAGGCCCTTCTCCCATGCACAGGAGAACCGATTCTCAGTCTTTCCCTCCTGCCCCACCAACATACTTTTATTTGTACCAGGACAGTCCTCCTAAGTGTAGTCAGTACCATTTATCCCTGGCAACCAAGCTTAATTGAAGACATAACTATCTTTGTCCTCAGTCACAAAAGCATAGTATAGTTATCCAAAGACCATCAGTCAAATAGAAGATGATATTTTGTTCTTATCAGTACAACTGTAGTCACCATGCAGCCATATTTTCCAGTTTGTAGAAGTCTAAATGTCCTGACTTGACTGGGCATGATATGTTATCCAGATATATCATATCTTATATGACATTTCATATAAGACATTTAGTTGAGATGCTTAAGAAATGAACATCTTGATTTAGTGGAAAAAAATCACTGGTTTTGGAGTTAGGAGCTGGGTTATAATCCCAGCCCTGTCACTTATGACCTGTCTGAAGGTGATAAGTGATACATTTTTTCACTTATCTGGGCCTCAGTGAAATTATAAGCTTGGACTAGATGACCCCTAAGGGGTCCTTTCATTCTCATTCAATGATCCAAGGATGACAATTCCACCCATTTCACCCACCAGGTACCTGGGTATACATTTGTCCAAATGGTTGATATGATTGGGCCATAGATTCTGCTTCTCTCTTATCATGCAGCGAGATATGTCAGACCAAGCCCAGCAGCCTTTGCCAACTGTGTGAACCACTTACTAGAGGAGGGAAACCCACAACCACTCACTGCCTGGCACTGCCATTTTGCAGTTCTCTTCATGCTTTCAGAGGGAAGGAAGTGATGAGTTCATGCCACAAGTGAAACTTAATCCTGTTGGTTCTCTTATCACCCGGGAGAACTGAGCACTTTGGGCATTGGCCTGGGATAGGTTTTTGCTTACTTGAGCCCTCTGGGAAGTGAGCCCTGCTTAGGGAGGAGTGCATGGAGGCCCCTTGGCACTTAGTGCTCTTCATAGGCTGCCTGCTTTTCAGAAATTAACTGCGCCTTCCTTTAGTGGTCTGCTTTAAAAACCACCAGAACAACAACTTAAAAAAATGCTTAAATAAAGAAATTCCAGTACCTTAAAAAAATAGTTAGATCAAATGCTGTTCCTAACCCCCTCCAAACCTTTCTTTTAAATTGTGAAACTCTTATCTAGCTTCAGTTAATCCTTACTAGCAATAGAGCCTGGCTTGATTTTATCTGACACACAGTGGACTCAGTCTTTGGGATATAAAATATAAGCACTTTGAGGCCAGGGACTCTTGTGTTTTTGTCTTTGTAATCCTGGTGCCTTGGATACAACAGGTGCTTTGTAAATGCTTTTGAAATTATATATTGTAGAGTGAAGCTAACCAGCTCCTTGCTATTTCTGCATTTCATTCTACATGTAAACATGTATTTGGTTCACCTTTCCATATACATGCAGCATTTGGGTTGTGTGTGCATGTCACATGTCTACGTTCCTTTCCCTAAGATTCCTGTGTGTGTGTGTGTGTGTTTGTGTGTGTGTGTGTGTGTGTTTGTGTGTGTGGGGGGGGAGGAGGGACAGAAACAGACAGAGAGAGAGACAGAGAGGCAGACAGAAAGAGAGCGGGGAGAAAGAATCAAAGAGAAGAGAGAGATGGGGGACAGGGGAGAGAGAAATAAAGAGGGGAAAGAAGGTCAGAGACAGAGTTAGAGAAGGAAAAGGGGGAAGATAGAGTTAGAAAGACAGAGAGAGAGGGAAAGAAGGAAAGAGGAAGAGAGAGAGAGAGAGAGAGAGAGAGAGAGAGAGAGAGAGAGAGAATGAGAACTAATCACTTCTGTTGGTCTTGGGCCACCACTTTGAGTGTGGTCCAGGAACCATCAACTGACCCTTAGACCTTGTCTTCCTTTCCCTTTCTCATATGGGAGACAACCTCTGTTAATGGTGCACCCTTTCTGTCTTCCACAGTTTGACAAGCGCCAGCAAAGCAAGGATTCTATTTTCTTCTGTGATGGCATACGGCGGATTGATTATGTACTTTCCTATATTGATGATCCAAAGCAGGAAGGTGACAAAAAAATGGTAAGTAATGAATCTGGAATGGATGAAAAAAAAGCAAATCATGGCTTGTTCTAGGCAAGTTTGTATGGGACAAGTGGTCTTTATTGGATTCTTTTCTTCCTCCTCCTTCCTCCTCCTCTTCTTCCTTCACCACCACCTAGTCCTCCTCCTCCCTCTTCATCTTCTCTCAAATCTTACTTTGATTGATACCTTTTGCTTTTATATTACTTTTATTTGCAAATATAATCCTTCCTTCCCCAGTGATCCATACTTGGAACAAAGTCAAGTCAGTAAGCACCATCCAGTCCGGCAGGCCCTTTCCCGAATACTGCCAGTGCGTCTTCCCGCCCCCGCCCCTGGGCTTCTCGGCCCGCCAAACTCCGCAGGCGTCGGATCTCCCAGCAGCCAGTGGATATCGAAGATTTCCCGGTCGTCGATGCTGTCGGGGACCTGATCGTCCTCCTCGCCTGCGGTGACAGGCCGCTCCCCGGACCGCTGGTAGATCAGAGGGTTCGCGTTCTCCAAGAGGCCGCCTAGGCCAGCGCCGCCGCCTGCGCCCACCATGGTATCCGGACCCACAGCGGGCCACTCATTGGGTGCCCCTGCCGGCTAGGCTCACTTCCGGTGTGCGGCTTTGGCGGCGGGGAAGCAAAGGATGCTTCCGGGAGGGGCGGCTACGGTGGTGCAGAGGGAACAAAAACGTTCTCCTTGCGTTTTAATACTCCTCTGTTCCCTAAGCAGCCTAAGGGCAAAGGGAGTAGGGATCGGTAGGGACTGGGGAGAGATCGCTGCACCAATTCAGGACACACCCGTGGGCCTCAGCCTTCCCATCTGTAAAATGAGTGGATTGACCTGGAAGGCTCTTTCCAGCCTAGGGTGTGCTGGTCAATGTTTAACCCCCAGATCTTGGCGGGGCATTCTTTTAAGTTTAGTGGGCATTATTAACGCTTCCTTAAGCCGAGGCAATCCGCTGGACAATGCACCGAGCCCTGATTTATAGCATTTGCAGATTCTGAGGCCAGGCTTCTCAACCTGAAGGTTTGGTTAAGGGAGGCAAACAGGCTAGGTGATATGTAAATTTATGTTGATTCCTCAAAGGTAGGCGATGCTGGCGAGCCTGTAGGTGCTAGGAGCCAAAGCCCAAGCTCCTACTGCTTGATACAAGAATGATGAGCATTTGTATGTTTCGGGACAATCCCAGGGCGGCTCTGTCTCTCAGATTTATGGTCTCCATATGGTTTCTATTTATCGTGGGAAAGGAAGTTTCTTAGTTGTAAATGCAGATTGACAAGACAGTTGACAAAGTGGAGCCAGTTGGAATTTATGTCTCAGGGTCTCAGGGTGTCTGTGTCCCACTTTCCCCCCTCCCCGAACCCCCCCCCCCACACAGTATGCCCCCAAGATAAGAGAAGTCCCACTTTCTGGTAATGAACTGAAGACCTTATCTGGCCTTTCTAGTTATAAACACAGGAAAGGACATTTTTAGAGCAAAGCAAAGCAGTCTGATTGATTAGTTCAGCTTTCTCTCTCACCGAGGGCCAAAAAAATATTTAATGATTATCAGGTGTAAATGATTATGCTGGCTCTCACCAGCCATTATTGAGCACCTGCTTCGTGCAAGACCTTCCAGATACAAGACAAATAAAACGACCTTTGTTTTCCAGGAGCTGGTATCCTACTTGAAGGAAATAATAAATAATAACAAACCTTACATTTATATAT